>JARQOC010000001.1:49885491-50446344 GCA_033576535.1 Allobates femoralis | reverse complement strand
CAATGCAGAGCATGCATCAGTATGGCAGGGTAAATACAGAGATCATGCAGAGAAGATTCCATGGTTAACCTGGCACGTAGTATAGCAGAGTAACCAGTGATGTATTATAGCATTATTTGTTAAAAGCCCAAGGCAGAACAGTCCAGAGATATAGCAAAGTTCTTAAATTTGTAGCGAAGCTGGGTTTGTTCGAAGGGTTATCAAGAGATACAAAGAGAAGCTGTCCTCAATAACGCAGTTAAGACCAGCTACCTGAATACTCCAGCGGCGTTCAACCCAACTGAGCAGACTTACTAGGCTAAAAAGAGTCCATCAAGGAGTGGATTGTTATGGTAAACCTAATGCACAGAAGAATGGAGGGTGTTGGAAGAGGCAGAAAGAGGATGCAGCGACTGGTCCTTTTTACCCCTTATCCCCTATACAAGGATTTGAACTTCAATACAGAGAATTACAATGTCACAACCTCAGAGTCTCTGTTAACAACACCTGACAAATGATGCATTCCAATAGGAAATACCAGAAGTAGAACTGTGAAGTGTAGTTCAAGTTGCTAACATTACTGATTAGTATGGGGGAAAGTATAGTGAGGGGCAACATGGTGAGACTGAGTTAGGGGATAGAATAGGGAGAAAGTGTGTGAAGGGGGATACAGTGTGAGGGGACAGTATGGGGGACAGTATAGAGAAGGGGCAGCATGGTGACACTGAGTGAGGGGATAAGTGTGAAAAGGAGATACAGTGTGTGTGGGGGGGATACAGTGTGAGGGGACAGTATGGGGGACCATATAGAGAAGGGACAACAAGGGCACAGTGTGAGGGCACAATATCGAGATCACAGAGATGGGCTGTATGAGAACCAGTATGTGAGAAAGTAAGAAGAAGAGGGAAAATATAAAAAGTGAGACCAGTATGGTAAGGAGGCAGAGTGGGGAGACACACTAAAGATAAAATCAGTTTTATGGTTATAACTAATAGGGGCGAAAAATGTGGTGGTTACAGCTAAGGCTGGGGTCACACATAAGCCCCTGGTCCGTTTTTGGCTTCATTTTTGTCATTTTTTTTTTCTAAGTCCAAAAACTGACAGAAAAACGGATTGGATGTAATAAACACCCTGTCCGTTTTTTTCTGGACCTCAAAACATTGCTCTGTCCGTTTTTTTCTGGACCTCAAAACATTGCTCTGTCCGCTTTTGAGCCAAAAACGTTGCTAGCAACATTTTTGGCATCAGTTAAAAAACGCATGCGTTTTTTTAACATGGGGCCCTATGGGAAACGCATGTGTTAACGCATGGCACATATAGGCACCTGCGTTAACGCATATGCGTTTTTAATGAAAAAAAATGAAAAAATGACTAAGTCCAAAAACGTTCAGAGGTTTAGGAGGCTCAAAAAGCACCCAAAAAAAAACGGATTGGTCATGGAAATCACTTCCAAAAACAGATTTCTATGTGTGACCCCAGCCTAATAAGGGAGGATAGTGTAATGCTTCAAGCTAATAAGTGTGGATATTGTGGCCATTATAGTGAATAATGACAGTGTGTTGGTTATAGCTACTAAAAGCAAACAGTGTGGTAGTTACACTTAAGAAAAACAAACAATATGTTGGTTATAGTTAATAAGGGGGACATTGTAGGTGTTCCAGTTCAAAAGGAGGGATGATGTACAGACAATATTTTATAGGAGAAAACAGATTGGTGGCCATTGAACATATGTAGGATAGTGTGGGGAATATTTCAGTGCAGGGAGTGTTGTGCCCATGCAGGCTGGTGGCCACAGTGAGGTACTGCAGCTGAGGCTAGTAGGTGGGACACTTCGCACAAACACCTGACACATCCCCCGATCCCTAGTCCTAGTACTCCCTGTCAGGCAAGGGATAATGGGGGGAGTGAAGCGAAGAGTGGAGAGCCAGAGAAAAGCCCGGGAAGGGGTGGGGGAACTAGAGTCAATCCAAGGAACACTAAGTTAGGAGTGATCCGAGGAGTGAGCACAGGTTCGTGTTCCTGGCGAGCTGTGGAAGGAGAAGGGACTGAACGCTCAAGCCAAGACACCTGAAAGGCCTGACAGACTGTGAGTGGAGAGTGGAAGAACCCGGACCTGGCAGCCAGTGCCATCGTATGGCTAGTCTGGGTCCCAGGCAGCCTCCCGTGGGAAGGAAGAAGGGGTCCACGGTGTGCCCAGGGGAAAGGAGTCACTGGGGACCGGGTTAAAGCCAGGGTGCTGGCCCTGTTGAAGTGGCCAGGGGCTGAATGCTCCAACCACAGATTAAAAGACGGGTTGAAGGGACTTAATGACTGGAACCTACCGTCCGTGCAGCGGAGGAAAGGTTGTCAGACCAGGGTTAGAGGGACAGGATGAGCTGCCTCGGGAAAAGACCGCAGGCCCGTAGCTAGCACTTGGAACTGTGAAAGAGGCCCGGAAAGGGATTAGAAAGAGAGTGCAGTCACTGAACGGTCCCAGCTGCAAGGTTGTGTTTGAATCTACGTTGAACTGTCTGTACCTTGTGAATTGTAGAGAGATAAGAGTAAAGCACCCGGTCAAGCTTAACACTACATGTGTGAGACTGTAATTTCATGCGACAGCAACAGAGCACGCCTGCAGAGCCGCACACTAATTATTACAAGCCGACAGTGGGAACTTCCCGAAGGGCTGAGCATCTAGCCCTGATCTTTCCTACCTACACCTGCCCTGGGGACAAAAAGCCCAACCCATGGAGGGCTCTCCATCCTGGCTGTCGCCATTATCATCATCCTCAGAGGTCTGAGCAAAAGTGGTGGCCACATTGGCCACGACCTACGAGTGGCGTTGTTTATTCCTTTGTTTTTTTCATTCCCTTTTTATTGCCGCGCCTGGGCCCACAGAGCTGGTTCACATCTCCGTGACACCCCGAAGCCCTAAACTGGACGAAGAGAGGGCCCAACTCTGAGTACCCCTGCCCCAAGGCGTGACAGGAGCACAATATTTATACAGGGGCACTGTGTGGGGCAGATATTTTTATTATAATGCATTATAATGACACTGTTATTTTTCAGGCCATGGTATGTGTTGGTAGGTGCCATAGAAGACCAAAGAAGATGGAAATCTGTAGAGATTAGCTGTAGCTGTGAAAAGTCACCATGGCATCAAGTCAAGATGGAGAAGAAAAAAAGAGAATGACTCCAATAAGAGAAGTTATCTATAAGATACCTGGATGTAAATGTTTATTTTGTAATACAATCTACACCTCATCAGTACTGTTATTCTTGTATGGTCCATAGTCTGATGGTGGCTGGTAACAAAAACTCCCAGAATCTCTTTACCATCGTTATTCCCAAATTGTCTCTTGAACAGCACTCATCTTTCCAGTCTCCTGCACTTCCTTTTATGTGGTAGGGTGGCACCTCCTTAAGAAAAAGTGCAGTAGAACTGTAGTATTAGAACATCTATGAAGCTCAGCCCATGTTGTGCTGTAACACATTCAGCCATCAGTGGTTGGTATTGGAGTGTACACTCCTATCAATGCATTTATGTTGCACCCCGGGGCAGGGGTACTCGGAACCGGGCCCTCTCTTCAGTCTGCGTGGAAATGTCACCCATGGTGTGCGGCTAAGGGTATCCACCACTGCTGTCGGGACCTCTGGGGATGATGGGAGTAACAGCGAGGATGTTGAGCCCTCCACGGGTAGAGATGGTCTTCAGGGCAACCGTTAAGTCTATAGGTAAACAGGGGTGCAGTGTTCACTGTCACAGGCAGTCTCCTGCTGCTGGATTTCCAAATCAGTTTACCTTCTCTAAGGTGCAAGAAACACAGGCGCAGACTGCATCGAGCTTTAATTGGGTTTACTCTCTTTTCTCGACAGATGGTACAGTTTACAACAGTTCAATAGAAACTCCGGTTTTGTCTAAGCAGCCAGGATGGTTCATCTGAATCACCCCCTTTCGTGTCTCTCTTGGGCCTTTTCGGTCTGTCTGCATGCTAGCTACAATCCAGTGGTCACAAGCTTTCAGTGGGTGACTTTCCGGGTCCCCTAGCCATAGCTAGGCCGGAGATGGCCTTCTCTTCACTGCGCCGAAGGTTGGGTCTCGGGACATAACGACCCTGCACCACGCTGGGATTCGTGGTTGGAGCATACAGCATCTTGGCCACTTCAGCAGATCTGGCACTCTGGTTCCGGCCCAATCCCCAGTGTCCGCGCTAATCCAAGCACACCTGGACTCCTTTTTTCCTTCACCACGGTCTGCAGCCCGGGACCCGGACAAGCCTCATGGTGGTTCAGGCTGCTGGGTCCGTGTACTCTCAGTCCTGTACAGTAGTGTTCTCTCCTTCTACTAACTGGTGTTCACTCCTTGACTTCCCTTGACTGACTGCTCACTTCACTTCTCTGTTGTTACCTCCCTTAAACAGGGTCCTTTTCTAACTTTCCACCCACCACCTTGCTCCTCCCACTATCCCCTTGCTGGACATAGAGTCCCTAGACTTAGGATTGGGAGTGTGTTGGGTGTGTGTGTGGGAAGACCGATTTACCAATCCCATCTGCTGTGCCATCTAGTGGTGACCGGTCCGCAGGGGTGCCACACTAACACCCCCTAGTGCTTTCCAAAGTGAAAGCACCACTGAATGCAGCATGTAGGTGTGTACCATGTCTCTACCCCCTTGTAACCCATAAAAAAAACTTTGGAAAGTTTACAGTTAAGAGGTCTGAGGAACTTATCTGATTATGCTGGGCTCACTGCACAGGAGCGACTAGAGACACAGGACTTCGGAATGCAAACCCCGATGTTGGAATTCTGGCCACCAATCTCGACTGTGATTCGAGAGAGGCGAGCTGCACTGCGGTGTCAACAGCCATAAGCCCCGGACAGGCAACAAACTTTACAGAACTGTGAGTTTGAGACAGTGTTTCCCTTGGTTTCCCCTCAGCTTTTCCCCGATAGTATTTGTGACCCCAGTTAAAATTAACATTTGATCCCGGACTATGTAAGTGATCAGAACTGTATTGTATATAGTTAGCGCACTACGGTGTGCCCCCTATTGGTTTTATGGCTTTTAATGTGTATGTGAATTGTGTGAACATTTAGCACTTGAGACCGCGATGCTTAAAAACTTACTGGGGTGGCCGAAGTACTGGTCAGTTGAGTCCCTGTCGCCACGCAGGTGGGTTCCTGAAGACTACGACCAAGAGATGATGGACAATCAGTAAACTAATTATTTTGAACTCTTTTGCACTTTTTTCTATTTTTTATAGCCTAACCCATAGTATGAGTAAGTTGTTTTTTTGTTACATAACTTTTAAGCCGCGCGCCTCCCGTTACAGAAAGAAAAAGATACTTGTAAATTGTTAATGTTGTTGTTGAATGCATAAAAAAATGTTTGAGCTTTGCATAACACTGAACCAGGTCCTAGCACGAGGACGTGCTAATCTTTACTCAGGGGGAGTGTGGCGTCCCTGTGGATCGGTCGCCACTAGATGGCACAGCAGCTGGGATTGGTAAGTCGGTCACCCCACACACACACCCAACACACTCCCGATCCCAAGTTTAGGTACTCTATATCCAGCAATGGGATAGCGGAAGGACCAAGGTGGAAGGTAGAGTGTTACGACAGAGCCCGGTTAGGGGTGGGAACATAACAACAAAAAGTTAAAGGAGAAGAGTGAAGCGAGTCAAGGTAGTCAGTGAAGAGGAGAGTTAAAGTTAGACCCAATAGCAAAGTAGTCAGAGAAACCAGACTGAGAGAAAACCCAGACCCAGCGCCCTGTGCCACCGTATGGATAGCCCAGGTTCTAGGCTGAAGACCGTGGTGAAATACTAAAGGGGTTCAGTGGGGACACTGGTGGACTGGGCCAGAACCGGAGTGCCGACTCTGTAGAAGTGGCCAGGAAGCTTTATGCCCCAACCATGAATCCTGGTGGGGTGCGGGGTCTTTATCTCCCGAGACCCAACCTCCAGTGCAGTGTAAGAAAGGCCGTCGTATTGGAGCTAGGGGACCCAGAAAGTCACCCATGAAAGCCTATGACCACTGGACTCTAGCTAGCATGTAGAACAGACCGAAAAGGCCTGAAAGGAACACAAAAGGGGGTGCTGCAGATGAACCATCCCAGCTGCTAGGTGACACTGGAGCTGCTACTGTTTTGATTGTGTTGTAACCATCTGTCGAGCAGGAAAGTAAACCCTGTTAAAGCTTGACACTGTGTGAGGCTCTGATTGTCGCACCTGAGAGGAGACAGACTGATTTCGTGAGCTGGCAGCTGGAGACTGCCTGATGGTAAAGAGACCCTGCACCCACTGCACCACACTTCCTATGCGTTTGCCCTGGGGACAAGCCCTGCCCATGGAGGGCTCAACAGCATAGCTGCTAACCCGCATCATCCCCAGGGTTCCGACTGCAGAGGTGGCTATCCATAGCCGCAAACCACGGGTAGCGTCATGTAAAATCCCATAAACTGATAACCCCCTTTTATTGACCGCCCAGGACCACGGAGCGGGGTCACGACACAGTGACATCCTGCAGCCCCAGAAGACGACCAGAGGGCCCGATTCCGGGTACACCACAGCCCCGATGGGCAGATCACATCCACTTTTTAATGAACTCTTGTATGCTCCCCCCTGCAGCTATGTGTGCACGATGCATAGTTAGTGCAGAGTTTTCCGCATCTTTGGTGCTTATATGCAGCAGTGTAAATTGCAATGAAAGTCAATGCATGCAGACCTGTCCCAATGCTGCAGGATTTCCTGCAGCAGATATAGTGCATTGTTTGGTGTGGGAAAATCTGCAGCATGTCAATTCTTGCTGTGGGTTTTTCCACACTAATACACAAATTCCCCGTCTCACTCTCGCCCCTGCCTCAGAAAGGGCTTGTGCCCTATGTTATACTATGTTAAAGTGATTAAAATGTAAAGTATTGGGAGCATGTATATAATTTTTTGGACCTGGTGACCTGGGGGACCTAGTGAGGGGCTGCATGATTGTTTTAACACCACTACTTTATTAGAAACACTTTTTGGAATGCCGTCGGCTTTTACAGCCAGAGCGGGGACTTCTCTGCCTCTTCTACGCAATTACCATAGGCACGTAAGCTATGCCTATTCTGAAAGTTCTCTACGCACATGTTACATGCTCTGTTTTGGACAACCACATGACTATCCCTGTGTATGGATGTGTCATCCATGTGTCATCTTAGTCCCATTCGTGTACTATCTGTGTGTACTTATGTGACGTCCATAAAGCAACTACCCAAAAAAAAATGCTTGATGCTTAAATTAATGTTTTTTTATGTGTAAAAGATGAAATATAAATGATGATAGGTAGAGAGATAGAGAGAAGATAAATAGACAGATTATACTGTACATACAATAGATTTATTTTGCAATAATTAGCCAAACAAATAAATATTTAAAAAAAATGACCTGGGGTCTCCCCTCTTTTTGTTACCCAGACCTGTCGTGGGACCTCTTTGGGAACTACTTCAGAGCTTCTAGGGAGTTTTCTGGGAAATAAATTGGTGAATGAGGGTCTGTCTCTTCTCTTTACTTTTTTAATTCTCTCTTTCTATATCTTTCCAGGTTTATTTTTTGCCTTTCAATTTACTGGGTTAGTAATGGGGGGAGAGGATAATCTAGTATACACCTCTCCATTACTGTTCCGAGGGCTTAATGCCAGCTGACATTACACTGCTGATAACCACCACACCAGGGCATTGAGGATGAGCCAGGATGAAGCTTCAGGGTTGGTGCATCTAATGGCTTTGCCAAATCTGGGACGGCTAAGGGAGGGTATTTTTAGGCTGGTAATGGCACAATAACCATGGGGCTTCCCAGTATGGTAATACCAGCCTACAACTGTCTGGTTTGCCTTGGCTGGTTCTCAAAAAAATGAGGGACCCCATGCTGTTTTAAAATTATTTATAAATATTTTTTTTAAAAAAGGTTTGGGGTTACCTTGGGTCTGCTTTACCTTGGCTGGTTACAAATAATAGGGGGGACCCCATGCCATTTTGTTTTTAAAAATATTTCTTTATTGGCTAATAAATGTAAAATCTTTCTATACTACTCTGTCTATTTCTCATCTTTCTATTCTGTCTTTCTATGTCTTATCTATCTATCTATCTATCTAAAAAAAACCTGAAAAACGAAACAGCACAGTCACACACGTTCGGGTGCAAAGCCCTCCTACCACTTCACTGGTATTTGAATAGATGAAAAAAATGAAAGGTAGCACTTCCTCCAGTTCAATTCATGTGGGTTTAATAGTCCTAGGACTGCAACGTTTCGGCAAACAGCCTTTCTCAAGCAGAGAAAGGCTGTTTGCCGAAACGTTGCAGTCCTAGGACTATTAAACCCACATGAATTGAACTGGAGGAAGTGCTGCCTTTCATTTTTTTCATCTATCTATCTATCTATCTATCTATCTATCTATCTATCTATCTATCTATCTATCTATCTATCTATGGCCAGGGTCAGACTACCGTTTTTCTGTACGTGTTACATGGATATCACATGGATCACATCCGTGTGCAGTACGTGTGGCATCTGTGCTGCCGGTAAAAAAAACGGACATGTCCCCTTGTGGATCACATGGACACATGCAAGGTTCAGAAAATAGAGGTGTGAAGATCCCCATTGTGTTTAATTAGTGTAAATATGAAGGTGTCTCTATTAAATGTTTAAACAGACTTGTATCCTGCACTGACCGCCCTTGTGTCTCCATTAACTCAGAATTGTATGAAATGGGTTTTCTGATGTAGACATTGTAAATATTCCATCTTCACAAGACTCATGATGATTCCTTCCTTAGCGCACCAAAAATATTAACAGGTTAAGTTGTTCGTAAAAAACAATATTAGTACGTCATTAGATTTACAATATACTAGAGTTAATCAATATCCCACACATATAATGAGAACTGGGACAGATCTTATTATCAAAACACTACAAATACATGAATCATATGGAAAGTTATCTACTCCAATACCTAATCAATAATGTGACAGTCCTTTCTCATATTATTAATATCCCATTCATAAAGAAGTCCAATATCAGGATAACATTAAGCTGTCGGCTGTCACTATATACAGCAATAGTATAATTTTGTACAAAGTGAAAAGTCCAAGAGAATACTATGGATAAAGGAAAAGTACTCAGCTCACCCACATAGATGTCCACAGCACGGATGAAGGACCCAGTTCAAGACAAGCAAAGTTGTATCTAAAGACAATATAATCCAGCAAGCATGAGAGGCAATCTCAGACATACTCAAAAGCTTGATTAATACTGTACATCCAGAAAAAAGTACAAAAAAAACCCCACACACCCCTAAAAACCTAGGAGAGTGTGCGGGTATAATGTGTTGTTTTTTGTAACTTTTTTGGATGTATAAATCAAGCCTTTCAATAGGTCTGGGATTCCCTCTTCTATACTTGCTGGATTACTTTGTCCTTTGTAAACCAAATGCTATAGTACAAAGCTACTATAAGGCTGCCTTCACACTTGCAGATGCATCTGCAGCGTTTTGCAGATGCATCTGCAAGTATCAGCATGCAGACCGCGGCCCCTATGTTTATAATAGGGCGCACCGCGGTCTGAAAGCTCTCATTCATTCCTGTATGTGAAGCGTCCGCAGGCGGATGCCTGCTTACAGATCACACTCTCCCGCCCGCACCATGGACGCGAGATGTCGCGTCCATGGTGCGGCCGGGAGAGTGTGATCTGTAAGCAGGCATCCGCCTGCGGACGCTTCACATACAGGAATGAATGAGAGCTTTCAGACCGCGGCCGCGGTCTGCATGCTGATACTTGCAGATGCATCCGCAAAACGCTGCAGATGCATCTGCAAGTGTGAAGCCAGCCTAATATACAGTGCCTACAAGTAGTATTCAACCCCCTGCAGATTTAGGTGGTTTGATAAGATGCAAATAAGTTAGAGCCTTCAAACTGCAAACGAGAGTAGGATTTATTAACAGAAGCATAAATCTTACAAACCAAAAAGTTATGTTGCTCAGTTGAATTTTAATAAATTTTAAACATAAAAGTGTGGGTCAATTATTATTCAACCCCTAGGTTTAATATTTTTTGGAATAACCCTTGTTTGCAATTACAGCTAATAATCGTCTTTTATAAGACCTGATCAGGCCGGCACAGGTCTCTGGAGTTATCTTGGCCCACTCCTCCATGTAGATCTTCTCCAAGTTATCTAGGTTCTTTGGGTGTCTCATGTGGACTTTATTCTTGAGCTCCTTCCACAAGTTTTCAATTGGGTTAAGGTCAGGAGACTGACTAGGCCACTCCAAAACCTTGATTATTTCCCTCTTGAACCAGGCCTTGGTTTTCTTGGCTGTGTGCTTTGGGTCGTTGTCTTGTTGGAAGTTGAACTTACGACCCATCTTAAGATCCTTGATGGAGGAGCGGAGGTTCTTGGCCAAAATCTCCAGGTAGGCCGTGCTATCCATCTTCCCATGGATGCGGACCAGATGGCCAGGCTCCTTGGCTGAGAAACAGCCCCACAGCATGATGCTGCCACCACCATGCTTGACTGTAGAGAAGGTATTCTTGGGGTTGTATGCAGTGCCATTCAGTCTCCAAACGTCACGTGTGTGGTTGGCACCAAAGATCTCGATCTTGGTCTCATCAGACCATAGAACCTTGAACCAGTCTGTCTCAGAGTCCTCCAAGTGATCATGAGCAAACTGTAGACGAGCCTTGACATGACGCTTTGAAAGTAAAGGTAGCTTACGGGCTCGTCTGGAACGGAGACCATTGCGGTGGAGTACGTTACTTATGGTATTGACTGAAACCAATGTCCCCACTGCCATGAGATCTTCCCGGAGCTCCTTCCTTGTTGTCCTTGGTTAGCCTTGACTCTTTGGACAAGCCTGGCCTCGGCACGGGAGGAAACTTTCAAAGGCTGTCCAGGCCGTGGAAGGCTAACAGTAGTTCCATAAGCCTTCCACTTCCGGATGATGCTCCCAACAGTGGAGACAGGCAGGCCCAACTCCTTGGAAAGGGTTTTGTACCCCTTGCCAGCCTTGTGACCCTCCATGATCTTGTCTCTGATGGCCTTGGAATGCTCCTTTGTCTTTCCCATGTTGACATGTATGAGTGCTGTTCACAAGTTTGGGGAGGGTCTTAAATAGTCAGAAAAGGCTGGCAAAAGAGATAATTAATCCACACATGTGAAGCTCATTGTTCTTTGTGCCTAAACTACTTCTTAATACTTTAGGGGGACCAAACAGAATGCTGGTGGTTTGAGGGGTTGAATAATAAATGACCCTCTGAATTAACTTTTAACGCTTTAAAAAAAAAAAAAAAAAATTATTTTTGGCTGCAGTGCATTTCCCAGGCTGATCTACAGTCCAAATGTCACAATGCCAAGTTAATTCCGCATGTGTCAACCAGCTAAATCTGCAGGGGGTTGAATACTACTTGTAGGCACTGTATATTAACAATCGGGAGCCCGATGCTTTTACATCGGGAGAGGGGTGACATCATGAAGGGGGCGGGTGCTGTGGTGCTGGGGGAGGCTGTTTCTCCCCCTGTGTGCTGTCTCTCTTCCCATATGCACTCTCCCCATGTGCTGTCTTCTCTCCTCATGTGCTCTCCTTTTAGCTGTTGTCACCCTATGCACTGTCTGCCTTCCCCCTGTGCACTCTCCCCCTTGTATGCTATCTCTCTCCAAATGTGCTGTCTTTCTACCCCCTGTACTGCTTCACTTCTGTGCTCTCTCCTTTGACTTGTATCACCGTGTGCTGTCTCTCTCCCCTGTGTGCTCTCTTCTCCCCTCATGTGCTCTCTCCTTTGTCTTCCTCCTGTGCACCCTCTCCCCTGTATGTGGTTTCTCCCCCGCGTGCTGTCTTCTCCCCTCATGTGCTCTTTCCTTTGAGTTGCCTCCCCCTGTACACTGTCTCTCTCCCTTGTGCACTCTCACCCCTGTGTGCTTTCTTCTCCCCTCATGTGCTCTCTCCTTTCAGCGGTCTTCATCCTGTTCACTCTTCCACTGTATGTGGTCTCTCTCCCCCTGTGCTGTCTTCTCCCCTCATGTGCTGTCTCCTTTGAGCTGGCTTCCACCTGTGCACTCTTCCCCTGTATGTGATCTCTCTCCCCCTGTGCTGTATTTTCCCCCATGAACTCTCTCCTTTGAGCTGTCTTCCTCCTGTGTGTTCTCCCTTGTATGTGGTCTCTCTCTCCCCCTGTGCTGTCTTCTCCCCTCATGTGCTCTCTCTTTTGAGCTGTCTCCCCCTATGCACTGTCTCTCTTTCCTGTGCACTCTCACACCTGTGCACTCTCTTCTCCCCTCATGTGCTGTCTCCTTTGAGCTGGCTTCCACCTGTGCACTCTTCCCCTGTATGTGGTCTCTCTCCCCCCTGTGCTGTCTTCTCCCCTCATGTGCTGTCTCCTTTGAGCTGGCTTCCACCTGTTTCACTCTTCCCCTGTATGTGATCTCTCTCTCCCTGTGCTGTCTTCTCCCCTCATGTGCTCTCTCCTTTGAGCTGTCTTGCTTCTTTGTGCTCTCCCCGTGTATGCGATTTCTCTCCCCCTGGGCTGTCTTCTCCCCTCTGCAGAAGAGCAGCTCAGGTTTCAGAAGGATTACAGAGAGCAAGGTATTAACAAAATATCTTATTTATGGAAGTTAGCTGACATGAAGGGTACTTGTAAAGTAGTGGCCAACCCCTTTAGTCAATATGGAAATGGAGGGATCCTGATATTGTGGTCCCCTGACTGATATTAAACTACACTTCAAGTTACTTGGCCATATTAACAAAAGAACAAAATATATATTTTAGTCTTTAATATATATGAGTTGTATTTTGACTTTTTAACTACTTATATACTGGTCTAAATTGTAACCAAAGGGGCAGGGTGGGAAGAATATAGAGTATTAGGGCTTAAGCACTAATTTATTGAAAGGTCTCTTAATGAATTCTTCCCTGTAGCACGTGTGCCTCCAATCGCCTCACCAGACGTGCTCCAGCCTACTCTGCATTGCACAACAAATATTGTGATTTTTCAAACATTTTATAACAATATTTTGGTGTTAAAGCTCTGATGAGTCGTGCCCTTAAAATGTAGAACTTGGATATGACCCAAATTATAGTCAATCAATTATCTTTTTGGGCAATTTTTACCCAAGAGACTGTTAAGAATCCCTTACCCCATGTGGCTTTTTAGTTGTCCGCTATCTCATCTGATGTCCTCTACAACCACAACCGCTGAAAATACATGAAAGGATCCAAGCATATTAAATGAATCCAATTATGTAACATTTTCCCCAAGTAGTAACATGGATACATTTCATTATGATAGATGGAAAATTCTCTGTCCTTGCCGGGGTATGTACGGCTATTTTTATCGCCCCGGGCTTCTCCGCTGGTGTCACTGTCATTGTGTGGTATAATCATGGAGGGCATTGCAGTGTCACAGCTACTCGGTTATCTCTTGTCATCTTTCAGCCTGAAAAGTTTTGTCAGCGGGTTTTGTATACAGTGAACCTACCGCGATCGCACTCAAATTACTTTCAGTATATCAAGTGAACCCGGCACCCAGACCGGCGTATAGATAAGAAAACTAATATTTAGTCTGACTAATAAAAGAGACACTGAGATCTCAGTCTTCAGATTGTGTCACATTCTCATCAAACAAGGTAAAACTAGATAATTATATTTTTGTAGTTTACCTACTGTCAAAAATCCAACATTCTGTTAAAGAACATGTATTTGAATGTACAATAAAATAAATAAATAAATAAAAAAACAACTCATAAAATAAAATATAAAGCTAAGGGCGACTTCACACCACGGTTTTGGTGTATCAGGTTCTGTCCGGTGTTTTGCAGGAAACACCGGACAGAACCTGGCAGCCCCGGATACAACAGAACCAATGGGCAAATATGCCCTCCGGTCCTGTTTTCTGTCGGAATCGGCAGATCGCAGGGTTCAGGATCTGTGCCTGCTGAAATGTCACGGGGAGCTAGCCGTGGTCCTGAAATCTCAGCGGGGAGCTCTCTAGGTGCTGAAGTTAAGCATCGGCCGGCGCTGAGCTCCAGCACCGGACAGATTTGTCTGTCATGTCCGGCGCGATCCGGCGCCCATAGACTCACATGTTTTTGGGTGCTGGATTGCGCCGGATCCGAGAGGATCCGGGTGGATCCGGTTATATGTCAATTTTTGCCTATTTATGTGTCAATTTTTGCAAGCAGTGTTTTTGTGTCCGGGAGAAAAATCCGAATTTTCCCGGATCCTCGCGGACGGATGGGAACCGGTTGGCAAATAGCTGCCATCCGGCCCCATCCAGCCCCATCGGAATACTATGGGGTTGAAATCTGATCCGGGACTGTCCAGTTCACACCGGACAGCCCCGGATCTTACCAACCATGGTGTGAAGCCGGCCTAAGGCTGGTTTATCACTTGCATCTCTTTGTGCAGCGTCCTAATTCAGCAAAAACATTATGCTACCTGATCAGGCACAATGTCATATTTATGCTAGATAAGGAGTATTGATGTCCTCATACACACTAGATAGCTGATGGCCCAGACATCGGTTATAACTAATGACTCCACGCACAGGAACTGTTGGCTTGGCTGAGTGCTCTAATGACCTGTGTGAGAGCGCTGCTGCTCGGATTATCTGGTAGCGGTTTGTAAACTAAATGTCCGGTTGATAAAATGCAGCGGGATAGATCTTTCCCTCGCCCAACAGATTGAGATTCAGGAGGCCCCCATACACACTAGACATTAATCAAATGGGCATGGAGGCCATTATAATGTATGTAATAATGCATATATGTAATGGTACCTTTACACGTCGCCACCGAAAGGTAGAAACCGGCAGGTATCGGACACAATTGTACCTTTTACCTTCAAAACACCGCGAAGTAGCGGCGTGTAATTCAGGTTGTTCCTTCCTGTTCCTTTGGATACCTGTGTTTCAGCCGTGCTCAAAAACAAGCAGGCATAACCCCTATGGTGGCGGCGTGTAATTGGGGCACAGGCACGGTATTTGAGTTACCTGGGGAGTGTTACAGCGTTATGTATACCACGCCCCATCAGCTATCATGGTGGGGACTACTGTGTACCCATTGGCTGTCCCTGTACAGGGCGGCATATTTAACGAGCTGACCAGTCACAATACACATTTGCTATAGCGTCATGTATTAGCCAGCCTTCCTGCGCTGGCTGGCCAATCATGATGTTATTGCATTGTCCAATCACCGTACGAGCGTCGCGTAATACACTACTCTGTCACGCCTATGTAGTTACGGCGAACAATATGTACGCCCATATTCCCTTGTGGTGGAGGCGTGTAAATCAGGGAAGGTGCTCCACACAAGGTAACCTGCGGCACCCGTCGGCACTTCCGGGGAACGAAAATACCTTCTGTGGAGCACCTTGTGGCGGCGTGTATATGCGGCATCAGGTACCGTTAGGAACCGTTGAAAATGCGCGCGTGCACGTGCGGTGCCTACCTATTGCTACCCTTGGTGGTGGCATGTAAAGGTACCATAAGGTGTTAGTTGAGAAGAAACCTAAGTAGAGTTCAATTGAAGACCCATGCATTTTATTTAATGGGGTTTTTTTTCTATTTCTATAGTAACTGTAGAAAAAACAGACTGGAATTGTGTGAAAATACAAATTACACATAACTACAACTACCAATCCCAATCCACTCCTTTGTTACCAGCGTCAGCATTCCTTGAAAGCCCCCATGCTTCTTCTTCCATTAAAGTGGTGGCATGTGATTTTTTTTCGACCACGGGTAGGCTGTAGCACAGTGTCTTTCAACTCCAGTCCTCAGGTCCGGCCAACGGTGTAGGTTTTCAGAATTTCCTTAGTATTGCACAGACGAAAATTTAATCACCTGCACAGCACAGGTGATGATTACAACCCCTGTGCAATGCTAAGGAAATACTGAAAACATGCACTGTTGGTGACTCTTGAGGACTAGCGTTGAGGAACACTGCTATAGCGGTTCCTTGCACATATGACTAGAATTTTTCTGCTTGTTTATACAGTGTAAATATTAAACAGGATTACTAAATCTTCAAAGTGATTTCTTTTCTACATACTACCACAAACTATGGGCGAATTTGGTTATTTTTTGCTATTGCGTTAAGAACCTACCAGTAGGTAGTTTCTAACTACCTGTATGTTTTGATTGGCGATAATATCTCTCGGCTCACTGCAGTCATGGACTGCTCCTTTTAGTGATTCATGATGTGACAAAACATGCCGTCGGTAGTGACATCGACAGAGCAGAGGGGAAAAAAAACATGCTCGGAAGCAGGGAAATCACTTTTCTACATATTTCCCAAAGATGTCAGGTTCAGATATGAAATGATCCATTTCTTTATGATTTTGATCTCCTGTATTCAAATCTGCCGATGAAAATGTTTGGTTGGTTCTTGTTTCTATGATACCAAACAGTTTTTTTCTTTTACTACTGCATATAATTAATACATACACGTTTCAGTACTTTGAAATATTATTATTTTTGCAGCTATAAAGATGCAGAAGATTTTGTTATAGCAATTTTCTCATATTTATTGATAAGAATCTTATCATCAATTCAAATAACTAAAACTTGTCTAAATTATTGTGAATTATAAACAGTTACTGAATTAGTTTAACAATATGTAGTCCTCATGCAGTGACAACTCTTTTTTGCCTGTCACTTGTACTCTTGCATTGAATCATGTCTTTAATTGTCCCACAGTAATCTGCAGACATTAATGGATTGCATTTTCTTGATATCTTTTCTCCATAGATGCAATATCTTGTCGAAATCTTTCACCGTGCTCATCACTTACTGCTCCACAGTTTCGTGGAAGAATGTCTAGATGCTAATGTAAGAAATTAATCTTTAAGGACAAGATCCTTATAAGTTTTTAGGAGATTATCCACCAACTCTTCATAGTTATCTGCATGAGTATCCCAAAAAATTTGATCCCACTAATGAGTTTGCTACCCATGATACCTTTTCCTTGCCCTGCCACAAAGGGAGAAATGCCTCATCTTGAAGAAGGTTACGAATCTGAGGTCCAATAAAAACTCCTTTCTTTATATTAGCTTCACTCAACTTCGGAAACTTATAATTGAGATACCTAAATGCTTTTGCATTTTTATTAAGTGGTGTCACAAAGCTTTTTATTAGAGCTAACTTGCTATGCAATGGTGGTAACAAAATCTTATGTCGGTCAACAAGTGCTAGATGCAGGACATTTTTCACTCCTTGGCTGATTTAAATGTTGAACAGGCCTCCAGGACCGAGAACATTTTCCAAGAATTGTATGACTCATTCCTTCTGACTTTTCTGTTTGTTGGGGGCTGTCTTCATCTTCTTCTTTATGTCTCAATTGATCAGGGTATATCTTGAGATGATACCTTGACACTGCTGATGAGGTCTCTCCTCCATCTTTACTGATGAGGCACACCTTCTGATTGCCAAAATTGGAAGGTAAAATGGTGTATGGCTCTGCCTCCCACTAGTCATCAAGTTTGTTCATTCTTCTCTTTCTCTTGAGGACTTGTTCTCCAGGTGTTAAAGGAACTGCAGGGGTATGCTGGTTGTAGATTCGCTCTTGTCTTTGTCTTGCCTGGGACAGACTTCTCTCCACACGCTCTTGGACTTTGCAGTACTGCTGTGGCTGCTTGGTATCCCAATCTTCATCTGGTGTGTCTGTCTCTGGTGTTAAGACTCCCATGTCTAAGTCAATGGTTAACTTGTCAGGTATTGCTCTCATCAGGTAAGCAGGTGTGCAGTTGTAGGAATTCACCGGGATATGGTTATACAAGTCTACCAGATCAGGTAACTTCTCTGGCCACTGACTTCTCTCTTCCAGAGGCAGGTTTTTCAGCCCTTTCTATTACTAATTGGTTCATCTTTTCACACAACCCGTTGGTCTGGGGATGATATGGCATCGTCCTGATTTTCTTGCAGCTGTACAGGTTACATAATTCCTGGAACACTTCTGCTTCAAAGGCTGGGCCTTAGTCGGTAAGCACTCGTTCAGGATAACCGTGTGGGCAACAAAAGTGCTGTTGAAACGTTCTGGCTGCTGTCTTAGCCGTTTGGTCCTTCACTGGCACGACTACCAGGAACCTGGAATAATGGTCTACTATGGTGAGGGTGTAGACATAGCCCGACTGACTCGGGGTTAATTTCACGTGGTCCAAGGCTGCCATTTCAAGTGGTTGGCTAGTAACTATGGGCTGTAGGGGTGACCTATGGCTTTCACAGTCTTTCCTCCTCAGGTTGTATGGTCCACACTCGCGACACCATCTCTCAATCGCTTTCCTCATGCCAACCCAGTAAAACCGTTCAGGCATCAGAACTTCCAGTTTCTTCCACCCGAAGTGGCCTGCTCCATAATGGTACACTTTTAAGACCATCGAGGCATCTCTCTTCGGGACTACTATTTGCCAACAAGTTCATGGGTTCTGGAATTGACACTTCTCCAAACAGCTTCCCTTCAGTGATGAATAATTTACCCTTCTCCTTCCACAACTGCTGGGTCTCTTGTGGAGCATCTGGACCAGGGTGCCAATCAGCTTGTGTCAGCAACTCCTTTACTAGGCGGACAGCCAGGTCACTATCTTGCATGTCTGCCCTTCCATGGAGGGGCAGTGGGTTGAACGTGACCTCTTGCATGGCATGGCGCTTGTTTCTTACTCAGTGGAAGCACCGGTGCACTCCCTGACGATGGAAAGCCGGTAGCTCTATTTTTCCAGCTCTTCCGGGTCTTCTTCCACATATGGCAGATTGGGATTCCTAGACAGTGCATCCGTATTGGCATTCTTATGCCCTGCTCGATACTTGATGGTAAACTCGTAATTGAGTAGCTGAGCCATCCATCGCTGCTCCAGCACACCCAGCTTTACTGTCTCAAGGTGGGTCAGCGGATTGCTGTCTGTAAAGATGGTAAACTTCGCTGAAGCCAGGTAATGCTTGAAACACTCTGTTACTGCCCAGACTATGGCGAGAAACTCCAGTTTAAAGGAACTATAGCTGTCAGGGTTCCTCTCCATGGGACGAAGCTTCCTGCTTACATAGGCAATCACTCATTCTCTGTCTCTTTGCACCATGGATAACACGGCTCCCAATCCCACGTTGCTGGCGCCGGTGTAAAGTAGAAAGGGTTGGCCATAGTCAGGATGGGCCAGGACCTTGTCTCATGTAAGAGCCATCTTCAGCTTGGTGAAGGAGTCTTCTTTCTTACTCCACTCAAACGGGGAACTCGAATTCTTGGCCTTCTTTGACTGGGCCACTAAGAGGTCCTGTAAGGGTGCTGCTATCTTGGTGAAGCCCTTTATGAATCTCCTGTAGTAGTCTACGAGCCCAAGGAACTGCCTCACTTCTATGATCGTGGAGGGTCTTGGCCAGCTCTTGATTATGGTGACTTTATCTGGGTCTTGTGCTACACCCTCAGCGCTTACTACGTGACCTAGGTACTGCACCTTGGGCTTCAACAGGTGGCACTTGGACGAAATTACTTTCAGGCCAAAACTGGACAAGGCCTCGAACACCTCAGCCAGGTGTTCCAAGTGGTCTTCATATGTCTTGGAGTAGACGATGATGTTGTCTAGGTACAACAAGACTGTTTCAAAGTTTTTATGTCTTAGGCTGCACTCCATTAACCGCTGGAACGTTCCCGGTGGGTTGCAAAGCCCGAATGGGATGCAGTTGAACTCGCAGAGTCCCATCAGTGTTGTAAACGTGGTCTTCTCTCTATTCGCCTCTGCTAAGGGAATCTTCCAATACCCACTGGTAAGATCTAAAGTGGAGAAATAGTTAGCAGATTTTAAGTCAGCTAAGGATTCCTCAATTCTGGGTAATGGGTATGCGTCCTTATGTGTAATGCAGTTAATCTGCCTGTAATCAACACACATTCTCATTGTGCCATCCTTTTTCTTTACTAGGGTTAATAGAGCTACAACTATCTCTGATCACCCCAGCCTCCTTCCCATAACATTCACTTGGCACATTGCTAGTGAGCTGGAGGCACAGGCCGGTACCTGGTGGGGATATGGTGTTTGACCCCCTTTTACCTACCCAAAGTCCACACTCATCCACCTCCCCCTAGTGAACCGCATCCAGGTTCTCAGTCTCTATTAAATTATCAGTCTCCTGCTCCGCAGGCGGAAGAGATCGCTTTACCTCAGAGTTCCGGGTCGGGGTCTCCTGCCTCCCAATGGTTGACATCAGCGCATGGGGCGAGGTTTCTCCTTGTGCTCTTTTTAGGGCTCTACCCATGATAACACGCCCGTTGGGCTTCCCGCACACTGTGCTATGCAATAATGGCAGTTTCCTCACAGTTCAATAAATTCTATGGCACACAGGACTCGGTGATATCGGGTCGGTACATCCTGTTTGTAACGCCAAGTTGACACACCCACCAGGGCCGTGGGGTACTCGGAACCGGGCTGGGTCAGTCCTTTTCTGGGGAAGTCATGGGGCTGTGACCCTTGCAGTGTCGTTAAATGGGGAAATAGTTTATATGGGATTATGTGACGCCTGTGTTATTCAGTATGCAGGAAAGCCTGTCAACTTCAACTTAAGCAACCTGCGGCATCGTTCGGTGTGACACCGCAATAGCGATGTTACGGCCGATCCAGCCTATTCACTGCATTGATCACTCGCTGGGTTGATCCCAGCCCAACGAGCGATAGCTGCAGCAACATCGCAGTGCCGTCACCGGCAACATCTTGCCGTGTGACAGCTAGGCTGCGATGTCAGAAGCGAGCGCGCACCCTCGGCATCGCTTCTGACATCGCAGCCGATATTGTTTTATGTAACAGGGCCTTTAGGTTAAACACTGCAACATCTAAACATTGGTTAATAAAAGTAATCTCAGATGCTTGAGACATTCCCTTTAAATTTGGCGCCTATAAATTTTGTGTGCGGCTTTTGCTAAAACATCTGTCTCTTCACCTAGGCTCTTGTTAGGCATCCATTATTAGCAAACGATCCCTAAACACTGATGTTTTCATCTAGTGACATGGCCAGAGCTCTGTATGATTATTGTGCAGAGCCACCAGATACACTTTCTAAAGGATCACGTTCCTGAGCAAGAACAAAAATAGTTTAGTATTGAATAAAGTGTTGTATATCCTTCTTTCACTTGTATTCAGCTTCCAAGCGGCTCATTTTACCAGCACAATACACAAGAATAACCCGACCTTGTGCTTCAAGGTTCAGGACCTGGGAGTTCAAGGCTGATACAGACCTGGTTTTCACATATAGCAATGGACTACCGTGACTCCATAACTCCTCTGCCTTCAGGGAAAATGGCTTGTAAATCTCACCTTGGGACATGGCTTTTTGCAAATGTGTATTAAAGAGAATCTGTCACCAGGTTGTTGCAATTTAATCTGAAAACAGCATGATGTAGGGGATGAGACCCTGATTCCATCAATGTGTCCCTTACTCAGCAGATTGTTGTTTCAATAAAATTTGTGTTTTATCAGCAAGAGATTACCACTGGAGGACTAGTTGCCTTGTGCCAACGTGCAGCCCCCGCGGTCTGGTCGCCACAGTGGTAGTTAACTCTATTGGCACTAATACCAAAGCGCTGCAGAATATAAAGTACTGCGGAATATGTTGGCGCTATACAAATAAAGTTTTATTATTGTTATTATTATTATTAATACCACATCTGAGGAGATTTCAAGCACCCCTTCACGACCCCCAACAGCAGACCGCGCCACCAGCCGCCCGCCAGCACCCCTCCACAACCCCCAACAGCAGACCGCGCCACCAGCCGCCAGGACCCCTCCACAACCCCCAACAGCAGACCGCGCCTGCTTGTTGCCAGCACCCCTCCACAACCCCCAACAGCAGACCGCGCCGCAGCCGCCAGCACTACCTCTCACCACCCCCGCTCCGCAACATGGCTGCACCAGGGCCCCGTGGGGTTAAGGTCCACCCTGTGTTAGACAGAGTCGGACGGTGGATGAGTGTGGGCCTGCTAACAGCCTTCGGGCTGTGCAGGACATGTGCTGTAGGAGAGGTACCAGGACCTCAGGCTGTTAGGACTAAATGCCTGGCAGTAAACTGGAGACTGCTGGGCTGCAAGCTTAGTAGCCACACTGTGGGAGTACCAGAAGCACAATGACTGTCATAAGGCTAGAGAACCGGTGTAGGTCTGGGTCTGGGGTCTCAAGAGTCAGTGGTGGTCTAGCTGTCTGCTAGTAGCCACGAGGAAGGAAGAGGCACATGGGGAAGCGGATAGTACCTAGAACCTCACCCTAAGGAGAAAGTCATTTGGAAAGCCATATACTCATATGGTGCTTAGTTCTTCTCAGACTGACCAGATTGTCAGGCCCGGTGAACCAGTACCCTGGATCTGCTGATGGACTGCTATACAAAGAATAAGGTAAAGAACAGAGACTGTCTCCTTGCATCCTTCCTGCGACTACTTTGTATCTCTATTCACTACTACAACCTCCAATATCCTCCTGTCTACCATTCTCCTCTACACCCCAGGAGTTCACTCCTGTTGAGGGGAGTGCTTCATCTAGCTGCTCTATCATCCACCCCCTGAGGACCACTACCTGCAGCGCAAGTCACAACTGACCAGATTCCTCAGTTGGCATCATGACAAACTCTATAAACTCTAATCCCCTGTAAATATCTCCATACTTCCCCCCATTACATATCCGGTCAGGACCACTGGGCTGGGCAATCGCCACCTGATATACAAAATCACAGCCTGCCCGGCTACTGAGTACCCCGGAACACCATGTAGTCCTACTGCTGTGTGTAACCCAACCTTAACACTGATTGGCAGCTTTCTGCTTATACAAACTATAGTGTACACAGAAAGCTGCCAATCAGTGATGTGGGCGGAGTTACACAGAGTTCAGCATTTAGAAAACTGCTAGATATGCAGCAGCGAAGAGCTCCAGATTGTGATTGACTTTGCTGCCGTAGTTACAGTTTTGCATTTAATGCAAATATGCATTAAAAAGTGATAAAAGCGTACTGTCTGCACAGAGCCTACATTTTCTCACACAGCTGTCTGGCAGTCTCATGATGGCCATAAGGACACAGCTGAGGGAGCCAGAACCCCACTGCTCTGTATGCTTTGCAGAGGCCATTACCAAGTACTGCAGCTTTGTTAATAATAAATTAAACAGGAGCTGAGCTGCGGTAGCTGAAAACAGCCACCACACCCACATCTGGCCACCAGAGGACTTGCAAATAACTTTTCATTGAGGGTGCAGGGTATCAGATCTCCATCAATCCAATGTGGATCAAATTCGTGAACAACCCCTTTAAGTAAGCCTGTAAAAATGCCATCACCTCTCTATCCCTGAACGTGCGATGGGGCCTTGTTTTTGAAATTCAGTAGCTATACATCTCAGCACTGATATCAGAATATATTGGACATTTGGGGCATATTTTACGGTATGCCATCTATTTCCCAAATGGAAAACTCCCTTTAACCTCTTAACACCCCATCATGGAGTTATCCATCATGGAGCATGTGAGGGACTCTGGAGTGGTCTCAATAGCAGAGCTGACTCCGCAGAGGAAGATACAGCTTTTTTGGGAAAAGATTCAATATATCAGTCTCCTCGGCTCCCCCAGCTCGATAGCGTGCTTACAGATTGGACTGCATCTTCATGGGGACAATGTCCCTTTAAGACCAAGACTCCCTTCGTTGTACTATCCAGATCTTGTATCTATCTGGCAGTGGCCTATTCAGAAAAATAAGAGAAGTTTGCTCAAAACCATTGACTAATGTACAAAATATCATGTGTTCTTATGAAGTTTCCAGTAAAATGATTTACATGTACTCTTAAGGTCTGACGTTCCTACAGGTTTAGTATGAAGAGTTGACTTTTGTATTTTTCCACCCTCTCATTCAAAGCACTAACTGATCCCGACCTGAGCATGGGCATTAATATTAAAGGGATCCTGTCACCCCCAAAACACCTCTAAACCTATTAAAAGCTGTCCCTAGAGCATAGTAACACTTTCCCTACACTCCTTTTACCTCCTAAATGCAGCAAGTGACATTGAAGAAAAACGTTATAATAGTACCTCATTAGTGATGATAATGAGTGACTATGGTATTCATAGTCACTCATCCAGGCTGCCCCTCTTCTTCATATCACGCCTGAATAGGCGTGATCTTCCTCATGGATTCAAATTGCCGCCTCCCTGCGGCGCCTCCCATCTCTCCCATTGCGTGCGGGCTTCAGTGTGGGGCTGTATGACGCGATCCGCGTCATACCCGGCGCCGGGTGACGTATTTACACCGGCGCCGCGCTGTCAGCTTCAAAATGCATACTGCGCATGCCCATGCGCATGCGCAGTGCGCATTTTGAAGCTGACAGCGCGGCGCCGGTGTAAATACGTCACCCGGCGCCGGGTATGACGTGGATCGCGTCATACAGCCCCACACTGAAGCCCGCACGCAATGGGAGAGATGGGAGGCGGCAATTTGAATCCATGAGGAAGATCACGCCTATTCAGGCGTGATATGAAGAAGAGGGGCAGCCTGGATGAGTGACTATGAATAGCATAGTCACTCATTATCATCACTAATGAGGTACTATTATAACGTTTTTCTTCAATGTCACTTGCTGCATTTAGGAGGTAAAAGGAGTGTAGGAAAAGTGTTACTATGCTGTAGGGACAGCTTTTAATAGGTTTAGAGGTGTTTTGGGGGTGACAGGATCCCTTTAATATCCACTGGTCAGGTCACAGAAACATCTTCAGATCACTATTTATAGAAATGATTCATAAAATTACAGTATCAGAGAGGTGCTGAATCCACACTCTTTCATCACTCTGGACCTTTGTACATGGGGGGTGTATTTATTTATAAATACCCTAATGTCAAGGGACTTGATGTAATAATTCTATACGTGCCCCATACCTGAACATCACGATTCCAGGTTATCACAACTTAGGGCAAGACTCGTTAAGATTCGAGTTTCGTACGTCAGTCTTATGGTACCTTTACACGCCGCCACAACAGGATGCATACAACCCGCTACAGGCTACAAATGTGGCTTGTCGCGCCAATATCGCCCGTAGTAGCGGCGTCTGAAGACGGGACGACACAGCCGGCTACAGATACATCTGTATCCGTGAACTGCCCATAAACAGATGGCTACATCGCCGATTGTAGCGAGCTGTATTGGCGTGTAAAGAACCCACGGAAGGGAACTCTGGACACCCGGCGATGTAGCTGCAATGTAGCTAAGGCGTCACCCAGGCTCCGTGTTACCGTGCCCCATCTGCGATCATTGGTGGAAGCTCCTGCATGACGATTGGTAGTCGCTGCACAGGGCGGCATATTTAAGGAGCTGACCAGTCACACTACACAATTGCTCGAGCGTGCTGTATTAACCAGCCTCCTGTGATGCCTGCCCAATCATGATGTTCTGGCTTTGTCCTATCACCGTACGGACGTCTTGTAATCCAGAATTGTGGCACGCCTATGTGCAGTCCCTGCTGCACCAGGTCCGCCCATATTAGCTTGTTGTAGCGTTGTGTAAATGAGGTACGCTGAGCTACAGATGGCTACTTGAGACACCCGGCGATGTAGCTAGCTGTAAATGTAGCGTAGCGTAGCGTACCTTGTGGCGGCGTGTAAAGAGGGTGCGTTTCCCGTTTGTAACCGTTTGGCCGTGCTCGTGCACGTGAAGTAGCAGTTGGTATCCATCCTGTTGTGGCGGCGTGTAAAGGTACCATTAATGTTGGCCGTGCAGGAGTCACAGACACATGATACATTAGGCACATCTCACTATTGTTACTCCAGTTAGGGTGTAACATTTCTGCCATACCTGATGCCACAACTTTTCATGAATTTATTGGGTGACCCCCCCATCCTGCCCATGATCTGTCCACTTTGGCGGAGTTGGTCAAAACAAGATATGAAAAAAACAAACATCCCAATATTTTTGCGTAATTTGAAGTTTTTCATTTTCAAACTGTCTTTATGCCAGAAATCTAGCGCTTTCATTAATTGGGGCATTAGACTTGGAAATTGGACAAAACCCCCTTATATTCAGAACTGACTTTTGTCATTGACCTTAGATCAGTTCGGAAATGTGATTAATACTATTTCATTTATCAGCCTGCAAATGATTATACAAGTGTTAGCGCTTACATCGACTTTCTGATGTATCAATGTCATCTCAGTGTGAATGGGAAACCCTACTGCTGCCTTCAGCAGGAGATTTGGAGCTTATTGCAGACTATTATAAGTTCATTATATAGATAGTATGTGGTAACCAACCCCTTGTGGCAGCAATTGGCTACCAGATTTTAATAAGAATCTGTCTACACACAATCAGGTTCCCATTGGCAAAGTAAGGAGCCGGGATGGCATAGCATGGCACCTTGCTTCACAGTTTAGATAGAATCCCTGTTTTCTCTGCTATATGAGTGTAGTAGTTGTCTTAATGCTGAGTAATGTATAACCCTGCCCACACCACTGATTGACAGATCCTCTGTCCACTGTACATCATCAGCAAGCTGCCAATCAGTGGTGTTCCACACATTAACTGGACTGCCTATCATATAATACCTAGTCCTGAAGTGATAATCTCTTGCTGGTAAAACAATGGTTCTATTTAAACTACAGTAAACTGCTGAGTAAGTGACACATCCCCTGCTCCTACATTATGCTGTTCTCTGGTTATATAGTAAAAACCTGCTGATAGATTCTGTTTAATTTAAAATAAGTCTGTCGCATACATTTACACTGTACCACTAACAGTTCCAGTTAGTAGACAAGACAGATATGAAAACCTACAATTATGTCCATTGACACATGTCTATGAAGTCACAACAACGAAGTGGGTAGTCCGGAGCTTGACAAGTGCTCAACCTTTTGCCCTGAGTTTGTATCTTGATGTTTATTGACAGCTTGTCTTGGTCACTCTCTTCAGATCTGTGCCATTCCGGGCAGTGCATGGTACTCTTTTTATCATGGGTGGCAAGGCGGTACATGATCAGTACTCTCTTGTTGACTCTTTTACTTACAATTTAAGGTCCACCCACACGGCACTTGCTCCCTCATTATCATTTTTAATCAAGGTGTATTATTTTCTTGACAATTAGACCTATCTCAGTGGCCACTGTTTAAGTCCACACCTCAGTGTTATTATTGAATTAAAGGGATCCTGATAAGAGATTCATGCTGCCCAAAGAACAAGCAGCAGAAATCAGACACGGACAGCATTATTGTGGCATTTCAGAGAAAGCATACGTTACAAAGCCAGCTGGGGACTATGTGCCTAAGATGAAAAGTCAGAGGCAACTCTTTGTGACTGATGGGTCTCCTCTTACTGTCTTGTTTAGGAGTTCGGGTGCTTTATGTATCCCAAGCACTTCAGTGAGAATCGCTGTTCTCGGGTACAATCAGTGCTTGGACGAGTGTGAGCCGTTTGCAATTTTTGATCACCTCGCACCGTGGGTAAAAGCAGTTATCTGCTGTGGTTTTAAAATGAAAAAATGACAACTCCCCACCCTCCCGCCCCTGGAAGTCCTTTGTTTTTGCTTGATGTGGGTGGAGAGCTGAACTGCTCAATCAGTGTCTTCAAATGAGGTTTGGGTAAAGTTTAAGACCCAAAATTACCTTTAAAAAAAGTCCAACTGCACCACCAGAATCCAAACTTCCACGGGTCCACTCATCTCTACTCCTAAACATATACAATTGGAGAAGCCTAGAAAAAAGAGGGAAGCTGACCAATATGTATCACGTGCCGTAGATGCCGGGATGGGTGCTGGTGTCACTGGTGTTGCACTGCCGTTGTAAAGACAAACCTTGAAGTAATGACATTTTCGTCACACCCAATCCGGTGTATTAAAGTTTAAAAGTTTTACTTTAATTCAGGAACATGTTAAAAAAAGAGATATCTACTGAACAGGGTACATAAATGCTGCAGCTGGTAGGTGGACTCTGCGGTAGGTCTTCAGCGGCTTCTCCCCGTCTCACTCCCATTAGACTGACAGGCTTCTTCATATAGACAAAATATAAGTATAAGTAAATAATTTTTATCACATCTAATCCAGAGTATTAAAGTTAAAAAGTGTTGCTTTAATTCAAGAACACATTAAAAACAAGAAACATCCACTGAACAGGGTACCACTGACGTGTTTCTGGCCTTCATAGACGCCCTTAGTCATGGGAAATTACAATTGATATGCTTATGATTTATGGCGTCTATGAAGGCCAGAAACGCGTCAGTGGTACCCTGTTCAGTGGATGTCTCTTGTTTTTAATGTGTTCTTGAATTAAAGCAACACTTTTTAACTTTAATACTCCGGATTGGATGTGACAAAAATTCTTTCCTTCAATTTTGTCTATATGAAGAAGCCTGTCAGTCTAGGGTAGCGGGACGGGGAGAAGCCGCTGAAGACCTACCGCAGAGTCCACCTACCAGCTGCAGCATTTCAGAGTAAAACATATAGGGCTACAATAATAGTATCATATATATGCAGCTAGTGGCTAATACAGGTGGCCAGAGCTTCGGGCGCCATGAATCTCCTGTCAGGTACCCTGTAATATTGATATGTCCCATGAATGGGAATAATTCATTTTGTGTTTTTTATGCTATGCATTGTGACTCGCCCAAGGCGGGGACCGTGGGGTACTCAAAACCAGGCCCTCTCGTTGTCGTCTGGGGCTGCGGGATGTCACGGTGGCGTGACCCGGTCCGTGATCCCCTCGTCGGGCGATCAGTTAAAAAGGGGAATTGAAAAATGGATGAAAATAAAACAAAAATAAAAGTTTTTGTTGTGACGCCACCCATGGGACACGGCCGGTATCGCCGCTGCTGCAGTTGGGACCTCTGGGGATGATGGGACTAGCAGCAAGGATGGTTTAGCTCTCCATGGGAAGAGCAGGTCCCCAGGGCAAACGAAAAGTCTGTGGAGGTGATAGTTCATTGGGGGTGCAGGACTTAGTGTAGGAAAGAACTGACAGGCACAGGGGTAACAGTCTCCTTTACATTTACTGATGCAAGTAGCATTTTCATCCAGAGCACAATTCACAAGTTGTGTTAGGAATCTGGATCCTGGAAGCAAGTTGGGGCTTTCCACAGCTGGCGAGTTCTGAGGCCTCCCTACTGCACTGCTCTCTGTGGGCCCTGGCTGCTTGAAGCTGTGCTAAGACCCTCTCCTCTCTCGTTCTGTCTGGGCCGTATGACAGGTAGCTTGAGCTCTATTGTTGTCACTCTCCTTTCACTGCGTTCCCCTGAGCTCTCTAATGCGGCTGTGTCTGGCTGTGGTCACATTTGCCAGCCGTTTTTGCTTTGGGAACGTTTTTGGGAAAAAATGTGTCTTTCTTTTCTAAGTCCAAAAAACGGTACGCTAACGGATGGGGTACTTTATGGGTCATTCCATTTTTGAAGGCCTCTTCCCAGGGTCAAAAATAGTTGCAAGCAATGTTTTGGGTGCTGGAAAAAAACAGACCATTTTTTGGTAACATGGGGCCCTATGGGAAAAGGATCCATTAACGGATGGTACATATAGGCACCATCCGTTAACGGATCCATTTTTACTAGCATTTTTTTGCCAAAAATCGCATAGCAGCACAGGAGGCAGCACCCAAAAAAAAACGGATTTGATAAAAGCAACACTATGAAAAACGGATTGGCATGTGTGACCACAGCCTCTCCTGACCTTTTGGTGGGCGAGCAACTTGGAATCACCCGCCTTCCTGTGTTGGTTGCTGGGCATAAAGCCCCTTGCAACCTCGGACTCCGGTGTCTGTACTGCGCTCGGTGCTGAGGCGAGCTGGCACTGCTCCACTCCTCACACCTACTCCTCCACTTTCCCAGACCCTTGCCACCTTGCCACAGGTCACTCACTCTGGCTAGTCAGTTTCCTTGGACGGGCCTGACATGGCTCCCGACCATAGGATGTCTTCCACAATCCTCCTAGGAACTGAACTGCCCGACCCCGCCCCCAGACCAGAATTTATAGGGAACCTGCCCTGAACTCATGTTTTAGAGCTCCCCCTTCAGACGTGGAGTTGAGAAGGTGTTGTGTGTGTGCTTCACCTGACGTGGGTACCTTTCCTTGCTTCCAAGCTTAGTATTGTGGCAACAGAACCCTGGGGCGCCACAATTGCATTTTCTTACCTTTGGTATTTGTCCCTTCTTTCTTCCAGCAGCCTATGTTAGTTTTGCTCTTCTCTTCTTCTCCCATTTAATCCTACTGTAGTCATCTTTCACGCATTATTCTGCTCTTTCCAGAATCACTCTTTCTACCTACTGCATTGTACATGCAAGATTTCAGTGAAAGTCATCCCCATTTCTCCTGGACTCTCATTAAAAATAACTGTGGTTGAGTTGGAACTATCTGATGATGCTTGTATGTGAGTACAACGAACCTACATACTTGCAGTGCACTGAACAGCCAGAATAAATATTCATAAATATATTGATTGGGTCTTAGCTACTTCACTCCAAAATGTATTACAGCAATAAGCCCAAATATGAATCAGTTGTATATATTCTTTTAACATTTGGTATTCTTTCCATGAAAATTTACAAGAGATAAATGTGATGTCAGGAATCTGACTTGCCTGTGAAATTTCTCGCACTTCAAAACAAACTATTCTACGCCCGGCTGAATCATTGCCTTCAGCAGAGCAATTACCATGGGTGGGTCACTCGTAATTAAAGAATAGAAAAAAAAAATACAAAGACAGACAATTTCTTGCTGAGTGAATGAACCGCTGTAATATTTGCCATTTACTTTCCTCCCAAATGTCAGCTCCCTATCATTTACAAATATTTCTTGATGTGAACATAGTAATGGGTGAAAAATCTCAACCATAAAGCAGAGATCACCGGGCTGTCAATTGACAGCAAAGAAGAGATTTTTTTTTACATCTGATTTGTTTGGATGGAACAAATATAAATTAACAAGAGATGTGAAAATATTTATTGAAGGAATTATATTAAGAAGTAGAATGAAAAATTATACAATCGAAAAATCACAATTAATCAAGAAATAACGTAACATAAACTTCAGATTTATTAAGTTCAGCGTTTGTAGAATTGTTATAGCGTATCTGTATCTTCTGGTAACTCAGAAAAAGCTTTGTATATATGATGAATAACAATATTTCTGTTATTAAATGATTTGCACCCAACATTTTCAATGATTTTTCCCCCTTCAGTCTTTAATTTTCAGTATTCTCTGAGCAAGTGGTGGAGACTAGCAGCCATGATGTCTCACATACACAGTACACACAGCGAGATGGATTCTTTATCTCCTGTCTCTGTGTAGAATATATTCAGAAGTAAAAGAAACATGGAGGACACAATATTAGCAGTATATTAGCAGACTTACAAAGCCGTCCACAATCTGTCCCCCCCATATACCTCTAATCTCCCGATATCATCCAACTCGTAATCTTTGATCCTCCGAAGACTTCCTTCTTTCCCCCACACTTGTACGTTCCTCATCTAACCGCCTGCAAGACTGCCCGAGCATTCCCCATCCTCTGGAATTCTGCACCTCAAAACGTCCGACTGTCCCTTACACTCGGAACCTTCAAGCGGAAGCTGAAAACCCATCTCTTCAGAACAGCCTACAGCCAAAAATAACCACAGTGCCACCTCACCACCACTGGGCCTGGCATTCCACCACCACTGAACCCGGTGCTCCACCACCACTGGACCTGGTGCTCCACCACCACTGGACCTGGCGCTCCACCACCATCGGATCCAGGGCTCCACCACCACCAGAGCAGACCCAACATACTGTTTCCCTCCCATTGCCTGTAGAATTTAAGCCCGCAAGGGCAGGGTCCTCTCTCCCCTCTGTATCAGTCTGTCACTGTTAGTTTGTTCATTGTATTTTTAGCTTGTTTGTATGTCCCTTTCTCATGTACTGCACCATAGAATTAATTGGGCTATATAAATAAATAATAATATTAATAATTAGTATAGATATGCTTTTAACTCTGAAATGAGATAAAATACTAGAATATAGCAGCACAGTCTGTCTGTGTCTTTCTGCCTCTTCTTCTCTCTCAATATGTTTCAATAGACAGCTCTATTCTGATCCTTAATCTAAATAGTTTTATGTGACATATAACATTTTGAATTTAGCCCCAAAAGTTCTAGTTTGGTCTAATCTGACCAGAAGAACTTTTCCCGCATACCAAGTAGGGATCACAGCTAGCACATGGAAGATGCTCTTTTCAGATGAGACCAAAGTAGAAGCTTTGGGGCTAAATGCAAAACACTATGTATGGTGGAAAATTAACACCGTACATCACCCTAAAAACATCATCCCCACCGTCACACATGGTGGTGGCAGTATCATGTTGTTGGTATACAGTTCTTGAGCAGGGATGGGAAAGCTGGTCAGAGTTGATAGAAAGATGAATGAAGCTCAAATCTCAGTTTCTAGGGGGATGTTTAAAGCAAATTAGATTGGTGTAGGCTCAGACTGACCTTCCTTTGGGACCTGTTGGGAGCCTGGTGCTCACTTCAACTAAGCCATTATCTCTGCTCCCTTCCCAATTTTGAACCAACAGATCAGCCACCTCCTGTATTCTTGGCCCAGTAGAAGGACAATTTGTGCATTTCTCTTTGAGTCAATCAAAAGATAAAGGTACTGTCTTCAGTTCATAAATCGTCAATACGCTTATGTCTGCAAGAATCAAATTATAAATTCTTGTCCAGGTAGTATATGGTTCCAACTGAATTAAATAAAATGTTCCCTTTCATTGATCCTGTATTTTGGACATGTAGAAGTCATGAAGGTATTTTCTCCATATCTTCTGGTTTTATGAAATATATAATAAGGATTGTAATTGGTCATGAGGCAGAGATGGGTCCTAAACTGTTTCCTCATCAACTTTGCAAAATGTCTGCTTCCTCTTTGAAATGCTCTCTGTTAAAGGGGTTATCTGGGATTTAGCCAAAAAAAAACACCTAAGCACTACCTGTAGTGCCTGGTACCGTTCACCACCGATACAGAGCGGTGACATCAGCTTCCAGTGACGTCACTACTACAGAGGGGCTTCTCCCATTTGTCAATGAGCGTCAGAGCCGACATCACGCTGATTGACAGCCAGCTCCCCCAATAAGGTAGCGGGCAGACGGCTGTCAATCAGCAGGAGACCAGCTGTACCGTCCATACCACAGCAGAGCGGAAAAGCCACCTCTGCTCTGTTTACCCCACCATGCTGTCACCGGAAGGAGCGTTCTGTGACCACTCTGTGCCGGGGATGAACAGAGGTGAATGGTACCGAGCACAACAGGCAGGCAGGTGGCAGCTACCTGCCTGGTAATGATTCGAAACTTTTTTTTAATAGCGATGCCGGATAACTTATTTAAGCTTCCTGGTGATGGCTGCCAGAGCTTGCATCCCTCAACTTTTGAAGAGGACAAATCCACCTAGTTTATGATTCTAGATTTCCAAGTTCTATTGTTTAATGTACATGAAGGAACTGACAACTTCTCTTTACAACAAGTTCTATGTAGCAGGTGATGGACGTGTGCAGCATGACGTCACTAACTTTTTGTATTTCTCCTCTTTGGGCTTGTCATTCAGTTGCAAGCAGAACCCTCCCCCTCTCATCCAGACCAGCCTAGAAAAAATGAGTGATGTCATGGTGCACACGTCAATCACCTGCTGCACAGAACTAAATCCTGGTGGTTGGTTCCCTTTAATGTCATTGTGTAAGTGTTGGTTTGCAATGTCTAAAAAAGGTACCGTATATACTCGTGTATAAGCCGACCCGTGTATAAGCCGACCCCCTACTTTTTGCCCCCAAAACCTGGGAAAACCTATTGACTCGTGTATAAGCCGAGGGTGGACTCCAGCACAGGTATACAGCCCCCAGCAGTGTGGTATATAGGCCCCCCAATGGTAGTATACAGCAGCCTCCCCAGTGGTAGTATACAGCAGCAGCCCCAGTGGTATATACAGCAGCAGCTCCAGTAGTTAGTATACAGCAGCCCCACAGGTATATACAGCCCCAGTGGTAGTATACAGCAGCCCCAGAGGAATATACAGCCCCAGTGGTAGTATACAGCAGCCCCAGAGGTATATACAGCCCCAGTGGTAGTATACAGCAGCCCCAGAGGTATATACAGCCCCAGTGTAGTATACAGCAGCCCCACAGGTATATACAGCCCCAGTGGTAGTATATAGCAGCCCCAGTGGTATATACAGCCTCAGTGGTAGTATACAGCAGCCCCAGAGGTATATACAGCCCCAGTGTAGTATCCAGCAGGCCCAGTGGTAGTATGCAGCCCCCCTCCTTAATATGCGTCCCCCAGTATTAATAAACAGCCCCCCCCTCCTTATCATGTCCCCCCCCGGCTGCGGCAGCTGTTAAAATAACAAACACTTTATACATCACCTTCCGACGCAGCTCTCCGCTCCTCCGGTCCTCAGCGTCTCCGCTCGCGGCTTCTTCTTCTTCTTGTGCCGGCTTGTGACCGCGCGCAGGAAATGACGTCATCTCCTGCGCCCGGTCACATGACACCGGCACAACAAGGAAGAAGAAGCCGCGAGCGGAGACGCTGAGGACCGGAGGAGCGGAGAGCTGCGTCGGAAGGTGATGTATAAAGTGTTTGTTATTTTAACAGCTGCCGCAGCCGGGGGGGGACATGATAAGGAGGGGGGGGCTGTTTATTAATACTGGGGGACGCATATTAAGGAGGGGGGGCTGTGTAGTGCAATATGCACGGCATCCCCCTGCCGCTGATGGACAGGGGGATGCCGTGCATATTCATTGCACTAATGAGGCGGCCCCACGTGACCGCCTGCGGTCACCGCGGCCCCCTCCTGCCTCCTCCAGCCCCGGTCACAGCTCCCCCCCCACAGCATACCGTATGACCCGTGTATAAGCCGAGGGGGGGACTTTTCAGCCCAATTTTTGGGCTGAAAAACTCGGCTTATACACGAGTATATACGGTATGTAATTTCTCATGTAATTTGAAACACCTGACAAATGCATTCTTCAATTAGAAAAGTTTTTATCCAATAATGTACAGAAGATACAGTCCAGCAAGGATATGTACAAGAAAAATTAACTTTCACCAATTAAAAATGTTTCTATTTGAGAATGTATTTGTCGAGTGTTTCAATTTACATAAGATTTTAGAGAGTGTTAGACCATTCTGACACACCGAATTGGACTCAACAATTGCAGATTGGTTTAATGTTCTTTTTTCTTGCATAAATACAGAATTAATAAAAGATGGATGGAGCCAAATACAAGGCAATGCTGGAAGAAAAGCTATTAGAGGCTGCAAAAGACTTGAGACTGGGGTGTAGGTTCACCTTCCAGCCGAACAACAACCCTAAACTTCCTACCAGAACTACAATGGTTAGTTAAGATCAAGGCATATCCCTCTGTGTGAATGGCCCAGTCACAGTCCAGACCAAAATCCATTGAGAATCTGTGACAAGCAGTGGCGTAACGACCCCAGTGCCTACTTCAGCTGGATGTGTATCCAAAGATGCAAATCAAGTTGAATTGCATTGCGGTGCAGAGACCCATTGGATCCCTGCATTGCAATACACGTAGCTGTCCAATCAGCGGCTAGCAGTTGACATCGGCACACAAGGCATTGGTGTCACGTTGAAGTGACACCATTTGTCGCCATAACAGATATGCCAATGTCAGCTGCCAGACTCTGTGTCGGCTACAGAGAAGGATGGAGCAAAAGGTGGGATTCAGGAAAGGTTAATAGAATTTTTTGGGGGTGTTTTCTTAAACTGTGTGCAGAATTATTAGGCAAATGAATATTTTGATCACATGATACTTTTTATACATGTTGTCCTACTCCAAGCTGTATAGGCTTGAGAGCCAACTACCAATTAAGTAAATCAGGTGATGTGCATCTCTGTAATGAGGAGGGGTGTGGCGTAATGACATCAACACCCTATATAAGGTGTGCTTAATTATTAGACAACTTCCTTTCCTTTGGCAAAATGGGTCAGAAGAGAGATTTCACGGGCTCTGAGAAGTCCAAAATTGTGAGATGTCTTGCAGAGGGATGCAACAGTCTTGAAATTGCCAAACTTTTGAAGCGTGATCACCGAACAATCAAGCGTTTCATGGCAAACAGCCAACGGGGTCGCAAGAAGCGTGTTGGGCAAAAAAGGTACAAAATATCTGCCCATGAATTGAGGAAAATCAAGTGTGAAGCTGCCAAGATGCCATTTGCCACCAGTTTTGCCATATTTCACAGCTGCAATGTTACTGGAGTATTAAAAAGCACAAGATGTGCCATACTCAGGGACATGGCCAAGGTAAACGACCACCTTTCAACAAGAAACGTAAGATAAAACGTCAAGACTGGGCCAAGAAATATCTTAAGACTAATTTTTCAAAGGTTTTATGGACTGGTGAAATGTGAGTGACTCTTGATGGGCCAGATGGATGGGCCAGAGGCTGGATCAGTAAAGGGCAGAGAGCTCCACTCTGACTCAGACGCCAGCAAGGTGGAGGTGGAGTATTGGTATGGGTTGGTATCATCAAAGGTGAACTTGTGGGACCTTTTTGGGTTGAGAATGGAGTGAAGCTCAACTCCCAGACCTACTGCCAGTTTCTGGAAGACAACTTCTTCAAGCAGTCGGACAGGAAGAAGTCGGTATCATTCTAGAAAAACATGATTTCATGCAGGAAAATGCTCCATCACATGCATCCAACTACTCCACAGCGTGGCTGGCCAGTAAACATCTAAAAGAAGAAAAAATAATGTTCACCTGATCTGAACCCCATAGAGAAAATATGTGCCGCGGTTAGCCCCGCCCCTTTCATGACACGGCCGCCCTCTAATCACTGGATGAGGCACAGAGGGGGCGGCCATAAGGAATGAGGGGGCGGAGGCTGCAGCAAACAGCCCCTCCCAGGGATTACACACTACACTGCCGACGATAACATGTAAGTATGAGCTTACATGTGTTCTGTATTCAAACTTTAGGGCCACATGCAGGAATCGCTATACAAGAGGGGTGCAGGCACCCCTGTATAGTGATACGGGGGGGCGGGAGGTTTGGAGACATGCACGGGGCTCGGATGAGCCCGTGCCATAGGAAACTGTAGTAGAAGCCCACCGGAGTGGGCGGCTGGTCTGTAGGGGGGTCTTAGCCCCCCCTACAGACCTCAAACAGTCCTTTACTTACTAAATTTAACTCTTGAATAGGCAGAGGACAGTTTGCTGATCCCGGCAATAGCCGGGATCCGCAAACTATGCAGTTACCGGATGGCTCAGGATTACACATCCTGAGCCATCCGGTTACCGCAGTGCGGTTCCCAGAAACGCTGCGAAAACTGCTGCCTGCATGATTTTAAACGCAGGCAGCAGTGCCGGATACGGCCACCGGATGGCTTGTGAAGCCATCCGGTGTTTTGCATAGGCTCCTATGAGGAGCGTTTCCTGGTCCGGTTTGGAGCTTTTTGAAAGCTCCAAACCGGATCAGGATTTATAAAAAAAAACGCAGATGTGACCCTGGCCTTAGTCATTTTTTCATTAAAAATGCATATGCATTAACGCATGCGTTAGCGCAGGTGCCTATATGTGCCATGCGTTAACGCATGCCTTTCCCATAGGGCCCCATGTTAAAAAAAAACATGCGTTTTTTAACTGATGCCAAAACGTTGCTAGCAACGTTTTTGGCTCAAAAACGGACAGAGCAATGTTTTGAGGTCCATAAAAAAACGGACAGGGTGTTTATTACATCCAATCCGTTTTTCTGTCAGTTTTTGGACAAAAATGACAAAAATGAAGCCAAAAACGGACCAAGGGCTTATGTGTGACCCCAGCCTGACTGCTGTATGTCTACATTTATATGTAATCGCTCCATGGCGGCCGTCACACGCATCAATATAATGCACGATATCGCTTAAGCGATCTGCGTTTTGATCGCTTAAGCCAGGGGTCTCAAACTCGCGGTCCGCGGACCGCATGCGGCCCCTGGAGCTTCCCTGTGGCGGCCCCCAGCACTTTGGACCAAGAACCATGCTGGCGGCGGTCCAGTGCATGGTGCCGCCGCTTTCTCCGCTATAACATTACTTGCGGCCGCTTCACTGTCTCTGCCGCTCGCTCTGCCGCTCTGTAAGCTCAATACAAGCCCTCAGACAATGAGAGGTCGCTGACGTCACCTGCGGGCCTCTCATTGGCTGACGGTGACTCGCATTGAACTTGCAGAGCGAGCAGCAGAGACAGTGAAGCGGCCGCAAGTAATGTTATAGCGGAGAAAGCGGCGGCACCATGCACTGGACCGCCGCCAGCATGGTTCTTTGTCCAAAGTGCTGGGGGCCGCACAGGGAAGCCCCAGGGTCCCCATGCACTGGACCAGCATGGTTAGTGTAATAAAAGTGTGTGCTAGTGTGAGTGCCTGTGAGTGTGCGTGTGAGTGCCTGTGCGTGTGAGTGCCTGTGCCTGTGAGTGCGAGTGCCTGTGCCTGTGAGTGCCTGTGAGTGTGAGTGCCTGTAAGTGTGAGTGCCTGTGCCTGTGAGTGCCTGTGCGTGTGAGTGCCTGTGAGTGTGAGTGCCTGTGAGTGTGAGTGCCTGTGAGTGCCTGTGAGTGTGAGTGCCTGTAAGTGTGAGTGCCTGTGCCTGTGCATGTGAGTGTGAGTGCCTGTGCCTGTGAGTGTGAGTGCCTGTAAGTGTGAGTGCCTGTGCCTGTGAGTGCCTGTGCGTGTGAGTGCCTGTGCCGGTGAGTGTGAGTGCCTGTAAATGTGAGTGCCTGTGCCTGTGAGTGCCTGTGCCTGTGAGTGCCTGTGAGTGTGAGTGCCTGTGCCTGTGAGTGCCTGTGCGTGCCTGTGAGTGTGAGTGCCTGTGAGTGCCTGTGAGTGTGAGTGCCTGTGCCTGTGAGTGCCTGTGAGCGTGAGTGCCTATGAGCGCCTATGCCTGTGAGTGCGAGGCCTGTGAGTGCGAGTGCTTTTGAGTGCCTGTGAGTGTGAGTGTCTGTGAGTGCCTGTGAGCGCGAGTGCCTGTGAGCGCCTGTGAGTGCCTGTGAGCGTGAGTGCTTGTGAGCGCCTATGCCTGTGAGTGTGAGTGCCTGTGAGTGTGAGTGCCTGTGAGCGTGAGTGCCTGTGAGCGCCTGTGCCTGTGAGCGCCTATGCCTGTGAGTGTGAGTGCCTGTGAGTGTGAGTGCCTGTGAGTGTCTGTGCCTGTGAGTGCCTGTGAGCGTGAGTGCCTGTGAGCATGAGTGCCTGTGAGCGTGAGTGCCTGTGAGCGTGAGTGCCTGTTGTGTGTGAGTGCCTGTGAGTGTAAGTGCCTGTGAGTGTGAGTGCCTGTGAGTGCCTGTAAGCGTGAGTGCCTGTGAGTGCCTGTGCATGTGAGTGCCTGTGCCTGTGAGTGTGAGTGCCTGTAAATGTGAGTGCCTGTGCCTGTGAGTGCCTGTGCCTATGAGTGTGAGTGCCTGTGAGTGTGAGTGCCTGTGAGTGCCTGTGCATGCCTGTGAGTGTGAGTGCCTGTGAGTGCCTGTGAGTGTGAGTGCCTGTGCCTGTGAGTGCCTGTGAGTGTGAGTGCCTGTGCCTGTGAGTGCCTGTGAGCGTGGGTGCCTGTGAGCGCCTATGCCTGTGAGTGCGAGTGCCTGTGAGTGCGAGTGCTTGTGAGTGCCTGTGAGTGTGAGTGCCTTAGAGTGTGAGTGCCTGTGAGTGTCTGTGCCTGTGAGTGTGAGTGCCTGTGAGTGTGAGTGCCTGTGAGTGCCTGTGAGCGTGAGTGCCTGTGCCTGTGAGTGCCTGTGCATGTGAGTGCCTGTGCCTGTGAGTGTGAGTGCCTGTAAATGTGAGTGTCTGTGCCTGTGAGTGCCTGTGCCTATGAGTGTGAGTGCCTGTGAGTGTGAGTGCCTGTGCCTGTGAGTGCCTGTGCATGCCTGTGAGTGTGAGTGCCTGTGAGTGCCTGTGAGTGTGAGTGCCTGTGCCTGTGAGTGCCTGTGAGTGTGAGTGCCTGTGCCTGTGAGTGCCTGTGAGCGTGGGTGCCTGTGAGCGCCTATGCCTGTGAGTGCGAGTGCCTGTGAGTGCGAGTGCTTGTGAGTGCCTGTGAGTGTGAGTGCCTGTGTGTGTGAGTGCCTGTGAGTGTGAGTGCCTGTGAGTGTGAGTGCCTGTGAGTGTCTGTGCCTGTGAGTGCCTGTGAGCGTGAGTGCCTGTGAGCATGAGTGCCTGTGAGCGTGAGTGCCTGTGAGCGTGAGTGCCTGGGTGTGTGAGTGCCTGTGAGTGTGAGTGCCTGTGAGTGCCTGTGAGCATGAGTGCCTGTGTGTGTGAGTGCCTGTGAGTGTCTGTGCCTGTGAGTGCCTGTGAGTGTGAGTGCCTGTGAGCGCCTGTGAGTGTCTGTGAGCGTGAGTGCCCGTGAGCGTGAGTGCCTGTGTGTGTGAGTACCTGTGCCTGTGAGTGTGAGTGCCTGTGAGTGTGAGTGCCTGTGAGCGTGAGTGCCTGTGAGCGCCTGTGTCTGTGAGCGTGAGTGTCTGTGAGCGTGAGTGTCTGTGAGCGCGAGTGTCTGTGCTCGTGAGTGCCTGTGTTCGTGACTGCCTGTGTTCATGAGTGCCTGTGTGTGTGAGTGCCTGTGTGTGTGAGTGCCTGTCTTGAGAGTGCCTCTTGAGTGCCTGTGGGTGTCAGAGTGCCTGTGGGTGTCAGAGTGCCTGTGGGTGTCAGAGAGCCTGTGGGTGTCAGAGAGCCTGTGGGGTGCCTGTGAGTGTGAATGTGTGAGGGTGTCAGAGTGCGCGATTTTGTACAGAAGTGTGTGATTATAACAAAAGTCCTTGGTGGTCCGCATTCTTCATCAGGTGCTGTGAAACCAGGCGACCACTCTGAGCCGATTTTTCGGTGCAAAATCGCCACTTTACGCGGGGCGATGTCACCTGGTGTGACGGTACCCTGACATTTTTAGTAATACCAGATTTTTTGGTCAATGTAGTAACGTCCAAATCCTGATCCCCTTCTTGTAGTAATCTCCGCATCTTGGTCCCTTTCTTGTTGTAATGTCCCCATACTGGTCCCCATCCTGGTCGCCCTCTTGTACTAATATCCCCAACCTGATCCCCTTCTGTAGTAATGTCCCCCGTGCTGGTCCCTTTTTGTAATGATGACCCCCTTACTGGTCCCCTTTTGTAGTTATGTCACCATCCAGTCCCCCATACTGCTGTGAAACCAGGCAACCACTCTCAGGCGATGTGTAAGCATCGCCCTGTGTAACATCGCGAATAGCGATGTTACAGGCGATGGGAGCCATAGGCTCCCATGTTACAGGATCCCTGCTGGGGTTTCTAGACACCCCAACAGCGACATTGCCTGAAACATCGCCAAAGCATCACCGAAGGTATCGCCGCGTCTAAACACACGACGCTGACGGGGTGCCAAAAATGTGTGCGCTCCCGTGTGTCGCCTGCGATATCTCCGGCGATGTCACCTAGTGTGACGGTACCCTTAGTCCTACAAGCAATGCGGCCCCCGATAAAAAAAATTTTCTATGTGCGGCCCACCAACCCAGCCGAGTTTGAGACCCCTGGCTTAAGCGATATCGTTTGTGCATCGCTGCGTGCGATCAAAGCGATTTAACAATGTAAAATCGCTTGATCGTGACATCGCAGATATGGGAGCCGAAGCTCATATCAAGCGATAAACGCTTGATCAATCTGCTTCATCGTGGTGTGTGACACGATGAACGATCTCCCAGCGGCAGAGCCTATGCTGGGAGATGGTATCTATGGTAAACGTCGGGTTACTAAGCGCCGCGCGACGCCTAGTTACCCGATGTGTACCATAGTTACCAGCGATCTCGCTGCTCCACATCGCTGGTGAGTCTGCCTGTGTGACAGCTCACCAGCGATGTAAGCGATATCGTTAGCGATCGCGCGTGCACGTGATCGCTAACAATATCGCTAGCGATATTGAACCGTGTGACGGCCGCCCATCCTATAGCTCATACACAGCGCTCTGGAAGTATATACGGTAAATTTTGGAAGGTAGATACTTTTTAGTGACCATCTGCAGCAGCCATGATTCCCCTAAATACTTAATCAAAGAGTTTTCTGAAGGGAGATAAATCATTCTGTATAACTGAATATAGTCTGATGCCAACATTGTGCTCCAAGGCAGAAAAATTAAAGCTACTTCATAACCATTTGTTTAATATACTGAATATGATTACGAGCGCACTTCTCCACTTGGCAGCCTTCTAGCTGGACCAGTGCCATGTAACATCTCTACTTTAGCAGCCTGAAGAATAGTTGTAGATCTTATGAGTTCACATAAAAGCTAATGGCTAAACATGAAGTCTAATGCTGAAACACAGAGATTGTAGAGTGAAAGACTATAGATTTCTTGAACATTAATACTAGTGCATCTCAATGAATATCATCAAAAAGTTAATGTATTTCAGTAATTCAATACATAAAGTGAAACACATATATTATATAAAGTCATTTGACACAGAGTGATCTATTTCAAGTGTTTATTTATGTTAATGTTGATGATTATGGCTTACAGCCAATGAAAACCCAAAGGTCATTATCTCAGAAAATTAAAGTAGGATGAAGGAAAAACTGTGTGTGTGGAGCCCACTAGGACGGGGCACTCAGTGCCAGACCGGGGTGCTGCTGGGGGATGTTACGGCGGTCCTGGTCCGGACCGTGTCCCGGGCCCGCACAATAAAATGGGGGGTTATTTACAGGGGATTTGTCACTCGTGACGCCACCCACTATATGCGGCCAGTAATGTGGCCGCCGCTGCTGCAGAACCTCCGGGGATGATGGGTTAGCAGCTTGGATGGAATAGTTCCTGTGGGCAGAACTGGGTTCCCCGGGGCAGTGGTAGTAGTAGTTAAAGTCTGTGAGGATGTTATTGATGCTGCAGGAGAGTAGGGGTTGCAGTAGAGATGATAAGAGTAGAGGCAATAGCAGTCTATGAGGGCAAGTGGGGCTTCAGCATAAGGATGACACACACACTCACGGTTTCTGTTGTTCTTCAAGTCTTTACTGGCAGATGGTATTACACAGTATTGTCCACGGAGTCTGTACCAGGTTGCTCTCACCCTGACCGGGTCCTTGGCTTCCTACTTAAGCGCTGTGTGTGGCCCTGCTGCTGCTTGTAGCTATACTGCTGGCCCTGTCTCTGCTCACGGGTACCAATCTGCTGGGCAACTTGAGTCCTCTGTGTCACTGACCCCTCCGTGTTGCTTTGCTATGGTACAGTGAAGATGGTGGACCTTCACTATGCCGGTGTTTACTGTCCTGTCTGTCTCAGGCACAGCCTCGGATCCGGTATCCGTCTTAAGCGCCTCTCCGGGGTTAAGTTTGGGGTAACTCTTTATCCCGGGTATGTTCCTCTGTTACTCTGTCTCCTTTCCTCAGACCTCTCAGGACCTCCACTGACATTTGGCTCTGCTCCTCCTCCAGACTCTCATTAAACTCAACTAAAAACTGAACTAACTGTCACTTCTGCTCTGAGGTAAACAACTTAGCTCCTCCCACTAGTGCAGGTGCCAGCTAAGCTCCTCCCAATTTCTAGTGTAGTGTTGTGTGGGGATTAAACCTGTGTTGTTTCTGTGGCATATTAACCCTTGGGGTGCCACATGTGTCTCCTGTTCGGAGTGATTACTTGGATATCACTGGTTTACTGCCTCCAGTTACTGCCAGTTGTAGCATATGCTCAGTGGTGTCTGCTTGCCTTTGGTTCCTGCACTCAGTATTTGATCTACTGTTACCCAAATTTGGATCTTTCTCCTGACTACCCGTTTGCCCAGCCCCTTTGTCTATATCCTCTACCTTCCTGGGATTCTGACTTTGTACTGTGACCTGACTTTGCCTTCTGTCTTACCTCTCTAGACTACCCAGCCTCACAGCTAGACCATGAGTCGTGACTAACATCACAGCCTTTTTACTAAAAATTCAGGTACTCCTGCATCCAAATTTTTTGTGATTTGATGTGTGTGAAATTAGCAAAAAGGCGCTTGACTAGCTGCTAATTTCACTGATATATAATGGCCAGGGAAGGGGTGAAATAAAATAATACCCTTCCACTCACCCATCCTACCATTACCGACCTCAGTCTTAACTTCCACTCAGCTCCATTTGGACTCTTCTTTACTGTTTCACTACATGTGATGTCCTCTTTCTCGATGTTCACTCTGCACCAGGTCTACCAACACTAACTTGTTGTCTAACTTCATTATGAATGTTGTGATGACACTAAGTGCTCCACCAAAGGCCTATTCAGCAACTAAGGTATAACACACCTTTTCATCAGAGGCCCACTTGGCTTCAGAATCCTTAGCACAGAGTGAAGATGAAGGAAAGGGACATGGAGCAGTAGCGAAGCTATCAGGGGGGGCTTGAGGTGAGGTCGCGCTGGTCCTCGCAATTACAGGTGCAAACCTGTATCAACTGCTACCCATGATTATATCAGCATGCACAACTTGCTAATATTACTTACCTCTGCAGTAGAGAAGGGAAAATGAAGATATGATCTGCATGCTCTACCGCTCGCCATCCTGCAGACTGTACATTGCTTTAAACTTGTAGTCTACAGAATGGCAAGGTGATGCAATGATTGAAGAGCCAACACACACATAGGGCATCATAGTCCCAGTACGGTGACATCAGTATGCTGTGCTGGGTCTCTGACATCCAGTGTATGCGTCAGGATCCTGGATTAAGTGAGTAAATGATGTTTTTTATTTTAATTAAAACTTGTGACTACAGGGGCATCATAAACAATGGGCGATCCTCAGTGCCTTGAGGCCTGGTGCATCAGTCCACTGTGACGGTCCCCAGGAGCTATGGCCTGAGTTGGATATGTTTAAGGGGATATATTTACATGGGAGAAAGTTTGTGACGCCAGCTGGAGTTCTGACCGTAAGTGGCCAGGGGCTGCAGTGAGGGCTTCTGCGATGCCCTCAGGGCATGGGGTACTCGGTAACCGGGCCGGTGATTGCTTAGGAGGTCACGGTGGCGGTGACCCAGCTCCATGGCCCTGGGCATGCAGAAAAGGGGGATTATTTACAGGGGATAAGTTTGTGATGCCACATGTGGTTATTTGGTCAGGGTGACCAGCACTGCTATGGGTCCTCTGGGCCTGTGGAATGGCAGCCTGGATGGTATCGTTTCCCACAGGTAGAGTGTAGGCCCAGGGGTAACAGTAAAAGTCTATAGAAATAGTAGTGGTGTCTGTGTAGCGGTGCAAGAGGGCGCAATGAATAACCAGAGGAGACCAGGATTGCAGTTCTTTACCTTTACTTGGGGATCTCTCAAGTCCACCCAGCCAAGTGCTGTGCTCCCCTGTGGCACAGCCTGGCCAGCTCTCAAATGATACAGGGCCACTTCACCAAGACACCTTTCGTGAGCCTTTCCTGACTGTCTCCCATGCTGGCTACTCTCCTCTCTTGCCCGACATCTTCATGCAACAGGGTCCCAATCTAGTGGCCGCGGGCCCTGTTGGGCGACTTCCAGATGTCCTCTATGGCCATCATCTTGCAGAATGTCCACGGATGTGGCTGCTGCCCATGTAAGCCAGCAGCCTCCGGTTTTCCTAGCTAAGGCTTGCAGTCCTTTCACTAGATCAGGGCCGGTCACCTCTGTGATCTGTCCCTCTGCCAAACTCGGTTTGGGCCAGGTTAGAAGCACACAAGTGGCATCCCCACTCCTGTGTCCTCTAGGACTCCTCTTTCCTGCAGGCCTCCTGCCTGCTCGACGTCCAACCCCAACTCTGTCTAACTCTTTTCTAACCTTTTTCCCTACCCCCTCTACCTACTCCCTCCTCCAACCAGCAGATAGTGCATAGCCTGGCCGGAGGCACAATGGGTAGGGGCATCCACAGAACCCAATAGAGTAGTGGATACTGCTGGGCTTACCACCTTGCTGGGGTCATCGGCTTCATCATTGGCCACTTTCTGGACCTCCAGCTCCTCATTCCGGGAAGCTGGTTTCCACTCTGCCTTCTCCCGGAGCCGTTTGCGCCACTTGCCCAAGGTGGCCAACTGCACCTCCAGGAGCTGTTTACCCAGTTCCTCGACCTCCACCTCCATGAGGCCTTCCTTCATCAGCAGCTCCTGAGACATCCAGAGCTGTTCTGGTAGACCAGCCTCGGATCCTGCAGACATGGGGACCTCTCTATCACGTCCCCCCCATTGCTCTGCCTCGTGGTTCTCCCAGCTTAGCTCCTTCTCTTTCATCCTGATGTCTCTCCAATGCACGCACATCCGTAGGTGGTGACTCAGAGTTGACTGGCAGGCCCCTCGGCTCACAGTTAGTACAGGGGGTGGGGCGCTCCACTGGTCGGGACGCCATGGAGGGGTACTGCACCCAAATAAGAGTGTGTGGTATTCCTGTGGCTGAGGAACTGGGATGGTGAATAAGGGACCCTCAAAACACCCATTCATACACACCCTAGAGTAGGTAAGTGTGGGTGAACCCGCTGCAGGGAAGACCCAGTCCCATGGGAGGAGTTAGGGGGGGTAGAAAAGTGTGTAGGTGGGAGGACAGTCGAGTTGGGGAGAGAGGAGTGAAGGACAACACAGGAAGGTCGTCGTGACAGAAGCGAGACCTTAGGGGCACCAGGCATTGCGGTGCGCTCGAATTTGGACCAAGGTAATTCTGACCAGAGGGGTCTGGTCCCGGGCATAGGACTTGCTTTGAACACATTGCGGGAGTTTAACCCCAAGCTGTTAAACCGGAGGCCCCGAGCGTCTCTAGGAAGTCACGGCCAAAGACTCAGCGAACACCTCGAAAAGGCATACCGAACTAGGGTCAGTGGGACCTGAAGGGGAGTCACCAAATGAAGACCCATGGGAGCTGGCTCGAGGCTCTGCGCGCGGAGGTGCTACACGGTAGAAAGAAGAAGAGAGCGCAGTGAGGGAACGGCAATCATACCACCGAGGGTCCTGAGTGAGTCATCCCGATTCTTTGGTGACTACCCAAGCCAGAAAGACCCAAGTGACTGTAACATCTGTTAATTTGCCTGAAGGACTGCAAGTAAGTCCGGTCAGAGTTAAAGACTGTGCGACGTACTTTATTTCCCTCACATGAAGAGCCACACACTTGCTGCATTGAAAGGACAAGCGATTGAGCTGTGTGGTAAGCTGCCTCCCTGTGTAAAAATGACTCATACAACCGCCCCGAGGATCCCGCTCCACCTACGGGGAGCGTAACCATCTGGCTTCCCTACCATCACCCCGGAGGTCTGATCTGTAGCTCCGGTAACCATATCGGAACCATAGGTGGCGTCACAAACTATTTTTATTATTTTTACTGACTCTTTTCAGTGACCACCAGGGCCATGGGACCGGGCACACGCCCGAGTGACATCCTCTGTGACTCAACGCCCGAAACCGAGTAACCCACGGCCCTGGGGCGGGACAGGGGCGGGCATTGTCTTTCACGCCGCTGGCCAGCTCGACCCATGATGGGCAGTCGGGACCCTCATCCGGCCAGCACATGGCATCATGACGCAGCAGCCGCCATTACACGGTCTCTTTAGACACAGTTCTTTAAGTGCATGGGACCCGGTGTTAGTGGGGTCCATAACCTGTTCATAATGCCAAAATGCGACATCCGCAGGGCCAAGGGGTACTCGGCAACCGGGCCAGTGATTGCTTAGGAGGTCACCGTGGTGGTGACCCAGCTCTGTGGCCCTGGGCGTGCAGAAAAGGGGGATTATTTACAGGGGATAAGTTTGTGACACCACCTGTGGTTATTCTAATCAGGATGACCAGTGCTGCTATGGGTGCTCTAGGCCAGTGAAATGGCAGCCTGGATGATATCGCCCAAGGGTAATGGTAAAAGTGTATGGAGATAGTAGCGTTGTCTGTGTAGCGGTGCAAGATGGCAATCTAGTGGTCGCAACTTCAAGATAACCCCTGGCCTTATGGCCCTATATGGCCACCATCTTGCGGAATGTCTATGGGTGTGGCTTCTGCCCATGAAAGCCAGTAGCCTCTGGTTTTCCTAGCTAAGGCTTGCAGTCCTTTCACTAGATCGGGGCCGGTCCTCTCTGTGACCTGTCCCTCTGCCAAACTCGGGTTGGGCCAGATTTGAAGCGCACGGGTGGCTTTCCCACTCTCATGTCCCCTAGGACTCCTCTCTCCTGCAGGTCTCCTGCCTGCTTGACGTTCCAACCCCAACTCTGTCTAACTCTTTTCTAACCTTTTTCCCTACTCGCTCTACCTACTCCCTCCTCCAGCTGGAAAATCAGGCCCTCCCTCATTAGGGTCCACCCAGATCCTCAGGCCTGGAGTTGGGTGGTGTTGGGTGTAAGTGAATGTGTCTTGGCTCAGCAACCCCTCTCACCTGAGAGCAGTAACACCACACCAGTGGAGTAGGTGTAATGTTACTGTGGCGACCACCCCTCAGGGGCACCACACTTCCAAGGGGAGATGGTGAAGCAGCAAGATTGTATACCCTCTCCAGCCAGGGTGGGTCCCTTGGATGATGTAAGAGGATAGGTGATGTAGTAATTGGTGAGAGAGGAAGAGAAGGATGGGGGTTGTAGCGCACGTGGGTGCAGAAAGGAACAGACAACACCACAGTCTTTGTAGTTCTTACCCTTTACTTGCAGACTTGGCTGACTACAGCCTAGCCGGGGTACAGTGTAGACCAGGAGTGCAGCCAGACCAACCCAGGGCAATCTGGAGTCCACTTTGCTGAGACACAGGGTATAAGGCCTTCCTGCTGACTTCCCAATATCCTGACACTACAGTACTTCTCTCCTCTCCTCAGTGTCCCTGGATCCATTCCCTGCCAGAATCACTATCTGTCTGATCGTTATTCAGATGCTTCTGCTTTGTGCCAGTTATTACATTGGCTGAACGTACATTATAGGCTCCAATTAAAATAGCTTTTTCTGACCCATAAAGCTCTTCACAGTGCGGCACCTCCGTACATCTCCTCCCTCATCTCTGTCTATCACCCTACCCATTCTCTGCATTCTAGAAGCGACTTTCGACTAGTATCAACAGTGATCCGAACCTCCTCTCCGGGCACCAAGACTTCTCCTGGGCTGCACCAATTCTCTGGAATGCTCTGCCCCAACAAATTAGGACCATCTACAACTGACACAGTTTTAAGCGCTCTCTGAAAGCACATCTCTGTAAGGCAGGCTATTACAAACCCTAATCGAAGTCCTTAATATGTAGCCCATTCACTACTTCTCTGAACTTAATTCTCCATCAAGTTTCACCAAATCCAAAAGCTCTAAAAGTGGCTGGTGGCCACTCATGCAACCCTTACCAACTCTCCATTTCTCTAAGGTGGCCGGACCCTCATTGTAAATAAGCACCTGTACGTTATGTCACCCCCCCCACCTCATTGTAGAATGTAAGCTCTTATGACCAGGGTCAACTTTTTTTTTCCTTTAATTATTGTATTTTTTATATAATTGTTACTTACAATGTCCCCTCTGAATTGTAAAGTGCTGCAGAATATGTTGGAGCTATATAAATAAAGATTATTATTATTAAACATTTCCAAATAAGCAATATATCGATCTGCTCAGCCTCCTCCACTGTAGATCACGAACCATGTTCAATGTGACAGGTTTCCTTTAAATGTGGCTTTGGTTACTCCCTAGGCTAGGGTCATACTTGGCATGCGTTTTTTAAGGTGCTTTTTGGCTACCTGCGTTTTTGCTGATAGGTGTGGGCACCCCTAAAAAACACATGCAAAAACGCATGTGCCATTTAGTGCCATATAAAAACGCATGCGTTTCCCATAGGGCCCCATGTTAAAAAACGCATGTAAAATCTGCAAGTGTGACCCTAGCCTAAGTTAGGGATTTCGTGCAGTAAAATCTGGGCAGATCCCTTTTGAGACGAATTGAGTCAATTTAGATATCCTAAAACAACATTCATGACAGTGGTCTGTGGCCGCTTGATGGGAACATGAAATACTCTCCCTTACCTTTTGTCATCGGGGCTCTTCTTTCTAGTGACCCTGCTGTGAAGTCACATGTGTGTGTGCCTGGATGGTTAATCAAAAAAGAGCCACAGACGTCTTTAGGAAAGAGAATGCCCTCCAGATTACAGTCGTTGCCATTTGACTAAGATGTGCCAATCAGTTTGTACTGACTCTTCCACTGAGTGGCAGAATTTTTCTCCTTTTTCCTCATTAGTATTATAATTATTCATTTATATAGAACCATTAATCCTATGGTGCCGTACATGAGAAGGGGTTTCACACAAAATAAAGATATAGGTTATAGTGAGCAAATTAACAATGATCAGCTGGTACCAAGGGAAGAGGACCCTGCCCTCAGGGGCTTACAATCTATAGAATGATGGGGAGGAGACAGTAGGTGAGCGTTGTGGCAACTCTGGTGGTGGTGAGGCGGCAACTCCAGGGGTGGTGGGCAGCAGCTCCGGTGGCGGTGGGGCAGCAGCACCGGTGGCGGTGAGGCAGTGGCTCAGTCATTGCAGGCTGTAAGCTTTCCTGAAGAGATGGGTTTTCAGGTTCCGTCTGAAGGATCCGATCTGAGCGTGGTGGATAATCGGACGTGTTGGGGTGCAGAATCCCAGAAGATGGGGGATATTCAGGAGACGTCTAGGAGGAGTTGGGTGAGGAACGGATAAGTGTGGAGGAAAGGAGGTGGTCTTGGGAGGATCGGAGATTACGTGAGGGAAGATATTAGCAGATTAGTTTGGAGATGTAGGGAGGGGACAGGTTACTCATTAGTAACATATACTCTTACAGTTTACAATTTAGACAATATTATATTACCACTCCGTGATGTTAGTAATGCGGGATGGACTGTGAATTCTCATCAAAAATAAATGAGCCGAAGAGAACATTTCTTTCCTTATGTTTAACATTTTTTTCTATTGTGTATAAATGGGCTTGTTTTACAGATGATGTTACATGTGCTATATATACTGTAGATACTGCTGCACAGTGACTGCTCCGGCTCCCACTGAAGACACTCCTGATTATTTCCCGAGGTCTAAAGATAGATTTAATCAAGACATTTGATTTCTGCCACATGGCGCCTACAGGACGAGCTCAATCTATATGAAGTCTGCTGGGGTGTTAGTTGAGCCGATTTCATCAGCCATTCTCTGTATTCTCAGTTGGATCCTTTATCATTTCATGTTTATTTCCTTCACGCATTCAGCAAATAGATTGGACCATATTCAACATATTATGCAGCAGTGAACAAAATTGATAAGGTCGAGTTGTTTTTTTGAGTTAACTCTTATACAAAAAACCCTAAAGGTAGGAGATTGGTTTTAAATGTGCTTGTTTTCTACTGGGTCATGTTGCATAAGGAGCCCATTATTGACCCACCCGATGATTCTTTTGTATTTTGGTGGGGCACAGCAAACAAGCTTTCAACCATGGATAGACATCTACTTATTGATACATTACCGGAGAAGGGGATCCTCTATATCGCTATGACTTCCAGATCACAAGAGTCACCTCCTATAGCAATGGGTGATGTGGAAACAGACAATGAAACCAGTTCATGGTACCAAGATAGTCGGCAGAGGTCATAATGAAGGTGAAGACTGGCAGAGTTCTTACAATACAGAAACCAAGCGGTAGATCAAGATGTAAAGGGATCATGATCAGAATGCTAGCAAGGTCATAATGAATGGAAAAAGTCAAGGATACAAATTTTCATAAAACAAGAACATTCAGAATCTTTCTGGTCTTCCAATGAATACTGGAGAAAGGGACCTTTACAAGTTTGGAGTGGCAGAAGATTGATTGGGAGGATGGAGCAGTTTTGGGTGCCCCAGAGGACCTTTCGTCAATTTCAACTAAACGCACAATTGAATAGTGGCTGCAGAGTGGAATCATTTTAATTTTGCCTCTTCATTGTGGAAAAATTAGCAATCAAAGTCTTTTTCACCTAAAAAGTAAATTTTTAGTTAAGTACAAGTGGGCTTTTTCACTGTATTTCTTCTGCCTGTGTGAGTTACTATCTGATAACCCCTTCACCCCCCCTTCACTTTTTCTCTCCTCTTCTTCCAAGAGCCATAACTTTTTTTATTTTTTTCATCAATATAGACATATGGGGCTTGTTTTTTTGCAGGACAAGTTGTACTTTCAGATTAAATCATTTATCTTACCATATAGTGTACAGGGAAATGGGGGAAAAATCCAAGTGTGGTGAAATTGCAAGAAAAGTTCAATTACAAGTTTGTTTTTTGGATTTTTTATTCACCATGTTCACTATATGGTAAAACTGATGTGTCGGGTCGGTACGGGTTTGTAGATACCAAAACTTAATTTTTTTTTACTACTTTACTTTGCCCACTAGAGGGCCTAAGCACTCCACTGTCTAATCACTTCCCTTGCCTTCAGATGGGCTACAGCCCATCTGAAGACATGAAGAAGTGAACACTCCCTACTGGTGATGTCACTGCAACATCACAGGCAGGAAGTGAATCAGCACAGCTTCCGGGGTGATCAGAGGACTCCAGGTTGTTCAGGTAAAAGGATGCTGAACCTGTGATCCCGGCGGGGAACGGCACAATCCCCGCCAGATGCTTTGGATCAATGATTGACAACGCGATCCAAAGGGTTAACAGCATCAATCGGATCTCTGATCTGTTTGGTGCTGTTAGGTACACATCTCAGCTGATCAGATCAGATGAGATGTGCAGGAATGTGGGCTCACAGCGTGAGTTCGCATCAAAGGGTGGGAGGCGACTTATGACATATATGTACATCATAGGTCTTGAAGGGGTTAGAGGGAATCTGTCAGCAGGTTTTTGCTATCTCATCTGACAGCAACATAATGTAGGTACAAAGATTCTCAGCCAATGATGTATCACATGGATTACTGACTGCAGCTGTTCTCACACAATCAAATATAGAGTCAGGGACACATAAGAGCAGAGATAGCTGCCCCCGCCCACACCAGACTTCGAATAAAAATTGTACATAGACTGTGAGATATCCATCGCAGCAGGGGGCATGTTGGACTGCCGTGCATGTGACTTTCTAGTCCAGCAATGGTAATCACCAGGTGATAAAAACTTTAGTTTATATAAACATTTGCACACACACACAAATAAGAGACGCACAGTTACTTTTTGTTTTTTCACTCTTACAGCATGCTGTCCTCAGCTTATATATATCCAAAACCTGCTGACAGATTCCCTTTAACACAACTTAACTCAGGTGCCAAAAACTTTGATTGCTTTCATCTCCATAACAAAGAGGCAAAATTAAGAAAAAAAAATGTTTGTCAACTCTAAAGGTATTACATTGTGTATCCAGATCAACATGAAAAATTTGGGGAAAGTAGTCAGGAGTCAGCAGACTCACGCAAAAGACCAAATACCAGAGGAACCAGCAGGAGGGTGTCAGTGAGGAACAATGAGCAGTGAAGGTGACTCGGGAGGGGATCCCTGTGTCTGCAGAGGTAGGTATTCAAGACAAAGGCCAGGCGTTCACCGGTTTACCTGGTGTACAAACCCCAGAAAGATTATTTTGCTTAATTTCAATCAAGACAAAGTTTTCTCCTCCGTCTGTGTCAGTCCTCTGTGTGAAGGGGCTAAATAACTGGATCATATTAATTAGAGGCCTCAAGGAGTTTAGAATATTAAACTTTGGAACAGTTTTCAGAATGAAAGTACAGCATATCAGGGAGTTTTATTAATTTTCATTTACGGTAGGTAAAGATTTATTTTTTTTTTAGACAATCTCATTAGCCATTAATGGCATATTCACAAGAAATATCATGAAGTCCTGAAAGGAACAGGTCTTAGCAGTGGTGTAGCTAGCCTGCTCCGGGCCTGGGTGCAAGATCTGCACCCAGGCCCCCCATGTGAGGACCGGGGGGGGGGGTGCTAGCAGAGAATTCTTATGCCACCCCATCCTCTGAGGACCGGTGGGGGGGGGGGGTTGTCTGCAGAGAATTCTCATACCACCCCATCATCTGAGGACCGGGGGGGGCGGTTGCACACTCACTGAGGCCGCCGTGCGTCTGCTGTAAGGAGGAGGAGAGGAGGGGCAGGCAGAGCTGCAGGACAGGAAGTCCCGTCCTCCCTCCTCTCCGGCGCGACGGCTGGCTGCCAGCACGGGGCACGGGGCCCCCCAGGGGACGGGCAATGGGCCCCTCATGCCGGGGGGCCCGGGGCGCTCGCCCCACCTGTCCCCCCCCAGCTACGCTACTGTGTCTTACAAATCAGACATAAGGTTGCATTATTGGAGTTTCCCATACATATACGATGTTTATTCGCAACTTTTAGGGAAGAGTCACATGGACGTATAACTTGGCCGAAGATCTTCTCTGTTTCTGTGGACCAGCGTTTGGAGCAGTAGCCAGGACCTATTGCCATTATCTGGAGTTCAGCACAACACGACCCTGGTGAGCATTTCCATAGAGCTGTACAGTCCGTCAGTACTGTGGGCTTACACAGGGAGCGCTGCTGCTTTCCCTTTTGTTCAGAAAAGGATTGCAATGCAATGCTCTGACTGGTCAGTGACTCTCCTGACATGAGCACGAGAGCATGTATTTCTATGTTGTCACGCCTGGGTCAGGAAAGCCGACGGCCAGGCCAAGCATTCTGTTGTGACATTTGTCTACGTTATACGGCCATGTGACTCTTCCCTAAAATTGATGGTTAGTGAGGATCCAAATCCCAAGAAAGGGATTCTGATACGGAATAGAGTGAGGGTGCGCAAGCACGGCCCATCACTCTATTCTGATGGGTCATTTGAGAGCCCCATTCTCGGAATTGGGGAGGTAACTAGGGTGGCTCCCAACCAATCTGCAAATGATTGTTTATTCTTAAGATAGGTGATGACTTTAAATGTTGGGAATAACCCTTTAATTGGAGACGTGGCCACACTAATGTGCAAGAATGTGCGGACACCAAGAATTTGCCTCGGATCAGTGGGACACCAGAGCAAGGACCTTCACATTTACAATGGAAATGTCTTTTACAACTGCTAGTTACTCCTTCACTTTCTAAAGAACTTTACCAATCTGATTTTCCTGGTAGATCTTGAACATTTTTTAAATTATTGAAAAATAGTTCTCTGACTTTATTGATAAGAAACAGTTGTAATGAGAATAAAAGAAAACTAATTATAGAATTAACTCCTGATCTGACAAGAACATAGACAGGAAAAAAAACTATTTAGAACTAGCTCTTTTCTAAGTAAGACTGATTTTACTGCGAAACCTTAACGCAGCCGCTTTGCAAAATCAAAGATCTGCCACTTATAAATATGTAGGATATTTTCACTTCTTGTAATTGCCACTTTTCTCCTGAATCTTATTTATGTTTGATCCTGTGCCTCACTGTTCCTGAGATATGGCCCTGTCTTTCTCACCAGGAAATCCAATCTTTTTAGCCAACTGGGCGTGGTCATCATTAAGACATAGTGAAGAGTTGAGCACCTCGCCCACTTGTCCTATAGAAAAGGCAATAGAGGAGACAATATAGTCACAGGAGCAAAAAGGTAAAATAACACCAGATTCCGAACATTGGCATTTCCATCTCAAAATTTTGGTTCAACCCAAGAGTTACTGAATGTAAAAAGGAAACCACTTATAAGTTATTGTGGATGTAGTCACTATGTAATTACACTGCAGATGTGTTATTACTTACTGACATGGTGATAACAGAAATCAATGAAATTTCAATAGGGATGAGAGAGTCTACCGAATAGTCGGGTACTCGCTGGACTCGTTACTCTGCGAGTCTTTTAGCGATTACTCGCACAGTAACGAGTCCAATTTAAATATAGGAAAATGCAATTCTTCTGCTGCTGGACCCTATAAAGAGGTCTGGTAGCATAGGAAAACCTGCAATACCCTATTTTATCTATTATATAAAAGCCGAAGGCCACTTCCAGAGAACCCGAAGGTTTACTTCCGTGACGGCCTCCGACCATGCTGCTGACGTCACAGTGCGGGGTAGCCGCGCGGAACTTTCCGTGCAGCTACAGGCACCGGCGTTTCAACGTTCCGCTCGCCCCCCTCACTACTGTCTCATCAAACACACACACACAGCCTCTCACTACAGTCCTCCCAAACACACACACACCATCCCAACCACATCACACATACACACTCACGCACTCACACACCCACACAAACACACACACACACACACTGTCAGCGTCCACCTGTAGTTCATACATACCACCCCGTCTTCCTCGATCGTCCCGTCCTCTGGGTCATCCAGACGTCTTCCCTCCAATCCCGACCTCTTCTTACTCCGGCCGGGAGCTCCACGTCCTGCTTCCTCTTAGCCGGCATCTTCCCCGCAAAATGCCTCAATCAAGATGGCGGCCGCAATCATTCTTTAGTTCCCGCCCACAGTCCCCGCCCAGTTCCCACCCACAATTACGCCCCCTCAGGTCGCGCCAGCCATCTTGGTTGGGGCAAATACAGTTTCAGGCGCGAAATTTGATTTTTTATCTTCACAGCACATTTCTCCTGCTTCCCCTCTGCCCCTCCAGCCTCTTTCCCTCTGCCTCTCCAGCCTCTTCCCCTCTGCCCCTCCAGCCTCTTCCCCTCTGCCCCTCCAGCCTCTTCCCCTCTGCCCCTCCAGCCTCTGCCCTCCAGCCTCTGCCCCTCCAGCCTCTGCCCCTCCAGCCTCCGCTCTCCCCTCCAGCCTCCGCTCTCCCCTCCAGCCTCTGCCCCTCCAGCCTCCGCTCTCCCCTCCAGCCTCCGCTCTCCCCTCCAGCCTCCGCTCTCCCCTCCAGCCTCCCCTGTCCTCTGCCCTCCAGCCTCCCCTGTGCTCTCCCCTCCAGCCTCCGCTCTCCCCTCCAGCCTCCGCTCTCCCCTCCAGCCTACGCTCTCCCCTCCAGCCTACGCTCTGCCCTCCAGCCTACGCTCTGCCCTCCAGCCTCCCCTGTCCTCTGCCCTCCAGCCTCCGCTCTGCCCTCCAGCCTCCGCTCTGCCCTCCAGCCTCCGCTCTCCCCTCCAGCCTCCGCTCTCCCCTCCAGCCTCTGCCCCTCCAGCCTCCGCTCTCCCCTCCAGCCTCCGCTCTCCCCTCCAGCCTCCCCTGTCCTCTCCCCTCCAGCCTCCCCTGTGCTCTCCCCTCCAGCCTCCCCTGTCCTCTGCCCTCCAGCCTCCGCTCTGGCCTCCTGCCTCCGCTCTCCCCTCCAGCCTCCGCTCTGCCCTCCAGCCTCCGCTCTGCCCTCCAGCCTCCCTGTCCTCCAGCCTCCCTGTCCTCCAGCCTCCCCTGTCCTCTGCCCTCCAGCCTCCGCTCTGCCCTCCTGCCTCCGCTCTGCCCTCCATCCCTCTCCTAGCCTCCGCTCTGCCCTCCAGCCTCCGCTCTCCCCTCCAGCCTCTGCCCCTCCAGCCTCCGCTCTCCCCTCCAGCCTCCGCTCTCCCTCCAGCCTCCCCTGTCCTCTCCCCTCCAGCCTCCCCTGTGCTCTCCCCTCCAGCCTCCCCTGTCCTCTGCCCTCCAGCCTCCGCTCTCTCCCCTCCAGCCTACGCTCTCCCTCAGCCTACGCTCTCCCTCCAGCCTCCCCTGTCCTCTCCCCTCCAGCCTCCCCTGTGCTCTCCCCTCCAGCCTCCCCTGTCCTCTGCCCTCCAGCCTCCGCTTCTCCCCTCAAGCCTCCGCTCTCCCTCTAGCCTACGCTCTCCCCCCCAGCCTACGCTCTCCCCTCCAGCCCACGCTCTGCCCTCCAGCCTACGCTCTGCCCTCCAGCCTACGCTCTGCCCTCCAGCCTCCCCTGTCCTCTCCCTCCAGCCTCCGCTCTCCCCTGCCTCTCTGCCCTCCTGCCTCCCCCTGTCCTCTGCCCTCCAGCCTCCCTGTCCCCTCTGCCCTCCAGCCTCCGCTCCCCCTCCAGCCTCCCTGTCCTCTGCCCTCCAGCCTCCGCTCTCCCCCTCCACTCCTCCGCTCTCCCCTCCAGCCTACGCTCTCCCCTCCAGCCTACGCTCTCCCTCCAGCCTCCGCTCTGCCCTCCAGCCTCCGCTCTCCCTCCAGCCTCCGCTCTCCCCTCCAGCCTCCCCTGTCCTCTCCCTCCAGCTCCCTGTGCTCTCCCCTCCAGCCTCCCCTGTCCTCTGCCCTCCAGCCTCCGCTCTCCCCTCCAGCCTCCGCTCTCCCCTCCAGCCTACGCTCTCCCCTCCAGCCTACGCTCTGCCCTCCTGCCTACGCTCTCCCCTCCAGCCTACGCTCTGCCCTCCAGCCTACGCTCTGCCCTCCAGCCTCCCCTGTCCTCTGCCCTCCAGCCTCCGCTCTGCCCTCCTGCCTCTGCTCTGCCCTCCAGTCTCCGCTCTGCCCTCCAGCCTCCCCTGTCCTCTGCCCTCCAGCCTCCCCTGTCCTCTGCCCTCCAGCCTCCGCTCTCCCCTCCAGCCTCCCCTGTCCTCTGCCCTCCAGCCTCCGCTCTCCCCTCCAGCCTCCGCTCTCCCCTCCAGCCTATGCCTCCCCTCCAGCCTACGCTCTGCCTCCTGCCTACGCTACTCCCCTCCAGCCTACGCTCTGCCCTCCAGCCTACGCTCTGCCCTCCAGCCTCCCCTGTCTCTGCCCTCCAGCCTCCGCTCTGCCCCCTGCCTCTGCTCTGCCCTCCAGTCTCCGCTCTGCCCTCCAGCCTCCCCTGTCCTCTGCCCTCCAGCCTCCCCTGTCCTCTGCCCTCCAGCCTCCGCTCTCCCCTCCAGCCTCCGCTCTCCCCTCCAGCCTATGCTCTCCCCTCTTGCCTACGCTCTGCCCTCCAGCCTACGTTCTGCCCTCCAGCCTACGCTCTCCTCGCCCCTCCTGCTCTCCCCCTCTCTCCTTTCTCCCTCCCCACCTCCCCTGCCTCGCCTCCAGCCCCCTCTCCTCCTCCGCTTCCCCTCCTCCTCGCCTCCCTCTCCTCCCTCCCCCTACCCCTTCCCTCCTCCGCCTCGCCTCCTCCCTCCCCCCTCCACCTGCCTCTCGCCTCGCTCCCTCACCGCTCCTCGTCCCCTCGCCCCCTCCTCCTCTGTCTTCCCCTCCAGCTCCTGCTCCCTCCCCTCCCCTTCCTCTCTCCAGCCTCCGCTCCCCACTCGCTCTCCCCTCCACCCTTCCTCAGCCCGCTCGTCCTTCCCCCAGCTCCCTCCCTCAGCCCCTCCACCCTTCTCTGCCCTCCCCTCGCCTCCCCCCTGCTTATGTCCCCCCTCCCCTGTCTCTGCCCTCCGCTCCCTGTCCTCTGCCCTCACCTCCGCTCTCCCTCAGCCTCCCTGTCCTCTGCCTCCGCCTCCCCTCCCCTCCAGCCTCCGCCCCCCTCACCTCTCTCCCTCCAGCCTAGCTCTCCCCCTGCCTACGCTCTCCCCTCCACCTACGTTTGCCCTCCACCTACGCTCTGCCCTCCAGCCTCCCCTGTCCTCTGCCCTCCAGCCTCCGCTCTGCCCTCCTGCCTCCGCTCTGCCCTCCAGCCTCCGCTCTGCCCCTGCCCTCCAGCCTCCCCTGTCCTCTGCCCTCCAGCTCCGCTCTGCCTCCACGCCTCCCCTCTCCTCTGCCCTCCAGCCTCCCCTCTCCTCTGCCTCCGCCCTCCCCTCTCTGCCTTCCAGCCTCCCTGTCCTCTGCCCTCCAGCCTCCCCGGTCCTCTGCCCTCCAGCCTCCCCGTCCTCTGCCCTCCAGCCTGCCCTCCAGCCTCCGCTCTGCCCTCCAGCCTCCGCTCTGCCCTCCAGCCTCCCCTGCTCTGCCTCCAGCCTCCCCTCTCCTCTGCTCTCCAGCCTCCCTCTCCTCTGCCTCCAGCCTCCCCTCATCCTCTGCCCTCCAGCCTCCGCTCTGCCCTCCAGCCTTCCTGTCCTCTGCCCTCCAGCCTCCCTGTCCTCTGCCCTCCAGCCTCCCTGTCCTCTGCCCTCACCTCCCCTGTCTCCAGCCTCCCCTGTCCTCCAGCCTCCCCTCTCCTCTGCCCTCCAGCCTCCGCTCTCCTCACCCTCCATATGCAATGTACAGTATGTGTTATATGTGTGTATGTACTCACTTCCGTCACTTTGTCCGCACTCCCTCACTTTGTCCGCACACATAACACCACACACATCACCACGTCTATAGTTAGCACCGGCCCTGCATCAGCCGCCTGGATCCTCAGTCGATATGTCGCCACCCCCAACTACTGGATCCATTATAGCGTCCAAGAAGTGTCGCCAAACTTCCCGGACGCCATATTCGATCCAGTCGTCCGCGGGTGGCGACATGTCGACTCAGGATCCAAGCGGCGAGGAAGACGCAGGGTTGGTGCTAACTATAGTGGAGTGTGTGTGTGTGTGTATGTATGTATTGTGTGTGCTGACCACTCTGCCCACGGCGCTGTGCTGACCACTCTGCCCACGGCGCTGCGCTGACCACTCTGCCCACGCCGCTGTGCTGACCACTCTGCCCACGCCGCTGCGCTGACCAATCTGACCGCACTCACTGCTAACCACTGAGCCACCGCACTCACTGCTAACCACTGAGCCACCGCACTCACTGCTAACCACTGAGCCACCTGTATACACACAATTCATTTCACCGCACTCCCCTAACTATTAGTAAATAGACTATATATGGATTCTAGACTACCCGATTCTTTAGAATCGGGCCGCCATCTAGTTGTATATAAGCCGGTTATAAAAAAGGCGTTCGTTGTAAAATGAAACCGTTTTTTGACGGTTTTGCACTGTCCGTCACATTCCGCTCCCATAGACAACGTTACACTGAACCGAATTGAGCATGACCGTCATTTACCATCATAATCCGGTTATCTCTTTTTTTAATGAATGGTAGCTAAACGGTCAGGCTCTATCCGTTCTGGCTCTAACCGAATATGGGTCTTTGGAGCCGGAATCCTGTACTACACAAGACCGGTCACCAGACACTCGCTGTTATTAGCGAATAGCGAGTAGGATGAGCGAGTCTTCTACTGTATTCTGTGCATGCAGCAAGCCGAGCTTGCACATAGGCAGGCATGCTGGCTTGCATTTTGCCAAAGATGAGGTGAGCCAGCGCAATTTCAGACAGTAATACATACAGCAGATTAAGATCATTTGACAATCTGTACTCACCAGAATTTCACGATAACATACAGATTGCTGAATTCAATAGCTCCTGCTGGGGAATCTCTCCAAAGAACAAAATGTTTTCAGGAGGAGGGGTACGAGGGGCTCCTTTGCGCAGCCGCAGGGCTTTACCAATCCCGGATTCATTCCGATTTTCGATACTATTCCGGTTCAATCCAGTCCCATAGACAGCCGCTAAAGTAAAACGGTTTTAACCGGACAGGTTTAGTTTGACAAACGGATTACACAGGATAGTACCGGGCAGGATTAATCCGGTTAGATTTCAAATGGCTGTCTATGGGACCGGATTGAACAGGAACGGGACAATCCTGTGAAATCCGTTTGGAATTTAGGGTTAACGCTTTTTTACTACCGCCCGCAAAACAATGTATTAGGGGATTGCAGGTTGTTCCTCTGCTGCCAGACCTCTTATCTCTAATGGTACCTTTACACGCCGCCACAACAGGATGCATACAACCCGCTACAGGCTACAAATGTGGCTTGTCGCGCCAATATCGCCCGTAGTAGCGGCGTCTGAAGACGGGACGACACAGCCGGCTACAGATACCTCTGCATCCGTGCACTGCCCATAAACAGATGGCAACATCGCCGATTGTAGCGAGCTGTATCGGCGTGTAAAGAACCCACAGAAGGCAACTCGGGACACCCGGCGATGTAGCTGCAATGTGGCTAAGGCGTCACCCATGCTCCGTGATACCGCGCCCCTTCAGCGATCATTGGTGGAAGATGCTGCGTTACGATTGGCCCTTGCCTCACAGCCCTCCATCTTGGATGAGCTGTCCCTTCAGCACTACACATACGCGCCGTATGCACGATCAGATAGTAGTACAATTACGCGGACACACACTTGAACGTAAAATCATAAATGGCCCATGATCTACATACAGTGTGCACATCCTATCAACATGATAACGAATAATGCTGTACACAGCGCACAAGTGTGTGTTACGTACCGCTCTGGCTTATTGCACAGCAGCTGCCGTAGAAGTGTTCCGGGTCTGGCAGTGCGCGCAGGGCGCACACAGATGCACACAATCCCATAGCACATCGGAGGAGATTACCCAGTCGACAGATGAAAGCCGTGTTATACGGGCTGCACTGTGGGTCTTCTGCAGTAGGGGCCGCATAAGTGTGTCGGGCGAGTCTGCGTGTTGGGCTACTTATAAAGGTGCGTCACCCCGACAGCGGCCGTAATGACGTCATGACGTTGGTTTCATTTTCACTCTGCCTGCAAGGTGCCAGCCCCGCCTCTGCACACACCATAGCAGTCATGGCAGCCGTGCACCGCGCCGCAACATGGGGGATGGCGGAGCTGATCATCCTCATTGATCATTGTGACCGTCGGGACTATTGGGGCCACCATCACCACCGCCACCCCAGGCTGCGCAATCGGTGCACCGTGCGGCGGATACAGCGGGCCCTGCTCTGCCAACTGGGGGTACAGAGGACAGTCAAAGCGATCCAAAAAAAGATCGCTGACCTGAAGCATAAGTGCCCAGGTCGCATACTGGACATCCGTGCCAGGATTGCCAGGCTGCGTGGTGAGTAATTGTTGCCCCCAAACACACACCGCCACATGTGCATGTCCCACAATACACAAAAAATGATGGAAAAATATGACAAGGGACAGTGTGGCCTACACAATCAAACACATCTTCACAGTGTTGTGCTCATCCAGTCAGCCCTAAAAATGGCTCACACGCACAGTACATGCATACAACATGAGTGTATGCATCCAGCATCACCTGGTTGATGCTAAGTAAGGCTGGGGTCACACACACAGATATCTGCCCACATATTGTTTGCAGATCTCTGTTTGCAGTCAAATCATGGTCACATGTTGACATTTGGAGACAGCCTCTAAATGGAACAATGTGTCCATGCTTTCACTGCAACCACAGATCTGTCAACAATATCTGGCCACATATCTGTGTGTGTGTGAGCCCAGGCTTAGCCGTCAAATACATACCCACACAAGCTCTTTGTAGGCCAACAATGTGTAGCCATGATCTTATTAGGTATTTTATGTTAAATTTTCAAACTAGATGCTGATTCCTCATCAGAAGAAGGGCCCCAGGCCCCACCCCCAGGTGGCCCATCCAGAACCCCGCCACATCCGGCTCAAGTGGCACCCTTGTCCCCAGGGTCAACACCTGCCCCCGGGCCTCAGGAGCCAGACGTCCCGTCACCCCCGGGACAGAGGATGTGGAGGACCAGTCCGCACCTGGCAGCCCGCTGGAGTGTGACCAGCTGTCCCCATCTGCCTGGCTGCTGGAGGAACACATCAGCTCCCCACAGGAGGGCGAGGAGCTGCAAGAACCTGGCGGACCAGAGGAGTGTTTGCCCCGTAGCCCAGGACCACTATTACCCCTGAACCACTTAATGTGGCCACGGAGCCCCAGCCCGGGAGTAACACCACCTCCCACTGTCTCCAGCTCAGTGGCGAGTCCTGGGGTGACCATGTCCCCACACAGTGACTATGGTGGTAAGTGGGTTATGTTGCCACAGACACCCTGCACACTGTTGCTTAAATTTCATCTGTGGCCAAACATTTTATATAAACAAACTAAAACATGTTGGTTCTCCCTTTTTCCAGAAGGTGAACGTGCGGGCTCATATGGATGGAGCTTGACCCCATCTCCCTCCCCGTCTGATGTTGAACTGGATTTGGAGGAACAGGGTAAGTGGATGCTGCGGCCAGTCATGACTAACCATCAGCAGTGACGACTGTGTAGTAAAGTGTGTGTTTACTCCCAATACAGGTGCCCCTACCATGGAGGAATTCATCCAGGCCCATCAGGCCTTTGTGGCCCGTTTGACCACGGCACTACAGCGTGGCCTGCAGGACCTTGGCCGGCTGGCTGAAATGCTGGCGGCCCTACACCCACACCATGGTTCACACCCATGAATTTGAGGGATGCATTGTATCCTGGCCAAACATGGCCCCCCAAACAGTTGTCCTTGTTGGACACTTACATTTTCACACGTTGGCTTGTTGCCTTGCTAAATTGAAAATCTTGTTATTTTTTGTTTGTTTTGCCCCCGTTGGGCTCTTTTCTTATAGTGTCCCACATTGGGACCATCACAAGTGTGGACTGGCTAGCCCCATCTGGCCTACAATCCCTATACTGTCCCACATTGGGACCATCACAAGTGTGGACTGGCTAGCCCCATCTGGCCTACAATCCCTATACTGTCCCACATTGGGACCATCACAAGTGTGGACTGGCTAGCCCCATCTGGCCTAAGCCTTCCTTGTATTATGGAAAATGTCTGTGACACATGTATGTTTACAATACAATGCTGTTCTAACTTTGTTATACGCTCCTTCATGTGACCTTACTAATCTTTGTTGACCAAACCTCACCATAAGCTAACTATGTGAGGCACATCACAACATCCCTTTGTGAATGTGCTAAGACAATCCTAATGAACAGATGGTGATCCTGCTGAGCGACCACTGGCCCAAATTGTGTGGCTTGGGGAAACCTATTATTGGCCACAATTACATTCACCCCCAAAACCCCCCACAATCCTTATTCGGAAAATAATACACAATTGGGTTACTGAAATAAGTTTAATCCAGGCTGGACTTTAACATAAATGACAAATAATAGATTTTTTTGTGGAATACACCAAAAAATACAACCACATTTTTGGGCCAATACTCCAGCCACAAAATATACAAATAAAAGGCGATCCATGAAATTATAAGGTCCAGACTGCCAATTCTGTGCATTGGCCACTAGTGTCCAAATTACTCCTCTTCTGTCGGCTCTGACAATGCCGGATCCCCCCTCCTCTGAGGGCAGCCCCGACCTGCCCCAGAACGTCTGGTTGAACGACGATGTGTTGAGGGGGGATGGGGTGACTGTGGCGGGGCCGGTCTTCTCACGGGCCGAGATGGGGCAGCTGGTGAAAGGGGCCACAAGGTGTGTTGCATGGGGGAGGGGACGTGGCAGCCCCATTGAAGGGCCCCATCATCGGCAGCATCAGCGGCATTGTGGAAGACCCTCAGAAGGATCTTTTTCTGGAGCGGCTCCATCCCTCGCATTCTGTTGCTCATGTAGAGGGCGTCGGGGTCCATGTGGGTCCGCTGTTCATCCAACAGCACGCGTCGGGCCCAGGCGCCCAGCTCCGTGTCAGGTGGTGCAGGACGTCGGCGGCGACGGATCCCGGAGCTGGGACCTGGGCCTGGACCCACATCACTCGCCGCGCCCTCCTGCTCAGCCCCAGATGTCATGGGCTGAGCATCATCAGCAACAGAATCCTCGGCAATGGAGCCGTCCTCTTCTGGGGCCTGTGGGTGGGGATAAAAAAAAAAAAACCATTAGTGGAGGCAATATCAACTGTATACATTCACAACAGCACTCTATATACCACTCTCCCACACACACCAAGGCCAACTACCAGAATGGAAAATGAGGAATAAGACAGAAATGCTAATAAGGTGCAATACCCCAACACCAGTGGTTCTCCTGTACACTCACCTCGACCATTCCAGGAGCTCAGCTAAATACATAATTATTTGTTTGTCACGTAGCCGTAATCCAATCTTAGGACATGTCACCACAACACCTTGATACTGGGGGCTGTGCTGCCCAATGACACATATTGGGCACCTTCCCATTCGGACTCCTTTATGGTGAGAATCCACCCCTCAGTCAATTACCTTTAACCCAATGGCAAAAAAGCCAACACACATGTGAGCCAGCACCATTTACTGCATGGTACTATGTGGCTGATAGAGAACAAACCACCAGCTATCTTGAAAGCATTACATAACTAACCTAAACATACCAAGGTGTTGTGGAAGAAGCAACATTGCATTACGGCTGGAAGCATAGAATAGAAAAGCCTGGCAAGTCATGGAAGGAGGGCAGATAGATTGACAGGCCAAGGTGTGCGGCAGCAAGGAGGAAAATATGGCAACACATTTGGTGTGAAGGATTTATCGAAGCACACATGTGAAGGAACCATCGTGGCCCACCACTGTCACACAATTACCCACCTCCTGTGGCGCAGATGGTGATGCAGCCGGGCCTACATGGGACGCAGCCACGGGGCAGTTGGTGGTTGTTCGATGCGGGCGCACCTCGCCCAGGATGAAGGTGAACAGGGGATAGTACCATAGGGTAGGTGATGGTACCTCCTCTGCTCCAGCCCCTGAGCGACGACGCTGGTACTGAATGTGAGCCCGCATGAACGCCGACCTCATGTTTTTTATCTTAAGTGCCACCATAGGCTGGTCCCACGTCTTGCCTACCCTTGGCTCCAAGCGATTTGCCAGAGCCACAAGACTCCGGTAGGCCTCGGCCCTCGCTGCCCGATTTTTATATTCGGGCAGCGAGCTGCGCCACAAACATTCGTGCCGCTGATACTCCGTGAGAAGCTGGGATTCCAATTCCACAGTACCCGTCGGCATCTGCCGATGACAAAATCAACCAAAAAAACAGTCACAACACAAGCCATACCGACATTTCTAAACTTGCCAGAATCATACACATAATCATTAACTTTCTACAGTGATCATCTATGCAGCAATTTAGTGGGTAGAAACTGGTCATGAGTGTGCCATTTTCTCTATCTCAGACCGCTACTAACTCCAACACATGTATGCTGGCAATATCAAGCCCCGGATATCGGTGTCCACCTACAGATGTTTCAAACATTATTTCAGTCCCCAATGTAACTATTGCAACACACCTTGACACGGTGTGTGCGTACATACCTGTAGAGGGCAACATGTGACCTAACACGTTGTGTGCTAACTAGTACCTGGTCAGTGTCCAAAATGTTAAGGGGTCACTATATGAGAAAGGCGGGCTGGCTGTGTGGCAACACTGCACATACTACATGTAATGTGCACCCAGATGATCATGTAGGTGTTCCTCAAGACGTGGAACTCACATTTTAACACATGTACCCAACATCCCTGGAATGTACGGCACAATTCTACCACCCCTGAAATGTTGATGTGAAGGACCAGCCAAATACATAACACCGTGCTCTTTGACCATTGCCAAAAAGCAGAAGGTGCAATACATACTTACACTACATAAGTAGAGGCACTACCTGGCTACTGGGCGACACAGAATAAGGTACACATATTTAATATTACGTGTTCAATATTTGCATGCCGCTTCAAACATGCCCATACACACATCGCCTAAGCTGCCTGTGCTTGAGCCTGCTGCGTTCATTACATTTTCTTACAAACCGCTAAAGAGGCTTACCGTCAGAGCAACAGAAGTCAAACAGGACACTAGTAGCTCAATGCACATCGACGTCTGGACACGGAGCAGTGGCCATTGACCTGCCTTTATAGTCCGGGACACCAATCACAGCGGACACAATTATGCACATCCTCATGGGGCACCTGGGTGCGGATTTGGCTGCCGCTAATTGGTGGAGATCGCTGATTCGTGATAGGTTGGCGGCCCTTTAAAAGCTGGCCATCCCGCCAAACATTACGCTTGCTGGCCAGACCCATTAGGTAAGTTATTGTGGACACACATGGAATTTGCGCAGGGTGGGGTGCATATGTTGATGTTCTTGGAGAGCGCCAGAGACTGCTGTAGCGGCCGATATAGGGGTTGGTATTGGTGGGGACGAGATATAGTCTAGTGTGTGGGTTAGGATACGGCATTTTGTGTGGGCCTTGACACTTTTGTTGAGATACATTGCTGTGTTTGTTTCCAGACAACATACAGGAGAATGGATGCATGACTGTAGACAGAACTGTGTCACTCATGTCGACTGGATCGATTTCTGCATACTGGTTGTGGCCAATGGAGACTGTGTTCAACGGGAATGGGATGACACAGGGCTTTGAGGTGTGGCGCTCCAGACATGGCATAGATGTGTATTTAAAAGGACAGCTTCAAAAACCAATTACACCATGGGTAACCATCCGCAGTCATGTGCAATGTTGTTTGGTTCATGTAGCCTTCCTCACCCTTCCATATCGGGGTACGTCACATTCGTTATTCTTCTCATTTTTACTGTAATCAATTGACATAATGGCCTGTGTAATGGATTATGGGACCTGTTTGACCAACATTATTGTTGACACATGTCCCTTTCTAACTCACCTAGGTGCAGATGTGTGAATTTTGGGAGCTCCCATTGACGTTGATGTAGAGGAGGCCACTCTCAATCGCCGTGTGCCATGTTGTTTGGGGTGACTACTGGGTGTTTGGCCTCCTTGCTTCAGGGTTGTGTTTTGGGCCCACAGGAGAGATCCCATCCTCTTGGCTATAGTGTGTAATGGAAAAGAGGTGTGGCTTGCTGACCCTGCTGACTTTGCCACATTTTGTTCTATGTACTCATGTTGTATTTTCTTATCTACAGGTGCTGATATTGAGGATGCAGAATATCCATGACCGCCATGTTATCGTGGCTCTTGCGTTGGCGGAAGAGCAAATGTGGTATCAGGATCGGTATGAAAGGTTGATGAGGCGCAGACAGCGGCGGATGTGGACCCGTGATTGGCTTCTGAGGCGGGAAACCCGGGGCCACATGCAGCTGTTGCGGGAGCTGGAGCTTAACTGTCCTGATGATTACCGAAACTATCTCCGTATGCCCGAGGACTGTTTCACCTTCCTATTGGAGCGTGTAGGGCCAATGATAGCGCGTCAGGACACTATTATGCGACCAGCAGTATCAGCTGCTGAGCGGTTGGCGATCACTTTGCGGTTCCTGGCTACAGGGCAGTCCATGACATCACTCACATACGTGTCACGTGTCTCCCTGCCCCTGCTGAGCCGCCTGATCCCTGAAACGTGTTGGGCCATCTGGAGAGCTCTGCAGCCAGCCTACATGAAAATGCCTTTAACCGCCGCAGAATGGCTGGAAGTGGGCCGAGGGTTTGAAAGCCGGTGGAACTTCCCCAACTGTGGCGGGGCATTGGATGGTAAGCACGTGAGGATTACCAAACCTGGCCACTCTGGCTCTTTGTATTTCAATTACAAAGGGTATTGTAGTATAATCCTCATGGCTGTAGTCGATGCCAACTATGAGTTCCTCTACGTGGATGTTGGAATGCCCGGTCGCAACTCAGATGGGGGGGTGTTTGCCCTAAGCTCCTTGGCAACACTACTAGGGAATGGTGGGCTAAACTTACCCTCAAATGAGCACACGACCGAACATCTCAACTTTGCGTTTGTGGCGGATGAAGCATTCCCACTTCAGGAGCACCTACTGCGGCCATATCCCCAGAGGGCCCTTACTTCTGAGAGACGCATTTTCAACTACCGGCTATCCCGGGCCCGCCGTGTAGTTGAAAATGCGTTTGGGATAATGGCCAATAGATTCCGGATTTTTCATACACCTATACATATGAAACCGGAGTCTATTGACGCGGTAGTGGTGGCCTGCTGTGTGCTGCATAACTTCCTGCGTCGTAGGGATAGGGCATCATACACGCCAGGAGGTTATGGAGATTATGCAGACGCTACAACAGGGGAGCTCCGTCCAGGGTCTTGGCGTGATGAGGCCCATGTGATTCTGCCACTCCAGCCGCAGAGCCATGGCCGCACTCGGCGGGAGGCCAGGGACAGTAGAGACGCTTACTGCTCCTACTTCAATGGGTCTGGTGCAGTGAGCTGGCAGGACCAGGCCATATGATGTGGCTGGCTCTGGGAGTTGCTTTTGTGTTTTCAAGGAAGGTGACAGCAGGTTAGCTGCACCCCTTTAATGTTTGGTTGACCTTTTCCATTCTCTTTTTTTTCATTATGTGCATGAGTTTTCATTATGGAGTTAGTTAGTTAGTTAGTTTAGGTTATTTTTGTATTTTTTCTATGCACAGTTTGCAATGTGTGGTGATTTCGTTATCCGTTTAATGTGGCTGATTAATGTCACCTGCTCTGGAATTCAACAATGTTTGTACTTTATGTATATTTTGTTTGCACAAGACAAGGTCAACAACATTCATGCAATATATTAAACCTTTTTCTGTTGGATCCAACATAATCTGTGTGAGCCTGATTACTTGGTGGAGGAGGGCAATGTGATGCAGGGTTGGGTGGGGGCCTGGGATGTCATAGCCACCTATTGCCTGGGATTGTGCACACAATATGTGTGGGTAGCCATGTTTTTCGGAAAGTCTTTTGCCCAACAGTGTTTGTGGCCATTGTGCCTACATGATCCTTTATTTTGTTGCAGGCAGAGGGTCCCCTGCACACAGCACATTGATGCAGGACAGACTCTTGCCAGGTGTTTGCTAATACACTGTCACACAGATCTTTGACTTGGTGTCTTGGAAGCTGTTCCACTACATTCACATCTGTCAGCACATATATTAAACCCCATTCAGCCTGTATACATACACATACTTCGCCACAGTTGTCACAGATTGTTGACAGAAAACGCACATACTGTCTTTTGTAAGCCGCTAATGTGTGTCACACAAACGCACCTCAGTTCAATCGGCACACGCGGCTGTCACAAGCGCTGATCGTGCGTGACAAGGCAAACACTTGTACTACGCACACATAGCCCCGGACCGCTACTTTAATACACACGGGATATGTGATTGGCCCCCGCTCTAGCGTGATCCATCGATTTGGATGCATTCGGCAGGCTCCGCCATGTCACAAGCGCTAATTTCGTGCCACACTCTGCTCACTAGTACGGCACGTCTCGGCCATCCGCCCTCTCCGTCGTGCCCAATCACAACTCCGTAGTGTTGGCCAATGGTTGTGGTTTGGGCGCGGCGTACAGGTTTGTGGCACGCCTATTTGTTTTACGTCCGGCCTTTGTTGCTCCCAGATCACTCTGTGGTGGCGGTGTGTAAAGCTGGTACGCTGAGCTACAGACGGCTACTTGCGACACCCGGCGATGTATGTAGCTGTAGATGTAGCGTCGCGTAGCGCACCTTGTGGCGGCGTGTATAGAGGGTGCGGTTCCCGTTGGTAACCGTTTGGCCGTGCTCGTGCACGTGAAGTTGCCGTTGGTATCCATCCTGTTGTGGCGGCGTGTAAAGGTACCATTAGGGTACCTTTACACACGGCTACATTTGTAGCTTGTCACCAGGTAACTTACTGGTTGCAGCGAAATCATGGATACATGATTCCATTTGTACACAGCAACAAGATAGAACCATGTATCCATGTATTTCACTGCAACCAGTAAGTTAGCTGGTGACAAGCTACAAATGTAGCCGTGTGTAAAGGTACCCTTAATGGGGTCCAGGAACAGACGAATTATTCGCTATTACTTGCTTCCCCATTAATTTACATTGGACTCGCTAGACTCGTAACGAGTAGCAAGTCCCAGACTCGGACTCGTTAGAGTCTAGTGATTCCAAGTAATTTAGGACTCGCTCATCCTTAAATTTCAATCATTTCAGTGGAAGCATGTCGCACTCTTACAAACCCCCTTTCATTTACCTATTAATTAAAGTTACCCATACACCTTAAAGGGATTTCCCATGAACAAAGTTCATTTTAATGAATAGATGTTGGAATAATAATAATTTCCACAATTGGATGGATGTGATTAATAAAAATGTTCCTGTGCTGAGATAGGGTAGGGTCACATTGGCGTTTTTTGTTTAAAATCCTGATCCGGTTTTGAGCTTTAAAAAAGCTCAAAACCGGACCAGGAAAGGCTCCTGATGGAAGCCTATGCAAAACACCGGATGGCTTCACAAGCCATCCGGTGGCCGGATCCGGCACTGCTGCCTGCGTTTAAAATCATGCAGGCAGCAGTTTTCGCAGCGTTTCTGGGACCGCACTGCGGTCACCGGATGGCTCAGGATGTGTAATCCTGAGCCATCCGGTAACTGCAGAGTGTGCGGATCCCGATCGGCCAAGTTAATAAAGATTTAATTTAAGTACAGAACTGACTGTTAGAGGTCTGTAGGGGGGCTTAGACCCCCCCTACAGACCGGGCGGCCACTTCTATAGTGTTCTTCTACAATTGTACCTATGGCACGGGCTGATCTGAGCTCCGTGCATGTGGTCCAAATATCCCCCCTCCCCCTATCACTATACAGGGGTGCATACACCCCTCTAGTACAGTACTGCTTTATTTAAGTTATAAACAGCAAGAATTGTCCCAATCGGAAGATAATTATATAGTTACATGTTCCATAGGCAGAGTCCACTGATGTCCATGGGCGGGGCTGTGTGCAGTAGCCTCCGCCCGCTCCTTCTTGATGCCCGCCCCCTCTGGCCGTAATCCAGTGTTGTGGGGGTGGCCGAGTCGTTAAAGGGGCGTGGCTAACCATGAGCCGCGGTTAGCCACGCCCCTTTAACGACTCGGCCACCCCCACAACACTGGATTACGGCCAGAGGGGGCGGGCATCAAGAAGGAGCGGGCGGAGGCTACTGCACACAGCCCCGCCCATGGAAATCACTCGACTCTGCCTATGGAACATGTAAATATATAATTATCTTCCGATTGGGACAATTCTTGCTGTTTATAACTTAAATAAAGCAGTACTGTACTCGAGGGGTGTATGCACCCCTGTATAGTGATAGGGGAGGGGGGATATTTGGACCACATGCACGGAGCTCAGATCAGCCCGTGCCATAGGTACAATTGTAGAAGAACACTATAGAAGTGGCCGCCCGGTCTGTAGGGGGGGTCTAAGCCCCCCTACAGACCTCTAACAGTCAGTTCTGTACTTAAATTAAATCTTTATTAACTTGGCCGATCGGGATCCGCACACTCTGCAGTTACCGGATGGCTCAGGATTACACATCCTGAGCCATCCGGTGACCGCAGTGCGGTATTCTGCACACATTTTTGAATAAAAATGTGTGTGACCGGAATTGCATTCACCGCATCCGGATCCGGATGCGGTGAATGCAATTCATGTTTGCAATGTGACCCTACCCATAATCTTATATATGTGTCCCTGCTATGTACTGTGTAATGGATGTGTCTGACCGTACAGGGACATGGTCTGATCATACCACATCTCCTGTGCTGAGATAATCTTATATATGTGTCCCTGCTATGTACTGTGTAATGGGTGTGTCTGACCGCACAGGGACATGGTCTGATCATACCACATCTCCTGTGCTGAGATAATCTTATATATGTATCCCTGCTATGCACTGTGTAATGGATGTATCTGACTGTACAGGGACATAGTCTGATCATACTACATCTCCTGTACTGAGATAATCTTATATATGTGTCCTTGCTATGTACTGTGTAGTGGATGTGTCTGACCGTACAGGGACATGGTCTGATCATACCACATCTCCTGGGCAGAGGATGACACAAAAGAGTATAAAGTCATTACAGCACTGGAGGGCAGCTGATTCCGTCTTTGAGGTAAAACATTTTTTAAAAACAGACTAGAAAATGTTTTACCTCACAGAAAGAATTATCTATGATCCCGTGCTGTAATGTCTGTATCCTCTTTTGCATCCTCTCCTCTCCAGGAGATGTGATATGTTCAGACCATTGCACAGTACTTAGCAGGGACACATACCATACTTTATTTTTTCCCCCAAAATTGTGTTGGTGTGTGGTGGTCGTCTCCATTTTCTGTAACCCTGCAGTCTTAGGCAAGCTGCGCCTTGGTCTCTACTTTCCGGGACATCCATAAAATGGCCGTAGATCTCGATCCATGTCCATTTTCTGGATGTCCTTGGCAGTGGAGGCCAAGGCGCAGCTTGTCAAAAATTGCAGAAACACAAAAAATGGCAGCCACCAGTGCACATTGTCACGATACAGCCCAGTCTCTTGTCCTGCAGCCTTGCCCCTTTGCCCACATCATCCATGGATCCTGCCTCCTGCACTTCCTATCCACAACTGCAACCCCTCTTGGTAAGCCATGCTGGGTTCAGGATGGGTGGCCATGTACAAAGATGAGTCCGTTCAAATAAAGGTGATAATTTGTCAGCGCTAAAGATACAGCCAGGACACCGCTCTGTAGATAATTACCTTTAGGTTTTATTGCTTCAATATGGGGATCCCGGTCTCCACAACGCGTTTCGGCGCTAATTGCACCTTTCTCAAGTGATTCACTTGAGAAAGGCGCAATTAGCGCCGAAACGCGTTGTGGAGACCGGGATCCCCATATTGAAGCAATAAAACCTAAAGGTAATTATCTACAGAGCGGTGTCCTGGCTGTATCTTTAGCGCTGACAAATTATCACCTTTATTTGAACGGACACATCTCTTCCCCGCGGGAAGCGTGATATCCAGCAGCTTAGCCTCCAGGACCTGTCTGACGTCACAACACCACTCCCTCCAGGATGTCACGTGAACCAGCAGATTGAACCACGCGAATTCCCTGTCCCCCGGCTCTGGTCGGCGTGGAGCCCCTTCGGGGTCGGCATCCAGCCTACTAACTAGTTGTGCAGTCAGCACAACTAGACCAGGTGAGCACGGGAGTCAGCGAACCGATCACACTTCACAAAATTGTTAGCAGTTTGGCGCAACCTTGTTTTCTTTATATTACATGTACAAAGATGAGGGACATATACTGTATATCAGGATGGTCATGTTCAAGGATGAGGGACATACAGTATATACCAGGATGGGGAACGTATATACCAGAATATGGAGCAATGTACCAAGATGGAAGACATATATAGAATGAGGGACATATATACCAGGATAGGGGACATGTATACCATGATTGGGGACATATACATCAGGATGGGGGGTCATGTACAAGAATGAGGGACATGTATACCAGGATGGGGGGCCATGTACAAGGATGAGGGACATGTATACTAGGATGAGGGATATATACTAGGATGGGGGACATATATACTGATTTCAAGACAGACACTGGCATTATAAGATGGATCCCATTTAACATTAAAAATTATTTTTTTCTCTTTTCCTACAACAAATTTGGAGTGCGTCTTATAATCCAGTGCGTCTTATAAAGCAACAAATACAGCATATAAGATTATCTCAGCACAGGAACATTTTTTTAATCACATGCAATAGGGAAATCATTATTATTCCAAGATTTATTAATTAGAATAAACTTTATAATTAACTTTGTGTGTTGGAAAACCTGTTTAAGTAGCTGTCGGCTGAACACTTCCTCAGTCATTAGCTATCTTTCTACTAAACCCAGTGCATATGTTTTCAGAGGAAAGAGGTAAAGAATCTTAGGCCAGGGTCACATTTCCGTTTTTGTTGCAAAATCCTGATCCGGTTTTGAGCTTTAAAAAAGCTCAAAACCGGACCAGGAAACGCTCCTCATAGGAGCCTATGCAAAACACCGGATGGCTTCACAAGCCATCCGGTGGCCGGATCCGGCACTGCTGCCTGCGTTAAAAATCATGCAGGCAGCAGTTTTCGCAGCGTTTGCCGGGACCGCACTGCGGTCACCGGATGGCTCAGGATGTGTAATCCTGAGCCATCCGGTAACTGCCGAGGTTGCGGATCCCGGCTATTGCCGGGATCAGCAAACCTAGTAAAGAGTTAAATTGATTGCTAAATGACTGTTTGAGGTCTGTAGGGGGCTTAGACCCCCCTACAGACCGGCCGCCCACTTCGGTGGCCTCCTACTACAATATCCCCGATGGCACGGGCTCATCCGAGCCCGTGCAAGTCCCCACACCCCCCAGCCCCCGAATTACTATACCGGGGTGCCTGCACCCCTCTGGTATAGTTATTCCTGTATGTGTGGTAAATGATATATTAAAGTAATGTAGTTCATATTTACGGGTCTTCTCCTGCAGTGTTGTGCTAAATCCATGGGCGGGCTGTTTGCGGCAGCCTTCGACCCCCCTTCTCATCGGCCGCCCCCCTTTGCCTCATCCATGATGTGGCCGGAGCGTCATGAAAGGGGCGGGGCCACGTGTGTGACGCGATTTTGCCCCGCCCCTTTCATGACGCGTCCGGCCTCACATCAATGGATGAGGCAAAGAGGGGGCGGCCATGAGAAATGAGGGGGCGGAGGCTGCCGCAAACAGCCCCGCCCATGGATTTAGCACAACACTGCAGGAGAAGACCCGTAAATATGAACTACATTACTTTAATATATCATTTACCACACATACAGGAATAACTATACCAGAGGGGTGCAGGCACCCCGGTATAGTAATTCGGGGGGCTGGGGTATGGGGACTTGCACGGGCTCGGATGAGCCCGTGCCATCGGGGATATTGTAGTAGGAGGCCACCGAAGTGGGCGGCCGGTCTGTAGGGGGGTCTAAGCCCCCCTACAGACCTCAAACAGTCATTTAGCAATCAATTTAACTCTTTACTAGGTTTGCTGATCCCGGCAATAGCCGGGATCCGCAACCTCGGCAGTTACCGGATGGCTCAGGATTACACATCCTGAGCCATCCGGTGACCGCAGTGCGGTATTCAGCACACATTTTTGTAAAAAAATGTGTGTGCTCGGCATTGCGTTCACCGCATCCGGATCCGGATGCGGTGAATGCAATTTAGGTTGCCAATGTGACCCTACCCTTACACACATATCTGGTACTGAGTTATCCCCCCTGAGAACTAAAGGACCAGGGATTAAGATTCCCACCTCCTGATTCATCACACAGAATGGTGGCCGTGGTTAGCAGCAGCACTCCAGCACTAATGACAGGCAAAACTATAACACCAGAAATACCCGATCATTATTCCCTTAAAGCTCCGCTATCGATATTGATTGCAATGCAGACAAAGAAAAAGTCTCCTTCTGTTTAGTCTCTGTCAACTGCAGCATTCTGATTGCCAACACTGACAGCTGTAGGCGGTGTTCACACGCTGAGTTTATGCTTCCAAAATCTGCACCTACTGTCAGAAATATGCACCAAGACGGTCCCTGTCCGCACAGTGCTTTTTTGGTGCCGATTTAATGCGGATTTGAAGGCGCTTTGTGACTGTTTCAATAAAGTTTCGATACTTTGGCCAAAAACAAAATGTCACATTCGGCTCTCCCCTCCAACACTATAATTGCCTGCATATTTGAATTCAAATTAGGCACAAAATAAGCAATGCATAGTGCGAACACTGTTGCGTATATTAATAATAATAATAATAATAATGCTTTATTTATATAGCGCCAACATATTCCGCAGCGCTTTACAATGTAGGGTTAGAGTACAGAAAATATAATACAGTAAGTAATTACAGTAGAGAACAAATACAGTACAATAATTGGATACAAAACAATAGGCATAGAATCAATGTAAAAAAGAAAATACAAGAAATAAAGCAAGAAATGAAGGTGACCCTGCTCAAAAGAGCTTACAATCTAAAACGGGATAGAGGTTGCACAAGGTACAGGGGCTTATTGCACTGATGGTCCAGGCATCTTGAGGAAGTGGGGCATAGAACTAAGCTTACATGGATGGTCATTATACAATCTGTGTAGACCTTTTTGGTTTGGTGGAGTTTGTAGAGGAGTAATGTCCAGAGGGATAGCCCATTCACTGTCTACAGTACAATGGACTTCTATTAGGGAGTATGATAGGCCGCCTTAAAAAGATGCGTTTTTAGGGATCGCCTGAAGCCATGCAAGTTGTGGATAGTCCTGATTTCTTGGGGTAAAGCATTCCAGAGTTTTGGTGCAGCTCTGGAGAAGTCTTGGAGTCGGGAGTGGGAGGATCGGATTAGTACGGATGTTAGTCGAAGGTCATTTGAGGAACGTAGAGAGCGGGTGGGGTGATAGACAGAGATGAGGGAGGAGAGGTAGGGGGGTGCTGCACTGTGAAGAGCTTTGTGGGTGAGAACAAGCAATTTGAATTTGATCCTGTAGTATACGGGCAGCCAGTGCAATGACTGGCAGAGAGCAGAGGCATCTGAGTAACGATTGGCCAGGTGGGTGATCCTGGCTGCTGCATTAAGGATGGACTGGAGAGGAGAAAGTCTGGTGAGGGGGAGGCCACTTAATAGAGAATTGCAATAGTCAAGGCGGGAATGGATTAGGGCCACAGTGAGGGTTTTTGTTGTTTCCATGGTGAGAAAGGGGCGGACTCTAGAGATATTCTTCAGGTGTAAGCGACAGGAGCGGACGAGACATTGTGTGTGGGAGGAGAAGGAGAGATCGGTGTCAAACATAACACCCAGACAACGAGCCTGCTGCCTAGGCGTTATCGTGGTGCCGCAAACTGAGAGAGAGATGTCCGATTTAGGGAGGTTAGTGGATGGGGGGAGCAGAAGAAGTTCAGTTTTGGAAAGGTTTAGTTTCAAATAGAGAGTGGACATGATATTGGAAACTGCAGCTAGACAGTCATTGGTGTTCTTTAATACCGCAGGGGTAAGGTCAGGGGCTGAAGTGTATAGTTGTGTGTCATCAGCATAAAGATGGTACTGAAAGCCAAATCTGCTGATGGTCTGTCCAATCGGGGCCGTGTAGAGAGAGAATAGGAGGGGGCCAAGGACTGAACCCTGAGGGACCCCAATAGTGAGGGGAAGAGGGGAAGAAGTGGAGCCAGCAAAAGATACACTGAAAGAGCGGTCAGAAAGATAGGAGGAGAGCCAGGAGAGAGCCGTGTCCTTTATGCCAATGGAATGCAGCATAGAGAGTAGGAGCTGATGGTCAACAGTGTCAAAAGCTGCAGAGAGATCAAGGAGAATAAGCAGAGAGTGGTTACCATTACTTTTTGCTGTCAGAAGGTCATTGGTCACTTTGATGAGGGCAGTTTCTGTAGAGTGAAGGGGCGGAAACCAGACTGTAATGGATCTAGAAGAGTGAGCGGAGAGGTAACAGGTGAGGCGGGAATAGACCAGGCGCTCCAAGAGTTTAGAGATGAAGGGGAGATTGGAGACTGGTCTGTAGTTATTTGTGCAGGTTGGGTCGAGAGTGGTTTTCTTTAATAATGGAGTAATGATCGAGTGTTTGAAGGAGGAGGGGAAGATGCCAGAAGAGAGGGAGAGATTGAAGATTTTGGTTAGATGAGTGGTGACGACTGGAGAGAGGGATTGGAGCAGGTGTGAGGGAATGGGGTCAGTAGTGCATGTGGTGGGACGAGAGGAAGAAAGGAGCCTGGAGACTTCTTCTTCTGTGACTGGGTCAAATGTGGAGAGTGAGCCGGAGGAGATGTGGGGAAGAATGGGGGTGGCAGCGCTTGGAGGCTGAGAGCTGATTTCCTGGCGGATGTTGTCTATTTTCTCCATGAAGTAGGAAGCCAGGTCATCAGCACAGAGGTCAGTGATGGGGGCCTGCACTTTAGGACTGAGGAGAGAGTGAAAGGTGTCAAAGAGTTTTTTTGGATTGTTGGATAGTGAGGAGACCAGGGTGGTGAAGTAGGTCTGTTTGGCAAGGTGAAGGGCAGAGTTGTAGGTTTTTAGCATGAATTTATAATGGATAAAGTCTCCTGGTGAGCGAGTTTTCCTCCATAGACGTTCAGCACTCCTAGAGCATCGCTGGAGGAATCGAGTTTGTGGTGTGAGCCAGGGCTGTTTTGTTCTCTGTTTGGAGGTTCTGAGGGTGAGGGGCGCTACTTGGTCCAGGGAGCTTCTGAGAGTGTCATTGTAGTGATTTACTGCCTGATCTGGACAGGAGATTGAAGAGATTGGGGACAGAGATGAGATGAGGGAGTCTGTGAGTGCCTGAGGGTTAATGGCCTGTAGATTTCTGGATGTGTGATAGGTAGGATTGGGCTGTGTTGGCCGAGGGTTAGTGAGTGAGAAGGAGAGAATGTTGTGGTCAGAGAGTAGAGTTGAGTTATCCAAGGGGGAGGATGAGCAGAGTATATTGAGTTAACATGACGCTCTATGGGTGCAAGAATTGACATGGTGCAGATTTTCCTGCAAAAAATATGCAGCGGATCCGCTGCAGAAAAAAAACGCACCAAATGGACAGGACTTCACAAATCCCATACACATTGCTGGGGAAACACGCTGCTGCATATTTAGTGCAGATCTGCTGTGGATCTGCACCAGATACATGTCAAAATACACACCATGTGAATGGGCCCTTAGCTTCACATTTAGTGCAATGGACCCAAGAGATGACCTGAATCTATATAATGCAATTAATGTCATATTTATGCCCCAAAAATTGGCAAGTCATTTTCAATTTAAAGTAAACTATTGCTAGGGTCACACTTGGGAGCTTGGATCCATTGGAAGGATGCATTAAAGGATCCTTTTTTTCCCCTTGCCATTTTTATGGCATGTTTTTTTATTTTTAGCGCATGCGTTAATGCAAGTATTAACGCATGGTACATATATGTACCATGCATTAACGCATGCATTCCCCCCCATAGACTCCCATGTTAAAAAAACACATACGTTTTTGCAAGTGCACCAAAAAATGCTGCATGCTGCATTTTTTGGTGCACTTGCAAAAACACGTAGCGTCAAATGCATTGCACTTTTACAATGCATTTTTTAGCATAGGCGTCTATGGGTGCGTTAATGCATGCGTTGTTCAAGATTTGCACATGAAAATAGCGCATGTATTTAGCAAATGCATGATGCAAGTCTGACCCTATATATTAGATAATGATCGGCATCACCTGCATGTAAATGTGCAAGCAAAAAATACATACACTAAGAGAATATTTGCTGCGACACTACTGTAAGCATGATGTGTGTGAACTAGCTACATGGCTGTGAAACAGGGCTATGTGCAACTAAGATAATTCATACATGACAAAGAAACACAGTCAATACTCCTCTGTATTATAGAGAAAATAAAGAGACTTAGCTTCAGCAATGGCCACTGCGGAAGAGCCCGGTAATCGCGACAAAGTGCTCTGATCTTACCGAGTCCTAATGCTATGTCACTACATGCGTTATACAATTGCTAGTATGAGTTTTTATGCCTGTGAACTACAATTAAAACCTGCTGTTTTGGTATTTGCATTTTGGTGAATGCGGAGTATTGTAGAATTCAACAGGAATATATTTGTTCATATTTAATTCCTACTTTTCCTTCTTTATGTGATGTTCAGGACATTATACAGCAGCATGGAGGATATTATACAGCAATAATCAGTGTTGTAGCTGTGAATCCAGCACTGAAGTGAGGTCATGGTTGCCGGAAGCTGCCTTTGTCTTCTTAGTCTCTCACTGTGCCAAGCGCTCCTCACTTCACCTCCCCTCTCCATAGAGTGTAAAAGGTTGTGTAACCCTATACCTCACTGTGCGTCCACAAGGAGAAACCTTATTCCTGAGATCCCCAGTCTCAGACTCTCACCTAGCCAAATTAGATCTCATACTTTGCACTGTTGAGGGGCAATACCCCCGAAACACTATGCCTACAAATTGAGACCTTGTGAGGCTTTCATATCCTAAGTCATGTGACAAGGCTCGTTAAAGAGTCAAAACATTTAGGATTGCTGCTTTTTATAGGTTACACTAGAGTTCAAGTGATCTTCCTCTCTGAAGAGACAATTTGTCCGGATCTGACACCTCTGGCAGTCCATCTTGGTTTGACTAGGATAGATTTCTGAGTTTATGGGTTCTGAAGGCAAAGAGAAGTAATTCATATGTGGCAAAAAAAAGAATACTTCTCAGATAAAATATATCTGAAAGTATGCTGCTCAAAAAAATAAAGGGAACATTTAACAACACAAGTGTTCTGTCCCCTTCTGATGACTGCAGATCTCAAGCGATCTAATCACCAGTCCCTTAGATAATTGTATGCATGTAACTTACATCATCAAACGATGGACAGACAGTGTCAACTCGATCGTCACTGCAGCTGTGGAAAGACCAGGAGAAACGCTGTAGTTTTCATCCAAATCTTGTATTAGTTACAATGGAACGATAGGTGAAAATGAATATTCTGTACAGGGTTGCATACATGCGTCTTCAGTAATGGCTTGTCTGAACTAAACTGGTGAAGAAGGGAGGGACATCCTGTACAGAGACAAACTGCGGGAAGAAGATAGGGACAAACTTAATAAAAGTCTAATCTACCTGCTAACAACAAAGAAATTACTGATTGGAGGAAAAATACACAATGCAAGGAATAGACTTTATAGGTTGTTCCCATTCGTGGGACACAACACTATGTATTGGTGAAGTGTTCCCTTTATTTTTTTGAGCAGTATATAATATTACTGATTATATAAACATTTATCTGAACAGGCACTGACAAAGTTTATAGTAAATGAGGAAACAGTAAATGTCTTCCTTTTTAACTAGCGGTACTGTCAATGGCTCAGTGGTTAACACTACACAGTGGCTCATCAGTTAGTATGGTGGATCAGTGGTTAGCACTGCATGGTAACTCAGTGGTTAGCACTGTATGTTGGCTCAGTAGTTAGCACTGTATGGTGGGTCAGTGGTTAGCACTGGACAGAAAGCTCAGTGGTTAGCACTGTATGGTGGCTCATTTGTTGGCACTGCATGGTTGCTCAGTGGTTAGCATTGTTGCTTTGCAGCTCTTGGGTCTTGGGTACAAATCTCAGTAAGGAAACATCTGCAAGGAGATTGTATGTTCTCTCCACATTTTCTTGGGTTTCCTCCCACACTCCAAAAGTATACAGATGAATACAGTTATCAGACATTTATGGCATATCCACTAGGATACCTATGTAATTCTGCTTAGAAAATGGTTTGGAGCAAGTGATGTAATTTGGGGGGGCTTCGATGGTCTCTGAATTCCACCGGGTACTCAGACAATCAGTGCACACTGCTATGTTACCGACCACCGACCACCCACCAGCCATACTATTAGACAAAAGCTACAGACATAGAACTTTATCAAAAATTCAACTGTAATTCTAAAATACCCAGAATAATTCTTCTACACTGTAAATTTCAGAATATTGATGCCAGCTGCTGGATAAAATTGCAGGATTTCCTTCGGGGGCACTTATAGTCTTGACTATATTTTAATACAAAGCGAAGAAAACATTTCTGAAAATCCTATTTGAAGTCGGCCATTCATTGGACAACATTGATGCCAAGTAAGTGCCCCTGCAGAGCTGGCATTCAGGCAGTGTTTCCAGCCAAACCACTGTTCAACCAGACCACAAATATTCTGGCTCTGGTTTCTTCAATTTTGATCTAATATTTGACAGATGCCATGTGTTTTCTTCCAACCTCATCTGCCACATCTATGTAAGAGGAGCTACATAATGAATTCATGTATGTAGGAGTCAGCGCTGCCGGTATTATGTTTACTGATCTGAAGACTCTTTTATGCTCAAGCAAATATAAATTAGCATTTTATAGGCAGATATCCGTAGCCAAGGTATTCTTGATACAATAAACTGGAAGAGGTTGCACAATGCAGGATTCTGGCTTTTGCCCGTGACCAGGGGGGATGCACTTGTTTGCAGAGTCTGGAGAATACCAATGTGCATTTATTCCAGTTTACATTGGCAAAAAACCAAGCCCTTGTTTGTGTAATTCTGGGCAAGATGTTTACCGAGCAATGTTATAACAGTCCTAATTACAGCAATTCTTCATATCGATCCTCTGATATTTCTCTGCTTCCACCAGAAAAATATGATGAAACGTTTTATGAGGACTTAAAAAGATGAATCAATTTAACTTTTAAATCATTTGCAATATTTCTTGTGGCAGCATCATATTGTTTCTAGGAGAAAAACTCCTAAATGCACTTGACTCTTGCCTGTGCGGCTGTGTTGATATGGCACTATCCTCTATATTAGGCATGTTTGGCCTGGTCAACTGTGCACATATATCTATGGAGCGAGGCATAGATGGCTTTATCATACAGTAAATTAAACAGCTATACCACTCCTCTTACCCTACAGTACCTCACAAAATCTCATCGTGCATTTCAGCTGGAGCAAAGAAAGACCAGCAGAGGAAGGTAATCTGGGTCTGTATTTCATAGGAAAACCAACACAGCGATGGGGGCCTAAAGTAGACCTATGTCTGTAGAAATAATGGAAATAACTCCATTGGCCTCCAGATCATGTTGTTTAGGGGTGTCACTGGGTGGTATAATGGACAAGGCAGTAAGGAAGTAGGATGGTAAGATAAGCAATGAAATGATCTGTTTGCCCTCAATTGAAAAATACTCCGCCAAGTTGATGAGCAGTAGAAGGTTTAACACAAGAGGTTAATTTCCCCCACTTCATAGGTTCATCTCATAAAGCCTTCTCAATAGGGATGGCCACAGGGGACAAATTTGGTCTTGGTCTCACCCTGAGGCATCTGTCTACATGGATGGCTAGGGTTATCACAACCTCCGAAGACTCAGGAGTAGCATACTGAACTAGAGTGTGCTGAAGTGTATTAAGCAGACCCAGGCGGAGCTGACTCCTGAGGGCAGGGTCATTCCACCGGGTGTCAGTAACCTGTCTACGAAGCTCCGAGCAATTCTCCTCAACTGCACACGTCCCCTGCTTGAGTTTGTGGTGATAAGACCTAGCCAGTGACACTCTGTCCATTTCACCATACACCTGAGACAACGCCATTAAAAACTCATCCTTGTATCACAGAGATGTTGAGATGGGAGGGAGGTAGAAGGCCCAGGTCTTGAGATTCCCCTTAACAAGGGAAGTTATAATTCCCACACGCTGCTCCTCACTCCCAGATTAATGAGGGTGGAGCCTGAAATATAGTCTACAGGCTTCCCTGAACATAAAAAACGTATCCCTCCCCAAAATCTGTCAGGGCAAGATATCTTGAGTTCCGGCACAGCTTGGGCGTGAGCTGAGGCCAGGTACCCAACAACTTGTTGCAGCTGAGATGTTCTGCGTCAGGTGAGCAAAGGCATCAACTGAATCATAATGACACAGGAAACAAGTGGGTAAGGTCGCTGATAATGTCACAAGGTGGTGTAGTGGTCAAGGGAGTAAGGAGTCACTCACGGTTTTCCTGGCCGCTGACCACTCGCTTTGTCACGGGGAAGATCTCCTCAGTCTCTAGATACTGGCCGCTTGCTCAGTTCAACACAGTCTCTAGTCCACACAGCATGGACTTCCACACAACTCCACAGAGCCACACAGCTTCCACCATCTCTGCATCAGTCCTTCGGCAAATATACACGTTCTCTCAAGTCAGGGATAAACAACTCCTGCAGAGAAGCTTACATATACAGTCTTATCAGACTTCAAGATCCACACTTCTTACCACTGTTGGCTTCTAGCAGCTCATCAATCTTTGCAGCCTGTGTCTCACCTCATCACACAACAGATCCAACTCAACGCTTCCTTTCACAAGTGAGCTCTGTCCTATAGATACAGGTTTTACAGCCTGGCCCCTGCTGGTTAGCTCAGGCAGGAAAAACCCAGAGGGTCCTAGTGCTCTCCTGATTCTATTACAGTACCCACTCTCACATAATATCAAAAGAAAATTAACTTTATTCCTCCGGGGAGCCGTCAGCTTTCAGGCATACAGGTGTACTGGTGTGACTTTAGTCACCATTAGTTTACTGTACTTGCTAATAGTGGTGTGAGTGGTGATTGTAGGCACGCCGGCATGCAAGTATGATTAAGGTCAACAGCTCCCAGGAAAAAAAAAGTTCATTTTCTCTGTAAGGAGGTGGACTTGCAGTCACATTCCTCCCTATATACATCAATCGCATTGTTATATGGTCATGTGAATTCAGGGGCGGAACTACCGTGGTGCAGCTGGTGCAGCTGCACCAGGGCCCCGGCCCGCTAGGGGGCCCCTGAAGGCTCCAGCGGCGGGTCCGTTCCGCTCCCTGACAGGTGGGTGGTAGTGGCCGCAGGAGGAGAATCTCCAGGATTCAATTGTCAGTGAGTCCCGGTGGGGGGGGGGGCAGCATTTTCCCCCTCTCCTGTGAGGAATCACCGCCGCCGCCGGGCCCCGCCCCCTGAGCTGTCAGTTCTGATCTGCTTGTGGCCTGACTGGAGCAGTGTGTGGTGAGGTCATCACGCTGCAATCTCACCACACGCTGCTGCTGGAGACTCAGCAGCGCGGAGGATGCCAAGGATGGCGGGACTGGTGAGGACTGGAGTGCAGTGCTCCATGGAGGAGGAGTGTGTGGTGTGTTGAGTGGTGAATGTATGTATGTATGTATGTGGTGTTGTGTTGTACCTTTAGTGCTGTTTGCACCCTCCCTCCTCCTCGTCTGTGGCTGCTTCTAGCCGGCAGAAGATTTGTTTACTTTCATTATCTCCTGACATGCTGCCGGCTTTGTTATTAGAAGCAGTCGGACGGGAGGGACACTGCACACAACACTCACTGGAGGGAGATAAAAGACAGAGTGGAGGGAAAGAGTTTTGGGGGGAGAGAGCAAGAGCTGAGGGCCCCAGCTGTGCAGAGAAGACAAAGGCCCCAGGTGCCCCCTGTCAGTGGGGCAGAGGGGACACAGCCACAGGTGCCCCCTGTAAGTGGGGCAGAGGGGACACAGGTCATAGGTCCCCCCTGTCAGTGGGTCAGAGGGGACACAGCCACAGGTGCCCCCTGTAAGTGGGGCAGAGGGGACACAGGTCATAGGTCCCCCCTGTCAGTGGGGCAGAGGGGACACAGCCACAGGTGCCCCCTGTAAGTGGGGCAGAGGGGACACAGGTCATAGGTCCCCCCTGTCAGTGGGGCAGAGGGGACACAGCCACAGGTGCCCCCTGTAAGTGGGGCAGAGGGGACACAGGTCATAGGTCCCCCCTGTCAGTGGGGCAGAGGGGACACAGCCACAGGTGCCCCCTGTAAGTGGGGCAGAGGGGACACAGGCCATAGGTCCCCCCTGTCAGCTATGCAGAGGAGACAAAGACCCCAGGTGCCCCCTGTCAGTGGGGCAAAGGGGACACAGGCAATAGGTCCCCCCTGTCAGTGGGGCAGAGGGGTCACAGGCCACAGGTGCCCCTGTCAGGGAGGCAGAGGGGACACAGGCCATAGGTCCCCCCTGTCAGTGATGCACAGGAGACACGGGCAACAGGTCCCTCCTGTGAGTGGAGTAGAAGGGTCAAGGCCACAGGTCCCCCCTGGGAGTGGGGCAGAGGGGCCACAGGCCACAGGTCCCCCCTGGGAGTGGGGCAGAGGGGCCACAGGCCACAGGTCCCCCCTGGGAGTGGTGCAGAGGGGACACCGGACACAGATCCTTCCTGTCAGTGGTGCACAGGAGACGCGGGTCACAAGTCCCCCCTGTGAGTGGGGTAGAGGGGTCATAGGCCACAGGTCATCCATGTCAGTGGGGTAGAGGGGTCACAGGACACAGGCCCTCCCTATCAGTGGGGCAGAGGGGTCACAGGTCCCCCTGTCATTGGGGAAGAGGGGACACAGGCAAACAGGTTTCCCCTGAGAGTCGGACAGAGGGGACACAGGACCCCCTTGTGAGTGGGACAGAAGGGACACAGTACCCCCTGGACACAGGACCCCCTTGTGAGTGGGGCAGAGGGGACACAGTACCCCCTATCAGTGGGGCAAAAGGGACACAGGTCTCCCTGTCAGTGGGGAAGAGGAGTCACAGGCCACAGGTTCCTCCTGTGAGAGTGGAGGGAAAAGCAGCTCTATGGTCCCCCCTGTTAGTTGATGGGGAGACACAGCACACAGGGGGAGAGGTAAAGTGCACAGGGCGTCCCTGTCAGGGGAGGGGGTAAGACACAGCACACAAGGGGGAGGCACAGGAGGAGAAAAACAGCCCGCAGCATATATACATATACTGTATATCCAGACCCTAGCCTCTATAATATATCACACCCTCTATATTATATATAGACAGCCTTTGTGTTATGTATACACAACCCGCAGCCTCAATTATATACACATATATATGTTTACAGCAAGTATGTGGCCCACCGAGTTGATTTCGCCCAGGGCCCACAAATATCTGGAGCCAGCCCTGTGTGTGTGTTATACAGTGGCACTGTGTGTGAGTTATACAGTGCTGCTGTGTGTGTTTGTGTTATACAGTGGGGGTTTGTGTAGGGGGATATGTATATTTCTGGGGCAGTATAGTGATACTTTTATTTTTAAGGGCATCGTGTCAGAAAGTGCTGCTGAAGATGGAGAAGAAAGAAAGTTTCTAGAGATGAACTGTGGATGTCAAATCTCATCATGGCGCCTGTGCTACAAAGAAAGAAAAGGAATGGGAACAACTCCAATCAGAGAAGATGTCATCTACAGTATAAGGTACCTTCATGGGGCGGGTGCTGGGAGATTACAGCGCGGCCGCCAACCGCCCACAGCATGGCTCTGACATACACTCCCCCGTGAGGTGCTGTCGGGTTTGAGCTGTGCCGCACACCCGCAGCTTTATTGTGACATTGAGTCCCGGGGGGGGCCCCGAAAAATTTCTTGCACCGGGGCCCACTACAGTCTGGGTCCGCCCCTGTGTGAATTGTGTCCTGTGTCTTTGTAAATAAGGTACAATGTGTACTATGATGTACTATATAATAATGTATAATGTACAGTACATTTATATGTAGAATTTACAGTAATATGTATTTGCCAGACTGTGGGGCAGATAATAGTTAATTGTTGGGACAAGCCCACAATTGGAGGAGTTATTCTCTAGGGTAAATGACTGATTTCTGTATGACTTGAGATAGAGCCCAGCATCTGACTAGAGGTCATATAGGCCGTGTGCAGTGGGTGACTCATCGCAGACAACAAAAGTAGCTGGAAGACCATAGTGAAATACCCTATGCCCACTGTGCGTTTGTGCTGCACTTTTTTTACTGTGTTTCTGCAGCAAAAAAGCAGCACCCACTGCTTTAACATTAAAGTCTATGGGATTTACAAAAGCTGTGCCCACATGTGCGTTTTTGCTGCAGAAATCACCTGCGTTTTTAAAAGTCCCTGTCGATTAACATCCCTGTTTTTGGGCTGTGTTTTCCCCATAGACTCTATTCTAACCCCCCAAAAAAGCACCACAAATAGATGTGTATTTCTACAGTCAATTTGTGAGGCTTATTTCTTACAATTTCTACAGCAAATGCACTGCAAAACTCACCGTCCCACGGTGATCCCCGGACATTCTTCCTCCATGCATCGACAGAAGCTATGTGTATCGTCCTTCCAGGACCTGTACCATGTGACTGGTCATATGACTCAGGTTGTCACATGGTGTGAGGTTCTGGTAGGAGGATACTCACAGGTCCTACTGATGGTCGGGAGGAAAATATCACCGGAGATCACCGTGGGCTGCCAGGGTGGGTGAGAAAGTGTGTCTGTGTGTCTATCTGTGTGTGTTTGTCTCTGTGTGTCCCTATATTGTGTGGCTGACAAACACAGCACAAATGCGGCACAAAAAAAATACACCCAGTGGGCACATAGTCAAAGACTGAGATATACTGTCAAAGCAAAAGAACGTCATCCAATGACGTGGTCCCAAATAGAGAGGGTCCTAAGGATGTGACATTAATGAGAAGGCCCCAAGCTTATGAGGTAATGGGTCAGGACGGCCTGGTTCATGATTTCCCGGGCGGCACCTTCACAAGCGTGAAAGACTCTTCACTGACACTATGGAGAATCCCCTACATCCATCCTCTATGAGGAGAAGAGACATAGATATTAAAGCTTCTGGGAGTATCAGGTATGTTCTCACCTTGGTGGTCAGACCCCTTGAATCCCCTCTGAGAAGAAATGGGGAGCTGTGGAAACAGGAGAGTGACTGTCATGTCATGGACTGTACTAGGTTTTGCTGGATCTCAGAACCAGAAAGAATGTGAACAACCCAATGAGTACTAAAACTGTGACTGAGATATGTGGTGACATTGAAATGGCCTGGAAGTTACGTACTCGCTGTCCCATGTGTGAAGTTGTTACTGAAGATCTGTTAAGTAAACTGTTTTTGGATAAAATGAACTGGTCGTCTCTGTGTCTGTGTGAATGGATAGCTGGTCCTGGGCAGCCAAAGGCAGTGGCAACATGTGGTCTGCGGAGAGATATGGGCTACACAACACAAGTCCATACTCCCATCCAGTACCATGACTTTCACGTAGCCTGCCGGGAAAGTCAATCCCTCGCCCACGACTACCGCCTTGTGCTACTCTATAATTCACGGGAGCTGCACTTTCAGTACGGAGACTGGGCACCTTCATAATGCGATTCATCTGCATTTCAACCCTATATTTGCAGATTAATAGTGTTAACCGAAACTACAGGATTCCTTTAAAGTAGTTAAATAAATGCTGGCTGTATAATGTAGCTGTACCTCCTTGTTATGAAGCTTTTCAGCCCGCTCCATACAGGTGCACCCCACACTCCATCTGACGTAGCTGTACGTTGCATGTCGGGAAGTGGTTAATACGTTGGGATACATTTTTCACACCGCATTATTTTTCTTTTTCCTGGGGGTATTGTAGCACTCATCATTATATTATGTGCACAGGACCAACCAATGTGGTAAAATTAACCTGGCAGTAAGGAGAACGGGAAGGAAGAAGCCAAATCCCACTTTCAATGCCGGTAAATATTCCTCCATGCTATATGTTCTCCTCCTGCAATATATCCTGATTTACCAAGCACCAAGTGTAATAAAGCAGAGATGTTTCTTTACTGAGCTCCAATTACTGCACAGGAATAGATTCTTATATTTCAGAAGATCTGACTTGTGCTTACACGGCTTGTCATTGGTGTTACATGAATACATTCGACATATCAAATCCATATTATACATGCAATGGTGTTATTTCCGCAATGAATAATACAGATGAGAATATAATGCTGCAGTAACATAATAATTCTTGATGACAGTTTCAAAGCAGAATTTATTGTTGGCTTCACAGGGTATTCTTAGTGAATTACTGCTCTTGAGAACAGTGGGGGATATGGCGTATGTTAATCATATTATGAGCATATAACAAAGACAGAGGAAACGATCTCCATTTTATTTTTCTTGCAGATCCATGCAGATGTTAAAGACCACAAATATTAGCTACTATATAAAAGCCACACCCAGTCTGTGTGTCTGTAAGTTTGTCCTGAAAACAGCACCCCCTATAGGACATCGAGTAAATTACTGTTAAACTGAAAAATTACAGTTAAACTGGAATGTGAAGAAACCCATTAGTTTGCTTGATCAGTTAAAGGAAACAGCAACAACTCTACGACATATGTGACAGTGGGCCCACATGACGTACGGGACACTGGCCGCAGCGCAGGGATTCATTATCACCTGCACTTGGGTCTGCTTCATCATACCCTTGGGGCAGACCCGTCCTGCTGCTGCCGTGACTCTTCAGCATACATGGGGAAAGACATTGCACAGGGATGAATGAGACAGCCACGACAGGGGAACAGAAAGAGCACAGGATAACAGACAGCACAAGGTGAGAGAGAGGGCACAGGGGGAAGAGAGAGTGCATAGAGGGAAAGACAGCAAATGGGGAAGAAAGAGCGCACGGGAGGTGTTACAGCACAAGGGGAGAAAGAGCACACAAGGGGGAGAGAGACAGCACAAGGGAAGAGAGAGCACAAGGGGAAGAGAGAGTGCACAGGAGGAGAGACAGTTCAAGTGGAAAGAGACCACACAGGGGGAGAGAGCACATAGTGGGCAGAGACAGCACAAGGGGAGAGAGAGCATGCATGGGGATAGTGAGTAGTAGCAGTGCCTGCCAAGCCACGACCACCCAGTGCAGCAGCAGGCACCCCAAACCCGCCTCGGTGGTGCTGTAATTAGTAGCAGGAGTAGTTGGACCAATATATAATCGTACACATTCTAAAACCGCCCAATGCGATAGAATTGGGCCCCTGTCTAGTACATGTATAAAACCTGAAAATTACAAATATTTAGAACTATATTACAGGGTTACCCGTATGGAGTACTGTACTTAAAGTTCTGGCAACTCTTAAAGGGAACCTGTCATGTCAAACAACGCTATTAACGAGCAGAAAGCGGGTTAATCTGCAGGTTAATGGAATTCTAAAATGGCCGACAACCCGCTGAAACCCTGTCTACTGGGACGAAATTCAATTTATTACTTCCAGGTTAATACTGTAAATGTAAAATTTGGTAGTAATGAATAATAGATTTAATTGGTTTTATAGTAAAAAATCCTGCATTTGATCAATTTTAAGAATTTCTTCTGTAGCTTAAAATTTTTGGGCACAACATGTTCACAGTAATGTGTTAGGAACGTTAGGAAAAGGGAATATCCCATTAACCAACTCGCTAGTTTTAGAATTTATGAGTTCTCACCTATATGTGTTATAACAGCTGTGAGGTAGCAACCGGGGAACCCGCTTGCAGAACGACAAAACACGTGTTTCTAAGTTTAACCAATGTGTACCCGTTTATTTTTCACATATAATAACATAACCCGGGTAGCATGTTGAACACATATCACATTGCTTATAAACACTTTACATAAATACATCATACATTACATAGAACATTGCACATATACATTCACAATAACCCGGGACCTGTAACCACGACTCTCTCCCCATTGGAGCTCTAACACCTGCTCCCGTGGTAGCAACGGCCTCCGGCCTACTTACACGTCTTACAATAAATACATGTGTTATATTTCGACGATGACCCCTCCGGGTTCATAACAGGGATTGAGCAACCTGAGTACCGGGTATGTCATGTATCCCCAAGGGGCTCCTTCCTGGACGTATCTCCGCCTACGTCCCGGTTCAACCATGGTGTCCCCACTCTAGGAGCCCTTTCAACCCCTGCTTCTGACCTTCGTTACATACGCCTCAATGGGCCCTGTGGGTCCCAATGGCGGTACCTGCCGCCTGGCTTTAGTCACCCAGCTTGATGACATAACATTATCCGTTAGTCAGGATTCCTGCCTGACCGGGTCCTTACATACCATGTGTGATCCATCATTCAAACGTCCATGGATCACATACATTTCTTCCACACGCTCACAGCCCATCATCCATGGACTGTGGCTCCTCCATGGCCCATTACAGGGACTGGCAAACCATAGTACACGGGAACCTCATTCGTTACCTACTAGGAGCCCTATTACCCCTGTGTCTGGCACCACAGGCACACCCACACCATTAGAGGCCGTGGTTGAGGGACGGGTACCCTCTGCAAGCAGCAGGGCAAGCCTCCCTCTCGTCCCCACGGGACGGAACGCCTCCAACATCATCCATACTGGCTGAGTCACTTTCTCCCCACATTATTATACAATGTTCTTACATAGGTCATCATCTTACATTCAGGGCAATTGCCTAAGCCCCTACATACATCAACGGGTCCTTTACCGACTGCCTAGTCGGACCCAATAGCGGTTATGCCCGCCTGGCATTACTCACACACAGCTCACTCCGTTACACGGGAACCGCTGTCTTACCGGGCACGGATCCGGGTCTCGCTACCTGTGTAACGGGTCCACCAAGCGTCCCCCAAGGGCTCCTTTCCCGGACGTGGTTCACCCCACGCCCGGACCAGTCTCCACCGGGTTCAGCCACGGCTTCCCCACCAGGTGCTATCACAACCGCGGACCTTGGCACCGACTTGGAGCTAGCATGCTCCCTTCATTCACACAGCCTCTGGACTGCTCTGCACTTGGCTGGTCTCAGCTTCCATCTGAATCTCAGGCTGATGTCTGGCTGAAAATGGATCTCTGCATGATCTCTCAATCACTCAGCTGGCTGCCTCTTATCGTGCCAGCCACTCCTACATGGACACACCCCCTTAGCTGTTGGTAATCAGCCTTTCACACAGCTCAGGTTAACTCCCTGTGTTCCGGGTTGTCAGCACTCAGCCCTCATTCCTTATGGTACCTTTACACGCCGCGACGGCAGGCTGGATACATCCCGCTACTTCACGTGCACGAGCACGCTCAAACGGCTACAAACGGTCAACGCACCCTCTTTACACGCCGCCATAAGGTGCGCTACGCCACGCTACATCTGTAGCTAGCTACATCGCCGGGTGTGTCAAGTAGCCAGCTGTAGCTTAGCGTACCACGTTTACACAGCGCTACAATAAGCTAATATGGGCGGACCTGGTACAGCAGGGACAGCACAGAGGCGTGCCACAATCGTGGATTACGAGCCGTCCGTACGATGATAGGACAGCGCAATATCATCATGATTGGCACGCTCGAGCGATTGTGTAGTGTGACTGGTCAGCTCCTTAAATATGCCACCCTAGGCAGCGACTACCAATCGTCATGCAGGAGCTTCCTCCAATGATCGCAGATGGGGCGCGGTATCCCAGAGCCTGGGACACGCCTTAGCTACATTGCAGCTACAGCCCCGGGTGTCCAGAGTTCCCTTCCGTTGCCTCTTTACACGCCGATACAGCTCGCTACAATTGGCTTTGTAGCCATCAGTTTTCGAGCAGACCTAGGAAACAGATGTATCTGTTGCCGGCTGTAGCGTCACGTCTTCAGACGCCGCTACGACGGGCTACATTGGCGCTACAAGCTACATTTGTAGCCTGTAGCGGGATGTATCCAGCCTGCCGTCGCGGCGTGTAAAGGGCCCTTTAGGGCTTCCTCGATCTCATCCCACTCTCACTGCCGCTCATTAGGCTCATGAAACCCTGTGTCTCAAGTTGGCTCACACAGCATTATCACAGTCAAACCGGCGAGTGTGAACAGGATCATACCCTGATCCTGCATGTGATGCGCCCCGGCCATGAGGATCATGCCGGCGGTGCCTCACACAGCTCACAAGCACAACTTTCTGTGCATTTCATCAAGGATTCCAATTTCTCATTATATTCATGTAATATATTATCATCACATGCTATGAAAACACTACATCACAACCAATGGGTGGTCACATGTAGAGTTAACATCACACAACAGAGTATTTTCAAATCATGTTTGTTTTTTTCCAAGGCCGGTCATCTCATGACACATCTTGGGGTATGTTCAGTGGTGTAATTTAAAGTTTATGTGTCACGGGTGTGTCAAGAGGCACGGATGAGCTGTAGAGGTCACTTGCAGAAGGTCCCAGCATTTTGCCAAACAGTCCACATCCTAAAGTAAAAATGTCTCTATCGCTTTAAGAGGCATTTCCCTTTTAGTTAAAGCTGGAGGTCACTAGGACCCAGCTGATTCCTTACCTTGGAGCTGCCTATATATTTCTCTTGACTCCCAGGATGTACTGCTGGTGATAGCCTCAGATGTTCCTGATTGATTCTTGGATCAAATCAGTGTTTCTTGGAGCCTGCTGGTTTGCTGCTTGGATCTGCTAAAGCTAAGTGTATCTCTTCCCACTTTGTATGTTTCCCTTGTGTGTTTTCTAGTTGCTAGCCGGGTTGACTAGTGTTCACCCGCTCTGAGCCCTGTGTAGTGGTAGTCCAGGGACAGTCAGGATAGATATCCTGACAGCGACAATTGCGGAAACTGTATCGGGATGTTAGGGGAGCCAGGTGTCAGCGCTAGTTGTTCTAGGGGTCACCACCCCCCTTTTTGCTTTTAGCATCGGGGACTCTTTTCCCCTCCCCTGTCATAGTCCAGCGCTGGGTGTCTCCCTACACCTAGCGTGACATAATGGACCCCGATGCAAAAGATCCAACGGGGCCCTCAGATATTGCAAATCTTAAATAATTTTAGTCTTTTTCTATAGGCCAAAAGGGATTGCGGTGCCCCCTAGGCTCCAAAGCCCAGATGCGATTGCAACCCCTGCGCCTATTGTAGTTACACCCTTGGGTATGTTGAACCAAATGTAAAGGTGAAGAAGGACAAATCACCATATCTGTAGCATAAATCAGATCTGTGACTGAATATGGTTCTATTCATCTTTGGACAAAAAGTTATGAAAGTATAGAACCCCATTAAACTGATTTTTTTTTAATTACCATATTAAATAATCAAAAAACAAATACAATCATTCTTACCTCATAAAGCTGGTTTCACACTGGTGTTTTTTGAATTTCCCCGGATTCCCCTGTGTATATTCAGGATTCAATTGGATGCACCCGTCCCAGTATTCACTCCACGGATAATACGTGTGTGTGAGCATCCCGTTGCATCCAAGCATCCTGTTTCCATTGGATCTGGTGACAAATGACACGCCCCTAGGGGAGCGTTCTCTAGAACTGCATTCTGGGCATGCGCAGTTGAAAAACCTCAATCTGAGTTCCAATGGGCACATTCTGATTTAACCTGTGGTACCCCAGATCTGGACGCTTCCTGGTTTTGTCACGGAGACCAAAAATGCACTAAAATCCATTTTTGGTCTCAGTGGAAAAAACGGTGACACCCGGATCAGGAAAAAAACAAAAGAACTGGATGCACCCGCAAGTGACGGTGGCCCCATTAAAAGTCAATCGGGCCGAAAAATGATGCCAGGTTCATCCAGTTTAAGCTGGATATGCATGGATGGCAAATAACGCCAGTAAACAGTATGTTAACTGCACATGTTTTGTGTTTCAGGACCATGGACAGTGTAATGTTTAACATTGTGGGCTATAGACACTGTTGACATGGAAAAGTAGAACAATTTCATAGCTAACTACAAATTTAATATATTGTTCACTTGATTCATACATAAAAAATGAGCAACTTTGTAAATAGTCTTCATTAAATTTTTCTTACCCTTGTTACTGCAGAATATTATGTCCCAGTACTTCACCTAGATAGCGGCTCTGCAAAACTGACACAAATATGATAGAGGTATGCTCTTGGCTGTGATGGCTTTCAATCCTCTTCCTTTCTCTTCTATTTGTGTTATAGATAAGAGCAAGCAGATTTAAATGAAACCTGTCAGGTCCTCTGTGCCCCAAGAACCACTATCAGTTCTGTGCATATATCAAAATTCCCTCCCTAACAGTCCCTTCATTTCTTTGCACACATAGACGGATCATTAGAAAAAGTATTTCTAAAGTCCGTTTTTGATATGTAAATTAGGGCTCTGAATAATCAAGGAGGTGTTAGTTCCCCGACTAATCGGCCCACATAGTATGTTATCACACCTCTGTGGGCGTGATAACATGCTTCACAAAATCAGCATATTTGCCAGCATTGTATGAAGCTTGCACATGCGCATGACTTTGTTCAACTCACACTATCAGAGAGGCTCATTGCGCAAGATCAGAAGTCATCCACACTTCCAGTCATGCGCACTACTCTAAAGTTGGGGGTATGCATCCCAGTTTCATAGAAGCTCAATGCTGAGAGGGGAACAAAGACACATGCATGCGTAGCTTTGTATAGTGCTGCTAAAGACGCTGGCTTTTGTGAAGCATGATAATGTAATGACCGGAGGTCCGAAAAGGATCCAGTGAGTCCCAGACTGAGACAGAGGCAGAAATAAACAACAGTTTCTTTACTGAAAAAGAGATTTGAGTGCGATTCAGTGTAGGATGCAACACTTCCAGCTTCATCTAAGACACGATCCCTACTAACTACACACACTCATCCTAGGCTGAAATCAATCTGCCAATCCCAAAGTTCCCGGCTTATGTGTATTACCCTAAGGAACTGTAACAATTTTACCTAATCACTACGTCAAACAAGGACTTCAATTAGCTGAAGGAGGATGAGGTGTAAATCTGGTGAGGGTGTTCTATGGGAACCCCGGGATGGCACCCTGAGTATAAACTTACCAAAGCTAAAAATAACAATGCATGAAACTATATCAGTTGCTCTTATACACCTAGTTTAGGGATACCCGGGTATCTTAAAGCTATGATGCCATTAACCTCTGGAGTTTCACACAGGTCTGTGATTCCTGTTGGCTGCAGCCAGTCATCGAAAAAAACCTGTGGCGCCAAAAAAAGAAATTGCAAAAACAACAAGGTTCGTCCCTTGTCGGTCACCCTCGCCTCATTGTTAGATTGTAGGTTCTTATGAGCTGGGCTGTCATTATTTTGCTCTAATTATTGTATTGTATTATGCTTTGTATTGTATTGTTTTTTGTATTCTATTCTATTTTCTGAAATTGTTTAAATATGAACCTCTGAATTGTGACGCGGTATATGTTGGCGCTATATAAATAAAGATTATTATTATTATTATTGTCGGCCGATGCCGAGCCCACATGCCGGGGACTTTAGTTCTGTAGCCTCAGGGTATGATCCGGGGAGAACTCTTCACCAGGGCTTATCAGTATACTCTCAATGTCGATGACACCAGACACCGTTTCTCCTCTCACAGTCACTCACGGTTTCCTTGGCAGCTGACTACTCGCTCCGTCACAGGGAAAATGTCCTCTGTCTCTTTCCATATACTGGCCATTTGGCCCATTCAATACAAAATCTCTAGTCCACCCAGCATGGGCTTCACAGAGCTCCAGGGTCACACAGCTCTCACATGCTCTGCACTTGTCCCAAAGCAGAGACATAGGTTCACCAGACCAAGGGATTAGCAATCCCCACAAAAATGCTGGCAGAACACAGTGTTCTCAAAGTTCGGCCTCCACACTTCTCACCAGCATCTGTGCTCTGCATCTCACACAGCAGACTCAAATCCTACTTCCCTTCACCTTGCTTCTGCTACTCTGCACACAGGGTCTCCTGGACTGCCCCTGCTCTCAGCTCAGGCCGGCAAAACATGCGGGGTCCTACTGCTCACCAGAAAAAAGCACACAAAAGCTCCATGTGTAAAAGCAGTTGCACTTTTTGCCATGTAACTGCATAAAAAAACACAACTGCAGAAAAAGCGCAAAAAATGCGCAATGTGTAGCCAGTTCGTTAGCCAGTTAATTAGCCAGTTAAAAAATGCGCAATGTGTAGCCAGTTCGTTAGCCAGTAACTGCAGAAAAAGCGCAAAAAATGCGCAATGTGTAGCCAGTTCGTGTAGCCAGTTAATGTAGCCAGTTCGTTGCCTGTGACGTCTGCATCTTACAGCCACCGGTGAACATCACTTCCGGTTTGCGTTCCACTTGGATGCAACCAGGTAGTATTATGCTTTCCAGTTGTCATTGTTGGTACCGCCTGTTGGAAATACGTCACCCGTGATGTCACCGGCAATGAACCCGGAACTTAGGGAGCAGTATAGAACCGGTAATAACGCTATTGTAAGCACAGGTGATGATTGATTACACAGGAATGACTAATTGGTCAGCCCATTGTGAGCATTATGCTAATGAGTGAACTTGATTGGATAGCTTTAGGGGAGTGTGCACTGAGTGAGGATATAAGGCCATAGCTACAGGGGGCCTGGGCACTATACTGGTCCCAAAGGATAGCTAGAGAGGCTACTATGTGTTGAAGCCCAGATATTGATAGGGTACTGCTATACCCTGAAGAGCCCAACAGGCAAAACATGTCGGGAGGCACCTGGGCAGCTATAAAGGGACAGTGACAGCTAGAGACAGCTGTGGACTGCCCTTGTCAGGGCGGAAGTATAAGGAGGAAGTGGCAGTGTAGACTTTGACAGGGCAAGTCCGCAGATGTCTACTCCGTCACCCTAACGTATCGATCAGCGAAAAATACCAGAGGAACACAGTGGCGACGCCCCATTGGGAATACAGTGAGATCGTTCTATTTAGAGTGAATTTCGCAAGGGGGTATTTACCTATCCTATGGTGGACCAATGTCTATTTAATGGAAATTGGGGAATGACCCCCCTTTTCTTGCTCATCCAGCTAGTCTGGATGAACGTGTGTGGTTTTGACCCAATAAAGCCAAAGGGTGTCATTGGTGTGAATCACAAAGGATTGCTCAGTCAGGGCTCACAAGGTCAAGTGGCCAGCCAGGGCAAGATAAGAATACTCAGGATCTGTGTGTGTGTGTGTGTGTGAGTCTGTGGGTGTAATTCTCAATATATATGTTGTGTTTGTCAAGTGTGGCGAGGACAAAGCCACCTTTTAAAGTGGCACATTAAAAGTAATTTTTAATTCCCAGATACACAATGCGCTACGCTATATTCAAAAGCAATGAATATTAAATGATTTGAGTGTCATTAGTGGCTCCGCTGCATCTGTGGCCGCCATTCACGCTGACCTACATTCTCTATTTATGAGTACTGGAGCTGGCTTTCTGTTTAAATTTGTTTTGCTTAATATTTTCTATATTAATTATCTTTTAATCTTAGAGAAAAAGAAAATCACACTTACTTGTGGTCACTGGTCGGCATTTATATGGCCATATTTCACTGACTGCATTTTGTCCAACTCTCGGCCTTCCCCCATAGTCACTCCTTGCTTTTTGATACTTATTTTATTGCATTTACTTTGACAAATATAAATATAATCAGATTTCTAGATTTCCTGATCTCAAAGTGAAAAAAGATTTACCATTTGGGAAATTGATCTAGACAAGCAATGCATTTATATTGATAAATCTGAATTCATAAGAATTGAAATAAAGACAAATAAAATATAGCTCAAAACTTTTCATCAAATCTTTCCTCAAGAAATCAATGTATTTTCCTATCAATCTCCATAACAAATTTTAAGATAAATTGAAGTCACTTCTAAAAATCGGAGCTTTTATGATTAATGTATTGTCATTGGAGCTGATAGAAGCGAATCAAATTTGAGTTGAACTTTATGAACTTTGTAGGTCCCGGCAAACTCAAACAATATTCAAATCGATTTCCATTAATTGCAAAAAAAAAAAGGGCCCACCACTGTTTTGCACAATTGCTGAAGATTGCATTAGACACAGTATGCTGAAATGGTCTCAGGTGCAACCTTGCAGCTATTACATCAAATTGTATGGTGCAGCCAATAATAAGTGACTATCATAGCCTGTATAATAGCAGAGGCAGGGAATGCAGCAGCCATTTTAGAGTGATTTTACAACAATGAAGAACTCAGAGCTCACAGCTAAGCAGCAGAAATAAATAATAAGAAATCACAAGAAGAAAGAAATACTTGGCACTACTCACACAACAGATGAAATTGAGGTGATAACTAGAAAGCTTCAATCCCGGACCGGTAGAAGCTCCAAGAGGAGTGAAACAGGCACCTCCCTGATCATGCTTTTACCCTTCTAATAAATATGTGAAGCTTTTAGAATCGGAGTGCCGCAGCCTTTTTCTCTCTGCATAGCAACAGAGATGAGTCGAGAAGGCCCGAAAAAAAATGGATAAAAACTGCAGACAGGGATGTTTTGTATTCCTGCAGCACTGAAGAAGAAGATGAGAGTAGTAGTGTCCCGGGTTCGGAACTTGTTCCGTTGACCTTGTGATTTCCTTTCTTGCTGAGCCACAGCCTGATCGGTCTCTGTCCAAATGCTGATGGATGTTTTATCTTTGTATTTCTTCTTCATTTGATTGCGGTCATCAGGAGTTCTTACTTGCTTATTGTCTCTGTTCTATCACATCCCGGGTGGGAATATTTATACTCTCCTGACTTCTGACTTCTCTGCTGGCAATATTTCTATGTGGAGTGCTGCTAAGGACATCCAGCCCTGTTGTTAGGGATGTTACTTGTTAGGCAGAGACCAATGTTGTGATTACTCTTTGTTTTCTTATTTACCTTTCCTCCACGTTACTTCTGTTTGTTGTTAGGCGGATAGGCGGTTTCTCTTGCTTGTATTAATTTTTTTTCCTTGGTCCCCTTGTGTGTGTGTGTATTATATTTCCTCACCTGAGTTCCCATTTATGTCTGCACGCTATCCCTTTCTTGATCTATCATGCCAAGCAACCTCCCTTCTGGTTCCTCAGGCAGTACAAGAAACAATTCGACTATCTTTTAGGCAAACAGGCCCAAGTTGTGGTATCGTAGGCCAGGGTCACACATAAAATCTGTTTGTGCCTTAAATCCGTGTTTGGGATCATTTTGGCATTTGTTTTTCAAAGTCCAAAAATGCATATGCGTTAACGCATGTGTGTGCGTTTTTTTAAAAAAATGCATGCGTTTTTTCACTGCACCCAAAAATGCTGCTAGCAGCGTTTTTGGGGTACAGTAAAATGCGTTTTTTTAACATGGGGCCCTATGAGAAATGCATGCGTTAACGATAGTACATCTAGGCACCATGCATTAACGCATGCATTTTTGCATGCTTTTTTTGGGAAAAAATTACTAAGTCCAAAAAATTCCAAAAAACGTCCTGGACCTCAGGGGACACTATTGGCACCCTAAATAAAACGGTTAGAGTTAGGGTGTTGTGCAGTTAGCGATACAAGGCGTTAGAGAAACCAGTATGGTATGGGTACAGCTGCAGTGTGATAGGTTTTATTCCCCCTTTATCTGTGTTGGAATAAGTATGAGCATAACAAAAGTTTTGGTATATTGCCTTATGTAGATATCCACATAAGGGTGCTTTCACATCAGCGTTTTACGCTGATCGCAGCAGTTGCGGTGAAAAAACCGCACTTGCCGTGGTTACCGCATAACGGCCGCACTTGTCGTTCACCTGCGGCAAGCCCCATGGAATGTCTATGGGGCTTGCGGCAAGTGCGGTGTAGTTGCAGTTTCGGCACTTGCGGCAGATGCGGCCGCGAAAAAAAAACGCGGTAAGCCGCCGTTTTCTCGTGGCCTCATCTGCCGCAAGTGCCGAAACCACACTTGCCGCACCTGCCGCACACTTACCGCAAGCCCCATAGATATTGTATGGGGCTTGCCGCAAGTAAACCGCAAGTGCGGCCATTATGCGGTAATCGCGGCAGTTGCATTTTTTCACCGCAACTGCCGCGATCAGCGTAAAACGCTGATATGAATGGGGCCTAAGAAAGACCGTGTAACTATGCTGATACACAGACTGTCTGAAGGTTTTTTAACCTTGAATTTGACAGTCTCATATATTCCTATGAAGCTGTCTATTTTGTCAACAAACACGAGGTCAATCTGTGCATCATGGTGCGTACACGTTTTTTGTTACATGGACATCTGAACAAGGCTTAATACAGAGATTTAATTGTTAAAGGAATAGAGGGATAGGGAATGTGCCAATCTCAGTGTGATTAATCAGTGATGTGGTGTATCTCACATCTCTCCTGCTGCATTTGAATCACAATTACACGTGAATTGTCTTCATACTTAATACACTAGAAAGCAGAAGCAAGGCAGCACAATATTTTTTTACAGGAAAAAATAATTTCAAATCAGTGTCCACTCCAGTGGTGAAATTGCTTGTCATAAGGGATTATACTGAGGTTTGACATTTCCTGTATATCGTTTTTTGTGGAGTGAATAAAATTGTTTTTTAAAAATACAAAAGAAAATTCCCTATAATCGAAGCATTTAACTATGGCTGTCTACCTAATAGAGTGTGTGTGTCGCTAACAATATTTTTTGTACATTTGATTTGGTATCTAAATTTAACAACTATACACGGCACCAGTTGCCGGCTCTGGCTTTTTGGTGGGCTAGTTAATCACCATTTCTTAATATGTAGTTTTTCGGAAAAGGATATTTTTGACTCACCGTAGCCGGGTCTTCACGTCTGGGGCGTTGCTTCTCCCATCACAGTTCCATGCCCGAGGCTGTGGGGCCCGGTGGTCAGATCAATAGGGGTAGATTGAACGGATAGGGGTTTAATTCTCTCTTGTCGTGACGCCACCTGCGGGAATTCCGGTGATTTCACCGGTGCTGCTTGGGCTTCCGGGGGATGTACGGCAGCAAGATGGAACGCTCCCCACAGGATGATTGGGGGTCCCGGGGGCTAGGAGCTGTCCTTGATGTAATATGGCAGCTTCGTAGTACTGAAGGTGTAAGTTTAACAGTTCTGAAGGAAACACAGACACCAGCGTTCTCTGTAACGGGTCTTTTACTGCAACCAGTAAGATGGTGCAAGGTATACAGTCTTGGGTAACGGACCGGGGGGTCCCAGCAATGACTGGGGTTGATTCAGAGCTCCGTGGTGTTCCTCCTCTCTCTATTCTCTCTAACGGGTTGCTGGAGTTGCTTGAGATTACCAGGTCAGGGTACTTGGGAGACTTCTATTTGGAGATTCTGACTGTATATAAGCTGCAGAAGGTCCTGTGTCCCAGGGGTGAGTCCCTGCTGGCAAGACAACGTAGATGGCGGCGGTAGTGAGATGCTTCTGGGAAGCGGTTCTTCGCCCTGGTTTGCGGAGCTGCAGTGAACGACTTGCTCGCCTCAGAACCAGTGATCCGGTGGGTGGTTCTTGGGCATGGGTATAGTTGGACCCGTTAAGTAAGATGCCCGTATCCCGGTCTAGGGCACCGATTATTGGCGCCAGCCGGTAGGTGGTTTTCAGGGCTTCACGGCACTGTGCAGAGCCCTCTTCTCCTTCGTTACATTCTTCCTGACTAACTCCTTCCTTCTCCTACTGTACTCCCCACACACTACTCCTACACTCCTCCCACCAGGACCTGGTTGGCCCTCTATTCTAGTGGTGCATGTAGGGTATGGAGCTCTGAGTGTTAACCATGTCATCACCGAGACGGAGAATATTGCATCTTCAGTCAGGGATGCAATACCCTCCTGTGACGCACTCGTTGTGGGGCGCCACATTTTGTTGAAAAACAAACAAAAACATTTTTTTTTTAAATCTAACTATATAACTGTGCATGTTTGTTTTTGCACACCTGTTTCACTAGTCCTATTTGACAACATTAAATGCAACACCTATACTGTGGACTGCTTGTAAAAATTATAATGGTAACTCAGGAGTCTTCTTGCGTGGAGCAAAGACACAGCTGAACACAGTTTATAGGTGAAAAAGTCTATATTATAACACACAGTCATTAACAACAAAGTGCAGAGGAAAACTCAAAGTCCATAACACACAGAGTAGATATTAAATGAAGCGTTAACAAAAAGTCTGTTGAAAAACCTCACAGGAAAATGTACTCAGCGGAGCAGTCTATAAAGCGCAGTTTACACTTGGAGAAAAAAGGAAAGACTATGGCAAGTCCAAACAAGGAGATGTTTAAGCAAGTCTATATAATACTTTAAATCATCCAAGAAGGCCTGGAAAGGAAGTCTTTTAGAAATTCCAGAACCAGATGCAGAGCAATTACTAAGGCCGGCTTCACACCACGGCAGTGTCCGATCCGGGGCTGTCTGGTTTACACAGGATTTTGGCCCCATAGTATCCTATGGGGCTGGATGGAGCCGGATGGCAGCTATCTGCCATCCGGTTTCCATCTCTCCGCAAGAATCTGGGAGGTTTCAGATTTTTCTCCCGGAAACATAAACGTTGCTTGCAATGTTTTTGTGTCCGGGGAGAAAAATCTCCCCAAATTGGCATCTCCCGGATTCCCCCGGTGCTCCCTAACATGGGAGCCTATGGGGTCGGAGTGCCCCGATCCGGGAGGATCTGGGAACCGGATACCGGCCACTGCACGCCACTGTTATTTCAGGACCGTAGCTTGCTCCCTGCGAGTCGCGGTCCTGAATCATCAGCAGAGGCAGCTGTATTCGGCTGCACACCAGATCCGAGGGCATATTTGCCCTCAGGTTCTGTGTGCTGATCCGGTCCGGGGCTGTCAGGTTCATTCCTGACAGCCCCGGATCGGATGCTGCAGTGGTGTGAAGCCGCATTAGGCCCAGAAGAACAGTCTCATGCTCTGCATTTATTTGAATGTACCAAGCGACAGAGCACTCAATAATCAACCATCTTATGTGTCAGCAAAGGCTGGTGAGGCATGAGCCGCAGCAGAGGAAGTAGAACAAGCAGCCAGAAGCAAAAGGAATGCTGGCAACAGGTGTAGGTAGCAGAACCTCTGATGAGCATCAAAAGGAGATTCATACAGGATTTGCAGGAGGAGGCAGAGAACATGAGAAGCCACTCGGACAAGGGAACCAGGCAGAATATTCTAGCAATGTTGAGAGGCTGGGGTGGGGTTTATAAAGGCAGGAATACAAAGGGCACATGAAGCAAAGGACGCCATCTTGGCAGAGGGCAAGAATTCCCAAAAGGTAATGAACTGCCAGAAAATATGGGAAGCAAGGTGTACCACGATCCGCGCTGCTGAGTCCACAAAATCACCTGGGATGCAAGATGTTGTAGCAGTATACTTCTTTATTCCTTCCTACGCGTTTCGGCGCCCTTCCTGGCACCTTCCCTGAGGAACTTTCATTAAAGTCTATGGTGACTGTGCTGCATGTGACTTGTGATCTTCGACAGAAAATCCAAAACATTTTGTAATATTTGATACTGCATCACAGTATTTTGCATGTTGCAATGTCACAGCATAGGTAATCATTACAATTAATCTTACAATGAGCCACAGTCATTTCTGTGATACATTTCTTTGAAAGCTATACAAATACTATAACATGCTATGAAAATCTCCTGAAATCTGACACTTTATTCCTTATTCCAGCCACCATGCAATATTATGTGGTGGTATTGTGAACATATGAATATAAGATTTCATGTGCCCCATACCGTTGAAATATCTGGGCTCTCCGCATCCTCCTCATTAGTGGAAGAGAGGAATATTGGAAATGAAAAGTGGTGTGAGGTAGGCGAGGAGGAAGAATTGCTGCATTGTGGAGAAGCGGGGGGTTTGGAGACAGAGAGGGTCACAGTGGGGCACAAAGAGGGATACCGTAAGCATGCAGGGAGGGGGCAACTAATAGGAAAAAATTCTTGCATTGAGGCTGCTACCTCTATAGAGTACAGTTACTCACCAAAATATTGTGATAGCTTCTACTTCTGGCTCCTAATGGCTCCATGATCTCCTTGATGAAGGAGGAGACTGGTGGCATTCATGGACACAAGGTTACCAACGGGACATCAGCCACAAAGGTCTAAGTGAAGCAAAGTGTTAGAGCTCAGCCTGTTGGTCACGCCCAACTATTAGATCAGGTGGACTGCACCGCACCTTGTATATGCATCACATATGACCGACGCCCCCCCAGAGGGCTCAGCCACATACTGCAAAAGATAAAAAGGTTCAATAAATATATTGTGTGGCTGACGTCCTGTTGATAACCTTGTGTCCATGAATGTCACCAGTCTCTTCCTTGGTAGCTTGGCTGGATGCAGGCGCCACAGCCGCCCCCATACTTGGGTTGCAGAGGATTGAGCACCGGTGTTCTTACACTTGTGTTGCCTACCAGTGGAGCTGGCAGACTTCTGCTAAGTGCAACAGATTTTACCTGGCTAAATTTCGGTGAGTTTTTTTGTGTATAATACCTCGCAATGTTTTCAGTGCTGACTTTTCATCCTGAAGCTGCTGGAATGAAAAGTATTTGTCTTGTGTTTCTCTTGTCTTGTTTCCTTGCAATTTGATGACAAGATATTGATTTTTCTTACCATTTTTCTCCAGCTAGAATTAAAGTCTCAATTGATTTATACAAAGCAAAGCTCCTTACTAATTCATGATCTGGTCTGCAGGAAATGTCCAAGTACCCAGCTGTTGTAGACAAATTGATGCTAAATGTTTGCAATGCACAATATTACAAGTTGCTGCCTTACTATCCGCCTATCCCTGGTAAGTTATAGTTAGGGCCAGAAATATTTGGACAGTGACACAAGTTTTGTTATTTTAGCTGTTTACAAAAACATGTTCAGAAATACAATTATATATATATATATAATATGGGCTGAAGTGCACACTCCCAGCTGCAATATGAGAGTTTCCACATCCAAATCGGAGAAAGGGTTTAGGAATCATAGCTCTGTAATGCATAGCCTCCTCTTTTTCAAGGGACCAAAAGTAATTGGACAATGGACTCTAAGGGCTGCAATTAACTCTGAAGGCGTCTCCCTCGTTAACCTGTAATCAATGAAGTAGTTAAAAGGTCAGGGGTGGATTCCAGGTGTGTGGTTTTGCATTTGGAAGCTGTTGCTGTGACCAGACAACATGCGGTCAAGGGAACTCTCAATTGAGCTGAAGCAGAACATCCTGAGGCTGAAAAAAAAGAAAAAATCCATCAGAGAGATAGCAGACATGCTTGGAGTAGCAAAATCAACAGTTGGGTACATTCTGAGAAAAAAGGAATTGACTGCTGAGCTTGGGAACTGTAAAAGGCCTGGGCGTCCACGGATGACAACAGTGGTGGATGATCGCCACATACTTTATTTGGTGAAGAAGAACCCGTTCACAACATCAACTGAAGTCCAGAACACTCTCAGTGAAGTAGGTGTATCTGTCTCTAAGTCAACAGTAAAGAGAAGACTCCATGACAGTAAATACAAAGGGTTCACATCTAGATGCAAACCATTCATCAATTCCAAAAATAGACAGGCCAGAGTTAAATTTGCTGAAAAACACCTCAAGAAGCCAGCTCAGTTCTGGAAAAGTATTCTATGGACAGATGAGACAAAGATCAACCTGTACCAGAATGATGGGAAGAAAAAAGTTTGGAGAAGAAAGGGAACGGCACATGATCCAAGGCACACCACATCCTCTGTAAAACATGGTGGAGGCAACGTGATGGCATGGGCATGCATGGCTTTCAATGGCATTGGGTCACTTTGTTTATTGATGACATAACAGCAGACAAGAGTAGCCGGATGAATTCTGAAGTGTACCGGGATATACTTTCAGCCCAGATTCAGCCAAATGCTGCAAAGTTGATTGGACGGCGCTTCATACTACCGATGGACAATGACCCCAAGCATACAGCCAAAGCTACCCAGGAGTTCATGAGTGCAAAAAAGTGGAACATTCTGCAATGGCCAAGTCAATCACCAGATCTTAACCCAATTGAGCATGCATTTCACTTGCTCAAATCCAGACTTAAGACGGAAAGACCCACAAACAAGCAAGACCTGAAAGCTGCGGCTGTAAAGGCCTGGCAAAGCATTAAGAAGGAGGAAACCCAGCGTTTGGTGATGTCCATGGGTTCCAGACTTAAGGCAGTGATTGCCTCCAAAGGATTCGCAACAAAATATTGAAAATAAAAATATTTTGTTTGGGTTATGTTTATTTGTCCAATTACTTTTGACCTCCTAAAATGTGGAGTGTTTGTAAAGAAATGTGTACAATTCCTACATTTTCTATCAGATATTTTTGTTCAACCCTTCAAATTAAACGTTACAATCTGCACTTGAATTCTGTTGTAGAGGTTTCATTTCAAATCCAATGTGGTGGCATGCAGAGCCCAACTCGCAAAAATTGTGTCACTGTCCAAATATTTCTGGCCCTAACTGTATACCTTCTTAACACAAATATATTAACATGTAAAACCCCGAAAAATGTTCTTACTGCCAAGGAGTAGATTGAAAGTTATTACTCTTTCTTGAAAGTGTTTAACACTATTCACCCACTCTTTTTAAGACACAACCACACTTGTGGCCAAGATTGTTGGTATTCCTCGTTTATTACTCAGTGGGCCTGTATATAGGGCTACAGATACTGACTGTGCTGTGTTGATGACATGGTGTGTACCACACTCAACTTAGACCAGAGGAAGCAAAGGAAAGAGTTGTCTCAGGAGTTTAGAAAGAAAATTATAGACAAGCATGTTAAAGGTAAAGGTTATAAGATCATCTCCAAGCAGCTTGATGTTCCTGTGACTACAGTTGTACATATTATTCAGAAATTTAGGATCCATGGGACTGTAGCCAACCTCCCTGGACGTGGCTGCAGGAGAAAAACTGATGACAAATCAAAGAGACAGATAATACTAATGGTAACAAAAGATCCAGAAAACGTCTAAAGAGATTAAAGGTGAACTTCAAGCTCAAGGAACATCAGTATCAGATCACATCATCTGTTGCTGTTTGAGCCAAAATGGGCTTCATGGGAGACGACCAAGGAGGACACCATTGTTGAAAAAAAAGCCAAGCTGGAATTTGCCAAACTACATTTTCTATGGACAGATGAGACAAAAATTGAACTTTTTGGCAAGGCACATCAACTCTATGTTCACAGGTGGAAAAATGAAGCATATCAAGAAAAGAACTCTGTCCTTACTATGAAACATGGAGGAAGCTCTGTTATGTTCTGGGGCTGCTTTGCTGCATCTGGCACAGGGGGTCTTGAATCTGTGCAGGGTACAATGAAATCTCAAAACTATTAAGGGATTTTAGAGAGAAATGTGCTGCTCAATGTAAGAAAGCTTGGTCTCAGTCGCAGGTCATGGATCTTGCAATAGAATAATGACCCAAAACACATAGCTAAAAACACCCACGAAAGACTAAGGCTAGGGTCACACTTTTTCATAGAATTGCGTTCACCGCATCCAGATCCGTCAGACTGTCATCTCCCGGCTGGCAAGCTGCTGACCTCTGTGCAGCAGTAGCTCAGCCATGGCCACCTGCCGCACAGAGATCCGCGGCGAGCAAGCCGGGAGACGACCGGCTGCTGGCAGCGGTAGTGCCCTTCGCGGCATTCAAACCGCGCGCCAAGTCGCAGTACTTCTCTGTTGGTAGCCGCGGCTGCAGCGACCAATCAGGGAAGTAGCGCAGTTTGGAGCGCGGTTTGAATGCCGCATCTCTCATTGGTCGCCGTGGCAACCAATGAGAGGCGCGGCATTCAAACTGCGTGCGGCTTGGCGAGAAATATGAATCCCGTGCCGCTAATTGGTCGCTGCTGAGGGTAGCGACCAATCAGCGGCGTCGCGCGAGGTCTGAATGCCGCGCCCAGAGAAGTAGCGCAGCTTGGCGCGCGGTTTGAATGCTGCATCTCTCATTGGTCACCGCGGCGACCAATGAGAGGCGCGGCATTCAAACTGCAGGCGCTATAGCGCCATATTTGAAATACAATGTGCGATGAGGAAGGTGCCAGGTGGGGCGCCGAAACGCGTTGGAGGAAGGAGAAAAGCTTGGAAATCTGTTGATGAAATTCTGACTCATTGGTGAGTTTTTTGAGCTTGGAGCAGCGCGGACCTTGATACACCTTCATTCCCATCATCATTCTAGTTGGGGGTTGGACACTTGGTGGATGGTGACCTCCCATTTTTGTTCCGAATTTCAGTATGTGCTTGGCTGACTTGGGGTTCTTCAGGATGGGGTCACTGGGAGTCATTGATGTTGGTCATTGGTTTTTCGGCAATGCTGGGAGCTGAGAGTAATGCTGGAGAGATTTTAATTTATTGAGTGGTTTTGGAGCAAGAGGTAAGGTGATATAAAGGGCCTCAGTCTTCGAATAGTTAACCTTGAAATTATAGACATCCCCGAATTACTGAAACTCACGGATCAATACTGGGAAAGCCACCAGAGGTTAGATACATAGATCAGGAGATCATCTGTGTAGAAGGAGAGTTTAAAATGATGATGATCAATCCGTAGTCCCATAATATCTGGTGAGTTTCTCAGTGTGATCTCTAAGTGCTCCATGGCTATAACATAGATTAAGGGGGATAGAGGGCAACCCTGTCTCGTGCCATTAGATATCGGAAATGGAGCCGAGAGGGTGCTGTTGATTTTAAGGCGCGCTGTGGGGCCCTGGTAGAGCGCAAGAATTCTTCTAACATGCCTGTTCCCAATCCCAACTGTTCCAGGGACGAGATCAAAAAGCTCCACCCAAGGCGATCAAATGCCTTTTCAGTGTCTATAGATAAAAGGCGAGCTGGGGTGTTTCGGTTACATATTAACAAAGTAAAACGCAAAGTTTTAATGGTGTTATCTCTTGCCTCTCTTTGTTGCACGAAACTTGATTGATCAACAAGGATGGAGCTCGGGAGACTGTTAGCAAATGCCTTGGCGAAAATCTTCACATCCATATTAATTAACGAGATGGGACGGTAATTGGAGCATGAAAGAGGGTCTCTGCTAGGCTTAGGAAGAACCGTGATCATGGCTGCCAAAGTTTGTGGAGTGAAGGGGCATCTCTCAGAGATGACATTAAATAGTGATGTCATAAATGGGGTTAACGTAGGGGCAAATAACTTATAGAAACTCGCCGAAAACCCGGGCCAAGGCTCTTTCTGTTTGCAAATAATTTGATGGTTTCTGCAATTTCTTGGTCTGTAAACGGAGATTCTAGGGCAGCAGCCTCGTCATCTCAGATGGGATGTAGTGAGGTATCATTGTTATATTTATCCACCCTGTCTGTTTCAGACATGCTGGCCAGTGGACCTCTTACGGTATAGAGAGATTCATAATAAACCTTGAAGGTTTCTACTATGAGGGACCGTGTGAGGGTTTTCCTGATTTACAGTTTATAGTGGGAGCATAGGTAGTAGGAATACGTGGATGTAAAAATCTGGCCAGGGCCCTACCCGGTTTATCGGAGAACTCATATAGATATTTAAGAAAATGATCCTGTTGTCTAGCTGATGCTGAATCCAGCAAGGAGCTCCAGTCTGCTCTGGCCTTTAAATGTAGGCCAGGACCTGAGGATGATGGGAGCGTTTATGTTGGAATTGCAGGTTCTGAAGAGTTGACAGTAACTCCATTATATCAGAAGTCCGTTCCTTTTTAATCTTGGATCCCTGCTGGATGAGCACCCCCCAATGACTCCCTTTAATGTTTCCTATTGAAAGGGGAGAGTGGTGGCATCATCTTTATGAAAGATCAAGAAGTTGGAGATTGCCGTTCGTACAGCTGATTGGCAATCTGGATTCTTGAGCAGTCCCGGGTTAAGGGACCAAGTCCATTCACTAGGGGACAGATTTGGGAGACACTGAGATAAACTGACTGGGGCATGGTTTGACCATATCATCGTATTAATCTAGGTGTCCAAATCCGAATACAGCAGTCTATGGCTAGTTAGAAAAAAGTCTATTCTACTGTACGAGTCCTGCACAGTAGAGTAGTAGGTTTAATCCCAGTCCTTCGGGTGGGTCCATTTCCAAACATCGACCAGCCTGGACTCCACCAATTTTGCTTTCAGTTTCTCCAGGTGCGAAGCCGGTACGGAGGTCCTACCTGAGGATGTCCATGCTGTGGTCCAAGACAAGGTTAAAATCTCCGCCAACTACCAATGAACCCTCAGTGAAAGCAGAGAGAGTGTGTAGGTTTTGCAGGTCCGAGCTTGATCCTGATTAGGAAGATAAAATTTGGCAATGGTAAGTATTTCCTTTGCTAGTCTAAGCTTTAAAAACAGGAACCTACCATGAGGATCAGATTTATTGTCAAGCACCTGGGCCAACAGTCATTTGTGGAGGGCAATGCTAACGCCTTTAGATTTTGAGTCAGTGTTGGTGCTATGATACCATTGGCTATAGTATCTTTGCTTTAGATTGGGAATTGTGTCTGACCTAAAATGCGTTTCTTGTAAAAGAAGAACATGAATGCGTTTTTTTTTTCATGTTATAGAGCACCTGGGATCTCTTGTCCGGGATATTAAATCCCCTAATATTGAGGGAACACAGATTCAACGTTGCCATGAGTTTGGAAAATGTAGGTAGAGACCAGGAGAAGGGAAAGGAAGAAGAGGGGAGAGAAAACTAAAAACAGATACCGTATTCTTCGCTTTATAAGACACACCTGATTATAAGGTGCACCCCCAAATTTGGTGAAGGAAAAGAGAAAAAAATAATTTTTAATGTTAAATGGGGTCCGTTTTATAATGCCAGTGTCCGTCTAACAAATCATATAGGAAATATGTCCCTCATAGTTCCCTCATCTTGGTACATTGTCTCTCATCCTGGGATATAGCCCCCTTGTGATGGCACACGTCCCCCAGTGATGGCTCACATCCCCCAGTGATGGCATACATCCCCTCTTTTCTTCTTCCTCTCATTGTCAGGAGGAAGTTTCCTTATTCCCTGAGGATCTCTGAAGAAAAACATGGGCATCTGGGGCCAATCCGAGATGGTCATTAAAGGGAGGTGTAAGGCTGCACAAAAGTCCAGCAGGTGTGCTGGTGTTCACAGAACAAACATCTCCGCATCTCTGCGCACTTGTAATTGAAAGGGGTAACCCCATGAATAAGAAATGTCCTTTTCGCACAGGACCTCTAGTAGGGGCCTCAGGGCCCGTCTTTTAGCGAAAGTCAAGCAAGAAAGGTCAGCTAAGACATGTACTGTTGAACCATTAAAGTCAATAGCTTCCGATTCCCTGGCCTTCTGCATAATGTCCTCCTTAAGTTGGAAAAAATAAATTCGGCAGATAACATCTCTGGGCCGAGAAGGATCGGCGTTTTTAGGACCCAGGGACCTGTGAGCCATATCCATTTCAATGTAGTCATCAAGGGGTCTGTCCAATAAGGAGTTAAAAATGTGTTTGAGGGCCGGGGCCAAGTCACGTGAAGCCACAGATTCTGGGAGCCCGTGAAACCTTATACTATTCCTCCTATTTCTATTTTCTGAATCCTCCATCATGTCAAAGAGTAGCTGAAAAGTTTGAGAGTGCTGATCCAGCCTGTTGCTTTGCTTTCAATTGGGAGGAAAGATCAGCAATGTCATTCTCAACCACTTGGACAGAGCTTTTAAGCTGTGTTGTGTCCTCTTTAAGAGACCTGACTTCTGCCTTACAGACAGCCTCAAGATGCTAGATGTATCCCTCCATGTCGTCTTTAGTGGGAATAGCGTGTAGGCGAGCACGGATGTCCTGTAAGTCCACACTCTGGGGCATAGAGCCCCTAGGAGCCAACATATCAGAGGGGGCCCTGATTTCACTAAGGGATGAGGGCTCAGGTGTTGCTTTCAGGTTGGTAGCAGGACCCTGGTCTGGGATCATTGATGATGGTGGCCTCTAGCAACCACTACATAGGAATGGGTTTTAGAGGAATCTTTGGGCTCCTGCAGTGTAGTACATAGAGCAGAGTCTTCCGCGTTTGTGGTCATTGACAGGGAGGAGAAAGAATGCCGGGCACCTCCATCCGCCCCGGAGAATAGGTGATCCACCCTCCCCCCTCCCCCCCCCCCCCGCTACTGTCTGTGGCGACCTCTGACCCAATAGCTTAGCCGGTGATGCGTTTCCTTCTGGACTTCTCCCAGGAGCATGGTGCCCTGATGACAGACCTGGAGAAGGTGGTGAGTGAGGAGACGCCCCAGAGCGCCGGACCTCCACAATTTTCACAGGGGCTGCCATTCTTGGGCGCGTGGAGCGCCGGCCTGTTCCTTCTGGGGGCTGCGAGGAACTTTATAAGATCCTGTTTGGCGGGCATCTTTTCCAGTTATAATACCTGGTGGGCATGCCGGGCAGATCCTGTCACTTCTGGAACCGGAGGACAGTATTACCTGGTCCAGAAGGGTATAGGCTTGCAGATGGAGGCTAACCATGAGCTGTGGGAGAGGTTTGGTGCGGGAGCCTTCACCAGATGCGACTGTTCGGTACCATGTCCAGGCCACACCGGGTGGCGCTGTTTTTAAAAGAAATTAGCCATGTTTATAGAACTCTAGGCAACTCCTTTATATTAGTTTCTGACTACAGTATAACCCTTATGTTTACACAAACAGTTATTTAGTCTTTAATATGGTTCTTTTTCTTTCTTGTTATTTTGGCACATATTTTCTCTTTTTGAAGCACTTTATTGAATCAGCATTCTATCACTTGGCGGTATTGATTGGAGTTTGTGCATTATGCTTTATTCTATAGTATTAGCATTATTTGAACGCAAGCTTTTGTGTTGCATTTAATATTCATACTCTTTGTCCCCGACTAATTATTTGTGGTTTAAGTCACTTTTTTTTTATTCTCTTGAGGTATTCACTGACGTTCATTCATCAAAATGGCGCCCGCAGTTTATGAATTTGGCGCAAAGCCAAAAGAAAGCCTTATTTCTTGTCATTAACCATTTTTGCAACATTTTGAACAAAATTTTGCTTCTTTTTCAAAAATGACATGCAACATTGAAAAGAACGTACATGAAACTATGCCAGGGAGGACTGAAGCAAAATTGCACCAAATGTTGTAACTTTTTAAAAAAGTCGCACTTGATGAATCAGCCGAAAACATCTTGAACCATTAAACTTTGTCCCAAGAGTGGAAAACAAAAAATTATAACAGCTTAGCACATATAACATTGACTTTAAGAAAGGCGCAAATAGAATGATTAATTGGATGCAAAAAAAAGGTGCAAAACACACAAAGCTAGACAAAAAGACAGGCATAAATGCAATAAAGAATAGGGGCCATCGGGTAAGGGTGTGCTTTTTTTGGCGACCATTATCTTTTTATAGCTCTAATTAATATGCCTTTATTTGTGTGTGCTGAACTATATGTGACTTAGTTACTTTCTTCATATATCCGCTGGCATTCCTGCTTTATAAGGTGTTGCTCACACAATACTTAATTGGATCATGGATGGGTGGTTCTTGGACCCCTAAGGAGTCTGAAAACATGGCTGAACCATTTATTGTCTATTGGACTGTCAGAGGTAAAGGGATTATCTAGCCTTAAGGCCCCGTAACATGCTATGACGTTCCAGCGATCCAACCACGATCCGACCTGGCTGGGATCGCTGGAACATCGTTTACTGATCGTTGGTGACATGTCACACGTGCAGATATATTGAACGACGCAGCAACGATACAGCGACAAGCGAACGATACCTGCTATCGTTTGAACGCCTACGTGCTCCAGTTCTGAATAGCCGAGATCGCTGGTGTCACACAGAACGATGCAGCAGGGCAAACGGACGATCAACGGTAAATTTATGGTCCTGGCCATTAATCAACGATTAACCGACTTATCGTTGGGCATAACTACGTGTCACACGCAACGTCGTCGTTACGACGTCGCTGCAACATCACAAAACCGGTGACGTTGCAATGATATTGTTAACGATATCGTAGCGTGTAACGTGGCCTTTAGGCTACAAGTCTGCAATCACTCATTGTGACAACAGACTTGGCAACCTCATATCGCATGCACTGCACTGCTTTGAAGATTCCCCGCTGTCGGCTCTGGGAATAGTCATGTGACCACAAGTAAGGAATTTGCATACTTCTGACCACATTCCGACTAAACTGTATCTGGCCACTCTTAATAAACTTGCATTGAGTAAGGCGCTGTCTATCTAGTTGGCACATGAATGCATGTATGACAATCATGTGTTTGCAGTGTTCAGCATTTTTACAGCGTTTTTTCACCATGGAGAGTAAAGAGGAAATGTAGAACGCAACCATGTATTTGGTGCATTTCGCTGAGTTATTGGTGACTAAAACTAATTTTATAAAACATGTACTGCAGACAAAGGACACCTAATCTGCACCACAAAATGCAACAAGAACACAACAAAAAAGCAGCAAAAATGCAGTGAAACCTGGTTATTAGGAGCAGCTTCTTTAATGCCAAGAGAGTAGGTTTTGTCTGCAAAAAAGCAATGGCTGAACATAAACTTACTATTTTCTTCAGTTATATTCTTTTGATGCTGCATTATTCATGTAATATTTTCAGCAGATGTGTACTGCAATGCTTTCATTATTCAGTAGTATTTGACATCAGTTTAGAGGTAGTGGATTTATATCTACTTCAGGCATCCTTTATATTTATTTGACTCTATGAGTTATCATATTTGTCAAATGGTTTGTATCCTAGTTCCAGAGTTTGGAATAGGAACATGTTCTGGCTCAATGCAAGCAGATTTTAATGCCTTTATTTGTTTTGTTCCAGTCAATAGTGTTTCCTTTAAAATTAATATTATTTCTATTATTTAAAGGGAACCAACTATCAGGATTTAACCACCTGTAAATCAGTGCAGCAGGTGATTGACGTGTGCAGCATGACATCACTATTTGGGGATTTTTTATATTCCTCCCCTGTGGGCTTGTGTTTCTGCTGTAAGCTGAACCCCTCCCCCTCCCTCTCATCCATTCAACTTACAGCAGAAGGACAACCCCACAGGGGAGGAATGAAAAAAATCCCCAAATAGTGATGTCATGCGGCACATGTCAATCACCTGCTGCACTGAATTACAGGTGCTTGAATTCTGGTAGTTGGTTCACTTCAATTACAAGTGACCACTTGTACATGTCTATCCTCCTTTGGGGTTATTTATGCTTTATGCATATTTTACCTGGTTTACCTGATTACCAGTCCATTATTATATGGGCGATGCCAATTCCATTGGGATTTTTTGGTATAGAATTTTTGGTATAAACTAGGGAAGACTCAGAAGATTTTGCCAATTCATACAGACTCCAAAGAAGTAGACACTAAATCAGTGAGTATGGCCAAAAACAGACAACTTCAATGTCGCTGATAGACGTGAAACATATCAGCTGGAGAGAATTGGAGCAGACTTGAGTGAGTTCAGGGTGAAGACAAGAAATAAGAAAGCATATGTAATTAAAATGCATCCAAGATTAAAATAAAGGTTACAAAAATTGAAGATAAAATAAAGTAAATTGAAAATGAAATAAAAAGAAAACTATACAGACCCTATACAGGGACATACAGTGCCTTGTGAAAGTATTTGGCCCCTTTTGCCACATTTCAGGCTTCAAACATAAAGATGTAAATTCTAATTTTTTGAAGAATCAACAAGTGGGACACAATCGTGAGGTGGAACGAAATTTATTGGATATTTTAAACTATTTTAACAAATAAAAAACTGAAAAGTGGGGCGTGCAATACTATTCGGCCCCTTGAGTTAATACTTTGTAGCGCCACCTTTTGCTGCGATTACAGCTGCAAGTCGCTTGGGGTATGTCTGTATCAGTTTTGCACATTGAGAGACTGAAATTCTTGCCCATTCTTCCTTGCAAAACAGCTGGAGCTCAGTGAGGTTGGATGGAGGGCGTTTGTGAGCAGCAGTTTTCAGCTCTTTCCACAGATTCTCGATTGGATTCAGGTCTGGATGTGACTCGGCCATTCTAACACCTGGACACGTTTATTTTTGAACCATTCCATTGTAGATTTTGCTTTTTGTTTGGGATCATTGTCTTGTTGGAAGATAAATCTCCGTCGCAGTGTCAGTGTCACGGTCACGCTCGCGACCCATGAGGTAAGGGGAATGTGGACCCACTGGACCACAGGGGGGACCCGGGCCTGCCCAGACTAGGGAAGAACAGCAACCGGGTTCTGTGGCAGCTGAGCATGTGGGCTAGATGGTAACCTGCAGGACAAGACGACACCGCACACTTCAGGTATAGCAAAAGTAACGTTTACTGAACAAGAACACACATCAAGGACACGGAACATCATGGACACGGAACATCACGGACACCAGGCGGGAACGTCAGGGTCATCTCGGACACCAGGCGGGAACCTCAGGGTCATCTCGGACACCAGGCGGGAACCTCAGGGTCATCTCGGACACCAGGCGGGAACCTCAGGGTCATCTCGGACACCAGGCGGGAACCTCAGGGTCATCTCGGACACCAGGCGGGAACCTCAGGGTCATCTCGGACACCAGGCGGGAACCTCAGGGTCATCTCGGACACCAGGCGGGAACCTCAGGGTCATCTCGGACACCAGGCGGGAACCTCAGGGTCATCTCGGACACCAGGCGGGAACCTCAGGGTCATCTCGGACACCAGGCGGGAACCTCAGGGTCATCTCGGACACCAGGCGGGAACCTCAGGGTCATCTCGGACACCAGGCGGGAACCTCAGGGTCATCTCGGACACCAGGCGGGAACCTCAGGGTCATCTCGGACACCAGGTGGGAACCTCGGGGTCATCTCGGACACCAGGCGGGAACCTCGGGGTCATCTCGGACACCAGGCGGGAACCTCGGGGTCATCTCGGACACCAGGCAAGACATCGGGGTCATCTCGGACACAAGGCAAGACATCATCAGGCAGGACCTCGGGATCATCTCGGACACCAGGCACGGACACCAGGCAGAACCTCAGGTCCATCTTGGACACCGACAGTCAGGACGTCTGGACTCCATGCAATGGACACGGCTCCAGACCGGGAACAGCAAGACACAAGGAGGAACAAGACAAGGATGTTGGCACCAACACAGACAAGACGGGTCCAGGGACACAGACATCAGCTTTCCCCGAACTGGTAGCAGGCAGAACAGGAGCTGTAAACAAGGCAGACCAGGAGCAGCATGTTGGACCAAACACACTGGGCTAGGTTAAGAAACCTAATGCGAGGCTCTGGCCACGCCCAACAGGGAAGAGGAACTTTAAATAGGAGCTGACCCTCAGCAATAGGCTGGGGACAGCAATTCAAGCGCACACCCTCCATCTTACTAAACTGGGGAAGGTGTGGCGGCGCGCACCCTAGGCACAGTCAGAACCCATACAGCATAGCCAGCACAGGAACCGATGCCCAGAGCACCTGGCAGCGGCTGCAAGCCTAGACACACGTGGAAAGTCATGCACCAGCTGCAGAGGACCTCACAACCCGCGGATAGCTTCCACAGCGGGAGCCAGGGTCCACACATGAGAGGTAAACAGCGGAGCACTGACACTACAACACATGTGCAGCTACGCAGCGGAGCTGGGAACTGAGCAGAATCCTATCCAGGTAACATACTACAGTCTCCCAGCTGGACAGGGGGGGAAGGAGCATTGGGTGAAAGCGCAGTAACGCCGAGGGAACCAAGACACCAGACCACCGGCGTTACAGTATCCCCCTCCTCAGGCCCCCTCTTCTGAAAACCCAAAAGAAAAAAGTCCCACAAAAAGTTCAATTGGGTTAGGCGGTACGTCCCACAGGTCACAAAAAAGCAGCAGAGTCCATCACTCGAGTGATCAGAGCCGCTGACCACACGGGGCTCGAGCAATCTAGTCCACATACCAAGTGGGATCCGGGGAATGTCCTGCAGTCCACACATGCTCAGCGGAGTCCAGGGCCAGAGCCTACTGTCACGGTCACGCTCGCGACCCATGAGGTAAGGGGAATGTGGACCCACTGGACCACAGGGGGGACCCGGGCCTGCCCAGACTAGGGAAGAACAGCAACCGGGTTCTGTGGCAGCTGAGCATGTGGGCTAGATGGTAACCTGCAGGACAAGACGACACCGCACACTTCAGGTATAGCAAAAGTAACGTTTACTGAACAAGAACACACATCAAGGACACGGAACATCATGGACACGGAACATCACGGACACCAGGCGGGAACGTCAGGGTCATCTCGGACACCAGGCGGGAACCTCAGGGTCATCTCGGACACCAGGCGGGAACCTCAGGGTCATCTCGGACACCAGGCGGGAACCTCAGGGTCATCTCGGACACCAGGCGGGAACCTCAGGGTCATCTCGGACACCAGGCGGGAACCTCAGGGTCATCTCGGACACCAGGCGGGAACCTCAGGGTCATCTCGGACACCAGGCGGGAACCTCAGGGTCATCTCGGACACCAGGCGGGAACCTCAGGGTCATCTCGGACACCAGGCGGGAACCTCAGGGTCATCTCGGACACCAGGCGGGAACCTCAGGGTCATCTCGGACACCAGGCGGGAACCTCAGGGTCATCTCGGACACCAGGCGGGAACCTCAGGGTCATCTCGGACACCAGGCGGGAACCTCAGGGTCATCTCGGACACCAGGTGGGAACCTCGGGGTCATCTCGGACACCAGGCGGGAACCTCGGGGTCATCTCGGACACCAGGCGGGAACCTCGGGGTCATCTCGGACACCAGGCAAGACATCGGGGTCATCTCGGACACAAGGCAAGACATCATCAGGCAGGACCTCGGGATCATCTCGGACACCAGGCACGGACACCAGGCAGAACCTCAGGTCCATCTTGGACACCGACAGTCAGGACGTCTGGACTCCATGCAATGGACACGGCTCCAGACCGGGAACAGCAAGACACAAGGAGGAACAAGACAAGGATGTTGGCACCAACACAGACAAGACGGGTCCAGGGACACAGACATCAGCTTTCCCCGAACTGGTAGCAGGCAGAACAGGAGCTGTAAACAAGGCAGACCAGGAGCAGCATGTTGGACCAAACACACTGGGCTAGGTTAAGAAACCTAATGCGAGGCTCTGGCCACGCCCAACAGGGAAGAGGAACTTTAAATAGGAGCTGACCCTCAGCAATAGGCTGGGGACAGCAATTCAAGCGCACACCCTCCATCTTACTAAACTGGGGAAGGTGTGGCGGCGCGCACCCTAGGCACAGTCAGAACCCATACAGCATAGCCAGCACAGGAACCGATGCCCAGAGCACCTGGCAGCGGCTGCAAGCCTAGACACACGTGGAAAGTCATGCACCAGCTGCAGAGGACCTCACAACCCGCGGATAGCTTCCACAGCGGGAGCCAGGGTCCACACATGAGAGGTAAACAGCGGAGCACTGACACTACAACACATGTGCAGCTACGCAGCGGAGCTGGGAACTGAGCAGAATCCTATCCAGGTAACATACTACAGTCTCCCAGCTGGACAGGGGGGGAAGGAGCATTGGGTGAAAGCGCAGTAACGCCGAGGGAACCAAGACACCAGACCACCGGCGTTACAGTCAGGTCTTTTGCAGACTCCAACAGGTTTTCTTCTGGAATGGTCCTGTATTTGGCGCCGTCCATCTTCCCATCAATTTTATCCATCTTCCCTGTCCCTGCTGAAGAAAAGCAGGCCTAAACCATGATGCTGCCACCACCATGTGTGACAGTGGGGATGGTGTTTTGAAGGTGATGAGCTGTGTTGCTTTTACGCCAAACATATTGTTTTGCATTGTGACCAAAAAGTTTGATTTTGGTTTCATCTGACCAGAGCACCTTATTCCACATGTTTGGTGTCTCCCAGGTGGCTTGTGGCAACCTTTAAATTAAACTTTTTATGGATATCTTTGAGAAATGGCTTTCTTCTTGCCACTCTTCCATAAAGGCCTGAATTGTGCCGTGTACGACTGATTGTTGTCCTATGGACAGACTCTCCCACCTCAGCTGTAGATCTCTGCAGTTCATCCAGAGTGATCATGGGCCTTCTAGCTGCATCTCTGATCAGTCTTTTCCTTGTTCGAGATTAAAGTTTAGAGGAACGGCCGGGTCTTGGTAGATTTGGAGTGGTCTGATACTCCTTCCATTTCAATATGATCACTTGCACAGTGCTCCTTGAGATGTTTAAAACTTGGGAAATCTTTTTGTATCCAAATCCGGCTTTACCTTCGCCACAACAGTATCTCGGACCTGCCTGGTGTGTTCCTTGGTCTTCATGATGCTCTCTGCACCTGAAACAGAACACTGACACTATCACAGAGCAGGTGCATTTATACAGAGACTTGATTACACACAGGTGGATTCTATCTATCATTACCAATCAGTTAGGACAACATTGGATCATTCAGAGATCCTCACTGAACTTCTGGAGTGAGTTTGCTGCACTGAAAGTAAAGGGGACGAATAATATTGCACGCCCCACTTTCCAGTTTTTTATTTGTGAAAAATGTTTAAAATATCCAATAAATTTCGTTCCACTTCACGATTGTGTCCCACTTGTTGTTGATTCTTCACAAAAATATTAGAATTTATATCTTTTTGTTTGAAGCCAGAAATGTGGTAAAAGTTTGAAAGGTTCAAAGGGGCCGAATACTTTCACAAGGCACTATTTGTATGTATGTTTGTGTGTGCATGTTTAGCCACGCCTGCTCTGCATAGCCCTACCCACTTCACATAGCCATGCCCACTTTTCATAACCCAGTCCATCCCACAGTCACTCCCACTTTGTGTTGTCCCACCACCTCCACATAGCCATGCCCACTCCATATAGCCACACCAACCTCACATCCTGCATCTCCAATTATTTCCACCTCCTCCACATAGCCCCATCCCCAGGACTATGTCAAAGGAGGAGGTATGAAGGGGTGAACTATACATAGGGGTGGGGCTATGAGTATGGGCAGATCTATGAAGGGGCGGAGCTACTAAGGGGGGATGGTTATGATAAATACTCACATACATTACCATATATGGGCAATATTGCCATGGGTGATATGGGTTATATATGGGTGATATTACCATATATGAGCATTACAACCATGTTTGGGCATTATGCCTGGCAACACCGGGCTCTACAGCTAGTATATATTAAAATAAGGTCACAAGAGACAACACAATATTAGGTCAAATGGGGGTGTGGCCTAGCTGCTGATGGCGACGGCCGCTTGAGAGAGGAGCTCCCGCAGACCGAGGCCTGAGCACTGTACTATTGCGGCACACACAGGCTAAACTGGCACTACTGCTTTCCGGAGGACCCGCTTGCTATCTAATTTGCCGCGTGGACCTACAAAACAAAAGGAGTACCCAGCGAGGATGACAGATTTTTATAGCAGGGACGACCAGTGTAGTCCCAAGATGGTGCCGACCTCCTGATCCCACTCTGCCTCGTCCCACTCTTCTAAGGCTTCAGAGGGGCTTTCACATGAACATGAGGACGACGTTCCTCTTACTAGAGCCACATTAAGGAGGATGCTGTCCTCGTTAAGACAAGATATTCATGAGGACATAAAAGGTATGATGGGGGAGCTGAAGAGGGAGGTGGACTCGCTGGGAGACCGCACTGCTCAGTTGGAGCACAAAATGGGTGAATTTGCAACTGCCCACAATGCCCTTGCAGACAGCTTTGCAGACATGGAGGACCATATGAAGTCATAACAACTTAAACTCTGGGACTTGGAGGACAGGTCTCGGAGATGTAATGTGCGATTAAGAAGGATTCCAGAGTCTGTTGCAGACCTAGAATTACAGGATTTCTTTACTGGGCTCCTGTCTGAAGTGCTTCCAGTTGCACATGCTACCTCTTTGGAAATAACTCGTATTCACAGGGTACCTAAGCCGTTTCATGTTAAACAAGACCTTCCTAGAGATGTTCTTGCATGCCTTCACTGGTTTAAAATGAAAGACAACTTTATGCTGGCTATGAAGAATAATCTGGCTCTACCAGATCCCTACACCAAGATTGCGGTGTTTCCGGACCTATCGATGGGCACACAAGCTAGGAGGTGCGAATTTGCACCCATGTGTAAAGTCCTGAGAGACAATGAGATCCCTTACTCCTGGGGATTTCCAGTGAAAGTGTGATTTCCGTTCAAAGAAACCCGCTACGTCTTCCTTTCGCCCAAAAAATTAGATCTTGCTTTGAGAGAGTGGAAGCTTATCAAGCAACCTGAGGGTAACCACCAGCAGCCTGGACAGGAACCCCAAAAACAGAAGATACCTACTTAGTGAAGGCCTGCTAAGTGACATTGATAGATTACACAGGTCAACAAAAAAAATTTTTTTTTCTGGTGCCCAAAATATTTTAATGAATTTGGGGTATTTTTGGGGTGCTGATTCTGAATATGCTATCAGTTTTGCCAGATTGGCTCAAGTTTTTGAGATTTTTGGTATCTTATTTATAGCACTTGTTCGTAAATGCGACGCATCATCTCATTAATTTCTTTGGATTAGTACTTGAACTGAGCAGTTCTCAATATAGTTTTGTGTTAATTAGTGTTCTAAAAGTTTGTTCATAGCTTGGTTTTTGGCATTAACTTTATGTTGTTGTCTGTTGTCCAGTGAAAAGCATGAACTCATCAAGAAGAAGTTGTCTTAACGATCCAGACTCATTCTGTTACATTTGTGGTGAATATACACTGACAAAACATAGAAGAAACATAACAGACTTCGTTAAAAAAGTAGCAAAAAATGTCTTTTTTGTTACACATTTTACGAAAAATCTCAAAAACTTGAGCCAATCTGGCAAAACTGATGACATATTCAGAATCAGCACCCCAAAGTTACCCTAAATTCAATGAAATATCTTTGGCACCAAAAATGCTGTTGACCAGTGTTATATTATCATAGCTGATTGGCCATTGTATTTTATTTTTTGTTTTTTTTTCTATTTGACCCTGGTCTGGGGATGAGTCCTGCTGACTCTCTTTTCCACCTGCAGCATATTCCTGGTGCCCAGCTGCAAGGCTCCTGAGGGAATATAGAGCTGCTCTGACCCCCAAAGCAGAGATGTCTCTGCCTACCTGGTTCTCCTGTTTGTTTTTCTTTGGATGTTTTTCTCTTTGTTGTTTGTTTTCTACCTCTCAACAGGTTTGCCCATCTATGTCCGGAAGATGTCCAGCAAACTGTTGTTCAAATATGGTTGCCAATACTTCCCACCATGACTATAAAGATTGTTTCGTTAAATGTAAATGGATTAAACTCCCCATTTAAGCGCTCAATGATGTGGAAGGAGGCCCGAGCTCACGGGGCAGACATATTTTGCGTGCAAGAATCACATTTACTTAAGCAGGATAACTTCAGAGTCTGTCACAAGTTGTTTCCCACTGCCTTTTTCTCTAATAGGTCCTTCAAGTCGGCCAGAGTGTGTATCTTTCTTAAAAATACCATTGCATTTTAGCTGCTCAGTGAAGATATAGATTCAGAGGGGAGGTACATTGTTTTGACCTGTCTGATTGAGGGGATGTGATATAATATTGTAAACTTGTATGGCCCGAACATAGCACCTATAACATTTTTTAGGTCCGTACTGAAGAAGTTGGGAGGTGGCCCACAGGGTGGAACTATAATTTGTGGGGATTTCAATGTTATTCCATCGCTAGAACTTGATTGTACAGCTGGTACGGGAGGAGGAAGGAGAGACATTAGCAGATTATGCAGAGAACACCACCTCCACGACATCTGGGGGTATTTACATGCCGCAGAGAGGGACTACTCACACTATTCCTTTAGACATAAATCCTACTCTAGGACTGATTTCTTTCTTGTTAATAGTACCCAACTCCCTCACTGTATCGGCGAGTCTGGGTAACATTGCATGGTCAGTCCACGCCCCGGTGAGCTTGGAGATCTCTGCGGGGTGTGCCCCCCTGGATTCCGTTGCAGTGGTGTATAAACCCGGGTCTGTCATTACGCTGGGACGTGAGTCAACAATTAGAAGGGAACCTCCTGGAATATTTCCAGTTAAATGATAACAGCGAGGCTAGTGACGAGTCCCTATGGGAAGCCCATAAGGCTTACATCAGAGGCCAACTTATCAGAATTGCCTCTCAAATTAAAAAGAAAATAGACCGTATGAGCTTCTCCCTTTTGGCCTCCCTGTCCCAGTTGGAACAACTTAATAAACAAGCTCCCTCTAATCAATTATTGTCAGCCCGCACTCGCTTAAGGTAATTTCTCTTAGAGCAACATGAGAAAAACATGAGAAAACTCAAAACTTCTCTTTATGAGAGCGGTGATAGACCTGGCCTCCTCCTGGCCCAGCAGACCCGTATAGACAAGCTACGCGACCAAGTGGGAGCTGAACTCAGGAATCCAATTGCAATTGCGGAGGCCTTCGGGAAGTATTATGCTTTATATAACTTAAAAGATGTCCCCACACACAGAGCCCTCGCCGACTCCAGAGCTTATTAACTCATTTTTGGACTCAGTCTCTTTGCCGAAGCTTTCCCAAGACCAACTCGATTCTCTTAATAGGCCCTATACAGTGGCTGAAATTGTACAAACCATTAAGACAACTAACCTTCACAAAGAATGAATTGGGGCACTGGACACCTTATACCAATATAGCAGCAGACAGTCATTCAATGGGGGTGCTCGCCTGTATCAGCACTAGATCATAGTCTAAATGTATAAAGAAAGGAGGCACTCACCCATGTGTAAAGTTGGTCTCAGGTTTCTTTATTCAGCCTTCCGGCATGAAGCAGGGTGCAGGTTGCAGGGGAGGGGGTGGTGGAGGTGCAGACAACAGTGACTGTTTCAGATGTAATCACCCTTCAACTGGACTTTGCTCCAACTATAGTTATAATTCCCAAAACAGGGGAAGCCAAAAGATGACCCAGGAAGCTACCGTCCAATATCTCTCTTAAATTGTGACGTCAAGATATTCTCAAAGGCTTTGGCAAATAGACTTAAGAATGTTACCCCCTTACTGGTCCACCCAGATCAAGTGGGGTTTGTGCTGGGCAGACAGGCGGCCAATGGAACTAGGCGTGTGCTGGACATTTTAGGAGTTTTGGAGAAGGCGGCGGTCCCCGGTGCATTCCTGTCCTTGGATGCCGAAAAAGCGTTTGATAGGGTGCACTGGGGATACCTCGCCGTTGTCCTGAACAGATTTGGATTTTCAGGTCCGATTCTAATGGTAATAATGTCTTTGTATTCAAACCTGGGTGCTATCGGCTGGCTTCCTGTCCTCCCCTTTCAAATAACAAATGGCACATGACAGGGCTGTCCGCTCTCCCCGATTATCTTTTCCTTGGTGATAGAGCCCCTCGCTGAGTCCATCCGCACTAATAAGAACATTACTGGGGTCCGGAGAGGAGCTCAACATCATATCATTGGTCTATTTGCGGACGATATTATTATGACATGCACAGATCTAGATACTTCCCTGAAAGAAATAATGGCAGTTCTCCATAAGTTCTCCTTAGTTTCTATGTATTAATTGAATGCTAGTAAATCATTAATATTCCCTGTTTCAGTCCCAGTGATAGTCCGCGAACGATTGGAAAGAGCGTTCCCCTTTTCTTGATGACCCGGGGGATCCCGTACTTGGGAATAATTCTGGTGGGGTCACGAAGTTTAGCTTCTACAAACCTAGCTAGACTCTCCTCTGCGATATCCTTAGAATTAGCTACACATCCCCTCCCTAATATGTCATGGGTTGCCCGCATCCTGGCTTTTAAAATGTTTATTTTGCCTAGAATCCTATACAGGTTCAGAGCCCTTCCAATAAATGTTCTTTCTAAATCCCTCACTAGACTTCAGTCAATTACCAATAGATATATCTGAGCTAATAAAAAAGCTAGAGTTGCAGGCAAGATTACGTTCCTTCCTTTTTCCAAGGGCGGCATGGGTGTCCCTAACATTGCTATTTACCACAGGGCATCTGTCTTGGAGGCGGTTAAGAAATGGTGGTCTCCACCACAGGCGGCCCTTGGTTGGTTGCAGATAGAGTTGAGTCTCACCCCAGGCTTATCTTTTCAGCATCTCTTGGAAGGTGAATCATTGGGACCAACGTTCTTTTCCCCTCCTCTATTAACTATGAAAACTACACTGGACATGTGGCGCAGATGGGCACGTCCTTGGATAGCACTCTCGGATGGGATGATAGGAGTGAGGGCTTTGACCTTTCATATCCCCTTTTTGACCCTCCGTCCATGGCTGGAGGTGGGGATCTCAGTATTGGGTGATTTGATGAGAGATGGAGAATTTCCCTCTTTTGGGTCTCTCTGCCTTGAAATCCATGGTATAGAACACGGGATATCAGTTATATCAGGTCAAACACTTCCTCTCTTCTATAGGAAAACTTCAGATATCGTTTCTCCCTACCTGTCCTTCTCCTTATCAAAAATACTTAGTTTCAGACGCTTATAATTATAGAGGCCTCTCGCTCATCCACAAGGAACTAAATGAATTGGCCTTCCAAGGTAGACCCACATATATGTCTAGATGGGCAGCTGATTTGCGATTTCATGCCTCAGATGAGGAGTGGTGGAAGGGGATAAAGATAGCAAATCGGGCATCTAAATGTATCAATCACCAAGAAGCACTGAAGAAAGTCTATCTAAGGTGGTACCTTTCTCCGTCTCGACTAGCCAGATTTTCTGGGAATATTTCCTCGCTGTGTGGGAGACAATGTGGTGGGGTGAGCTCCTTGGCCCATATGTGATGGGGGTGCCATAAATTAACACCATTCTGGCTTGATGTCGCAAATTTACCCAAAACAATAACTGGATTGGACTTACAGCTATCTCCACAATTGGCTATTGTTAATATCGGTCTGGCTGAGGTACACCGAGACTTTCACTCAATCATTTCTAATGTATCAATGGCTTCCCAACTAAGTATAGCTGCAAAATGGAAATTACAGGCTCCTCCATCATTAAGTGAGGTTGTGAGCAGATTCAATACTATCTTTCATAATGAAAATTGGCTTTCTCTAAACTCGTCCCGTAGGGATAAAGTGCTTTATAATTGGCTTGGATGGTCCTCACATCCTTTAGCTGAACCAATTTGGTGATAGGGTTTCTCCTTATTATTGGGAGTTACGGTATAGTTACCCGTTTTTGGATGTTGGATTTTTCTGCTGGGCAATCTTTACTCTTTATTCTTAATTCCTCACCTGACCCCCCCCCCCCATTTTTTTTTCTTTCCCTCCCTGCCCTTCTCCCTTTCCCCCCACCAAACCCTTCTCTCCCTCTTCCCATTTTCTGATTTTTAAGATTCTATTAATGTGTGTCGCCTATGATGGCAAATGTCACAGGATGCTTATTGCTTATTATTGTAACTCATGCCTGGTTATATTCCTAATTCCTGTGATTGATGTTTTGTCAATTTAAATTTTCAATAAAAAAGAAAATTTAATGCAAAAAAAAAAAAAGTGTGGCTCAAATGATTTCACGAAATAAATAGTAAATACAGTATATACGTTTATACAGAATCATATGATTCACATGGATTAGGGGGAGGTTTTGTCCCATTTTTAACACTTTTCTCAGTGCAGATGTGTCACAAAACGTATTGCTTGTCAAAAATACCGCAAAAAATGTGTATTTTACTGTATTTTTCATGCTGAGAGATGCAGAATCGCTGCAACAAATACTTAACATGTGTACATACCCTAAGGAGATAAATTGTTTATATAAGGGAACAATTATTTAACCCGCACCATAGAAAGACAAAAAGTCCTAGAATATAGGGGGAGGGTTGGAAAAAGGGGATATTTAAGGGGCTAAATGAAATACCGTAGCTAAAATTAAGCTGCTTATTTAAACCACATGGGGATTTTGTAGATAGCCTTCTATATCACTTGGCTATGTCTGATAGTCTCATAGACAATGGAGCAGTGGAGTACATACTCAACCTCTGCACTATTCAAATAGTGGTCTGCATCCATTCTCAGGATTAAACACGTTGTCCATTACTTAGGCTAGGATGATTTATCTTCAAGATACAGTAGGTCAGTGATGTCAGATCAGCAAGGGTCCAACACCTGTGATCCCCGCCAATCAGCTATTTTAGGTGCTGGTGGTGGCAGAATGTGGCCAGAAATGCTCAGTTCCGTAGCTGCTCCATCTTCTGATAGTGGCCGTTATTGGGCACTGTACATCCACCTACTATTATAATCAATAATGGTACCTTTACACGCCGCTACAGAAGGTTAGAAACAACCAGGTGTCTCACGTGCACGAGCACGTTCCAACGGTTGCAAACGGTACCCGATACCGCCTTTACACGCCGCTACAAAGTGCTCTACAGAAGATTTAATCTATCTCTGGAGGCACCGCCGGGTGCCACAAGTTACCTTCTGTAGAGCACCGCCCCTCATTTACACGCCGTAACAGAAGGTAATATGGGAGGACCTGGTGCAGCAGGGACAACACATAGGCGTGCCAGAATTGTGGTTTACGAGACGCTCGTACGGTGAGCCGGAGGCTGTGTCACGCCCGAGGGAGTTCACTAGGTGACGAAAAAATGTTCCAGTACCTCATTTAGATGCCGCTACCATCGGGCTGAAATCAACCTGTTTTTGAGCACTGCTCTGAAACAGGTGCCGACAGTGACGGGTGGCAACAACCGCCTTTACACGCCGCTATCTCGGGTTGTTTTGACGGTGCAAGATACATTTGTCTCCGACACCCGGTTGTTTCCAACCTTCTGTAGCGGCGTGTAAAGGTACCATAAGAGATAGATGTTGAGTACCTGGCCACGACCACTATCAGAAGACGGAGCAGCTCCAGAACTGAGCATTTCTGGCCACAGGCCGCCACCACTGGCCCCACTAACAACTGATTAATGGGGGTGCCAGGTTTTGGACCCCAGCTTATCAGAGACTGATGACCTCTCCTAAGGATAGGTCATCAATGTCAAAGTAGTGGACAACCTGTTTAATGGAGGTCCAAACGGTCAGATCCCCAGAGATTAGCAAGTTATCACTGACGATACGAATAGGTGATAGGTAATACCCTCATACTGTATCTATCTACAAACCCTTAAATGTAATGGTCATTATTAAACTACCGTATGGAATATTCCACAGTCATTCATTCCTGAACCACAATTTTTTTTTAATTGATTGATTCTGTGACTAGATGTATTCGATGATCAGATCTAATTTCTTTTTTTATTATTATTATTATTATTATTATTAATATTGTTCTATGGAAAACCAAAACCTTTCAGTGTCTATAAAGAATCCAGCGCATATAATTATGGTCTTGGAGTTTTAAGCTTGAAGCAAATGTTGTTTATTTGCACTCGGCCATCAGAAATAATAGAGTCCAATTACACAGAGAACGATGCTGCCATCACCTATCTGCACAGCGAATATGAAGGTGAAGAGTAGACTCATTGAGGATGAAAACAAATGTATAATCTTTGCTTATTAAAGATTAATCAGCTCTGCTGCTCAGGTGTGTATAATATTCCTCCTATAGCTAAATTACTCAATTAATTAGGTTATCACAGATGTAACCCACCATAGATAACTCCCATTATAGACTTTTTACATGCACTAATGTGCCCAATATTCCTTTAGTCTACATGATTAGATACAACAGCAATTCAGAGGTACAAAATGATAGATCCTAATGAGCTCAATGACTGGAAAGGAATCCACTGACATGGCTTCATTAGCTACTATGAGACATTGCTCTGCTGTGTTCTTCCTTGGTAGGAAGTTTTTTATTTGCTGATTGGACCAAAATCAAACAGGAAAATTGTTAGGCTTTTGGAAATGCTAAAATGTTTGGACATGAGCGACTCAGGGGTGTGAAGGGTAGTAGGAGTGGCGTAACTTTAAGCTCATGGGCCCTGATGCAAAAGCTCCAAAAGGACCCCTAATTATTGCAAACCTTTAACAGCATTGGTCTTTTTCTATAGGCCAAAGGGGCTTTTGGGGACTCCTTAGTTACAGGTCCTGGGTGCGATTGCAACCCCTGCACCTGTTCTAGTTACTCCCCTGAGTAGTAGAACGCAGGGGTGTAACTACAATAGGTGCAGGGGTTGCAAACTCACCTAGGCCATGGAGGTTAAAGAGCCCCAAAAGTCCCTTTGGCCTATAGAAAAAGACCAATGCTGTTAAAGGTTTGCAATAATTAGGGGTCCTGTTGGAGCTTTTGCATTGGGGCCCATGAGCTTAAATTTACACTACCGGTAGTAGTATTATTACTTTGCAATGTAAGCCTTGACACGCTCCTTCCCTAGTCTAAAACCCCAAAACATTTAGCTTCGTAAAGTTAACAATTGTTCTTCTGCTTGGTGAAAAACTTGACAGGCTCAGGAATGGGATGGATCTTGTTGACCATCTTCCCTGCATGTTGGATCTCAGCCTGTCTTGGTCGCACTGCTTATAGACATAGGACTATGTTGGTGACTTGAATCTTTTCTTACAATGGAGGAAAACTTCAACACTCGAATTTTATTCCTGACCACCATGTCCAATGAGGCTCATTGTAAGCACTGAAGCTTTGCAACTGGAGTTACCAGGACAGCTAATCAAAAGTGGGGTCCAGAATGCCAAGAAGTAGGAGGCAGTTCCCAGAACTCCCTTCCAATTGCCACAGAATACAGACATCTCTGTTGGACATTGTCCTGCAAATCAATTTATACCACCTTCCCTTTTTTCCAGTTTGGGCAGGTATGGGCATGTGGAGGCTTCAATCAGTTTTTGGATGAAGTGGTGATGAATGCATTGCCACTGCATGTGATTTACCACCCCATCAACAACAGACAGGACAGGTTTGATATCAATAATAAAATGTTACTTTGCACCCCTAATATTTTTGGTTCTAGTGATTTGAAGTGGATGAGACCATTTGGACCACATATTGCAGGTTTTAGAATGTTTTTGTTCAGCATTTTCAAAATCACATAGAGAAATTGGACCATAACATAATGAAATTCTACATTATACACAGTCAATTTATGTCTGGATTTACATGGAGATTTTAGCTGCATGTAAAGGTCACACGCATCAATTTACTGAATGATATTGTTAGCGATCACATGCACGTGCGATCGCTAACAGTATTGTTCAGATCGCTGGTGAGCTGTCACACAGGCAGACTCACCAGCGATCAATGGACCAGAGGCATCGTGGATGTAGGGTCCCTAGTTACCCGCTGTGTACCTTGGATACCAGCCGGTGAGCGGAGAAGGCTGGTAACCAAGGTATACATCGGGTATCTAGGCAGCGCGCACTGCCTAGTTACCCGCAGTTTACCTTGGATACCAGCTCCCAGCGCTTACAGAGAGGCGCTGGGAGCTGGCTTATCGGTCGTCTCCTGATGTCACACGCAGCGATACTGCGTGTCCACCGGGCGACCAACGATAGATTTGAGGACCTGTCCTCAAATCAAACGATGAACGATCAGCCGACTGATCGTTCATCGTTTGTAGTGTCACACGCAACGATGTCGTTTCGACATCGTTCAAGCATCACAGAACACGTGACTTTTGAATTATATCGACAACGATATCGTTACGTGTGACCTGGCCTTAACTCAAGCCTAAAATGGATAAAGAAATCAGACCTTTGAGTGATCTGTTTATGTCTTTAGACTTAATTGTAGGTTGCTCAGAAAATAATGACATATTTATAGTATATTGCTCTATCTAACTGTTAAGGCTCATCAATGAGGTGGATTCTCTACTCAAGGCCCAGGTTGGCAAGTGAACCCTGGGCAGTGATGCAGCAAGCTTGAAGGCATGTGGGCAGGAAGATCGTGGCACACTCCAGAATCTCAGGAGCCACAGGGCAAATTAAGTTTAACTTAGTAGGAGTGGAAACACAACAAATATAAGAGCCTAGAAAGCAATCCCAAGACTCAGGTGTGTGTGTCATTGAGCCTTAAATGGTTTTAGGTAGATGTTGTAATTTATCCACAAAACCTGCAGAACCCAATGTGGAGCACTACAGAGGGCAGCAGACTTAGGCTGCTTCCACACTGCAGTTTTTTCACTGATCAGTGTCCATCAGATTTGTGTGCCAAAACCCGGAGAGAAACCAGGAGAGGAACTTGCAGAGAAAAACTATAATTGAAAGATTGACACCTGTTCTGAGTTTTGGAGACACTCCTGGTTTTGGCACACAAATCTGATGGACACTGATCAGTGAAAAAACTGCAGTGTGGAAGCAGCCTTAGGAGAAGGAAGCAAAGCTCAGGATATCTGTGACATAGTGGCGTACCGACAATGGCGGCAGACAACACAACCGCTATGGGGCCCGTGAGTTGGGGGGTCTCATAGCGGCATCACACTGTTAACTGTATTCACATCGCAGATCATTAGGAAGCCACGATGAAAGAGACAGTTGGCATGATGATGTACTATGCGCCTGCTGTGCTAAGATATGCAGCAGTGCAGAATACACACCACTGCAGAGACCAGGGCAGTGGGGAAAAGAAGTGAGGTGAGCATTTGTTTTTTTGTTTTGTTTTGGGTATACTGGTGGGCAATGGTCATAATACTATATGGAGGACTATGGGGTGCATTATAATATATGTAGGACTAGGGGGGTACATTATACTAAATGGAGGACTATGGGGTGCATTATACTTTATGGAAGGCTATCGAGGTGCATTATACAATATGGGGGACTTTGAAATCATTATAATATATGGCGGACTAAGGGGGGCTGCATTATAACAAGTGGAAGAGTATGTGAGTGCATTATAATATATGGAGCACTATTGGGGTGCATTATAATATATGGAGGACTATGTGGGGCCAATTATACAATATAGAAGGCTATGTGGGGGAGTCTATATAATAATTGAACGGTTATGTGGAGGCCAATATACTGTTCAGTGGGCTATGAGGGAGCCTTTATCTTTTATGGAGGACTATTTGAAGGCCAGTTTACTGTATGCAAGCAATTATACAGTGTAAAGGTTTGTATGGGATCTATTTTACTGTGCGGAGGGCTGTGTGGGGGCCATTATACTATTTGTAGAGCTAGTGGAGGTCATTATAGAGTGTGAAGAGGTGCAGGAGCTATTATACTTAATAAATAATTATTAATTAATTACCGTAATTATAAATAATTATATAGGTATATATTATATTGCATGGAGGGCTGTGTTGGGGAAACAGTTGGGGATCATAATGTGTCAGGCCCACCATACTTTGCCAGGTTAGTTTAGGGTAGATATAGTATGGTGATCATACTGTCCATGTAGGGGGTATAGTGGAGAAATTAACTGTGGGGGTATCATAGTGTTTGTGGGACACTTTTGTTGGCATCATACTTTATGGATGCAATCAAAGAGGAATCTAACAGCTTGTATGGAAGAAAAATTATATTGTAAGAGCTGTAATGTTGTTGGGGTTTTTTTGCAAGGGAGATGAGGGTCATTTAGGATTTCTGCTATGGGGCACCATGATTTTTTGTATGCTCCTGCTGTGATGGGTGCGTAACTCCCACATCAACTTAGTATCACCTGTGAGACTTGAATATTATCATATTTAGGTACCTGAAGTTCAAATGTTTTCTCTTAGACAATCTCTTTAATAACAGAGCAATCACTACGATCAGCAGATCACCATGGGGTTACTTTCCAAGATCCTAGAAAGTAGCTGAGCTTGCAGAAGAAAGTTTCTGTCATTTTATGTAGCTGTCAACCCATGTGATCCATAAAATCTATGGACTGGATAAACTACCAGACCGATACAACTTTCTGTTATGATTTATAAAGGATGAATGTAGATGGTCATATGGAAAGGGGTCATCTAGGTGCCACAACTCTTACGGATTACTGAATGATAAATTCAGCAAAGGATACATGTCAGAGAGGTAAACCATCTTGTTTACGTTTGGGTAGACCAGGAGAGCGGAACACCAAGCCTCTAGGGCTGCCAACAGGTCATGTTTTCAGGAATACAGGGGCGGACCTACCGTGGTGCAGCTGGTTCAGCTGCACCCGGGCCCCGACCGGGTAGGGGGCCTCCCAAGCACCTGTAGGGGGCCCCCCGTGAACCTATGTCAGAGGAGAGGAGGTTAACTGAGGGAAGCTTCCTGCTTCCCTTGGCTGTTCCCACCCATCCTCTCCTCTCCAGCCCCGGCTCCCAGATCTACAATGCACAGCTCGGCGCAGGTAAGAGCCGCACGCAATTCCCACCTGCTAGCACCCTACCCCCCACTCCTCACCTGACGCTGCTAGCACCCCCCCTCCTCCCCCCCCCTTCCTCACCTACAGCTGCTAGCACCGAACATCCACACCTACAGCTGCCAGCGCCCCTATGCCCCCACCCCCTGCTCCTCACCTGACGCTGCTAGCTCCCCCTCCCGGTCCTCACCTAAAGCTGCACCATGGCCAGCCAGGTTGAAGGTCGGCCACTGCAGGAATTCCATAGCATTGGACAGGGGTTGGAATCATCACCAGTGCAGGTGATTATATTATCACCCGTGCAATGCTAAGGAGATCCTACAAACACGACCTGTTGGTGGCCCTTGAGGTCTGGAGTTGCCCACCGCTGTCGTAGACCAAGGGTCAATGTAGGGAGAAGCAAACACCATGGCTTTCAGTTCCTGGTGGGAAGTTCTGGTACTGCACTTGGTCTCCTCTATCTTCTATGCCTACTACTGCCTAAAAGGAAGAAATAAGATTCTGAAAGCTTACATACATTAGTTTAGAATTTAAACTTTTTTTTGTATATTGAACAGATTATAAAAAAAGAAAAGCGCAGAAGCTTGAGGTCCTCCCGGGGATTGAATAAGAATTATCTTCAGACGTTTTCTGATTTGTGCAAAGGGAATAATAATTAACATGCAAATAATTTTAGATTTTGAATCAAAAAAGCAGCAGATGGCTGAGAGAACACACAATTCACAAACTCATAAAAAAAATAATCCTGGGCAATGGGACAGGATGAAAAATAAGCACAGACATAGCACTGATATATTGAGTATTGTTGTAGAATAAACACAGGAAAATGAAATGTCTTGAAGAAAATAAACTGTTGCGGTGGGAAATGTTTACTGAGCCCGTACAGGGATTAGGAGGATATTGCACATTTTCACATATTGTATTAGCAGGTTTTTGTTATTTCTCATTTACTAATCCTATTATATTAAAAATACTAACACATGCTGTTATTGTTGTATATGGACTGTTCATACCATATTTTATGTTCTGTATATAGTACTGTTATTATTGTATATGCCATTTTATCTACAGTCCCTGACAGAAGTTATGTCGCTTATGCATGTTATGTAAATAGAAGCTTATAACCTGACATTAAATTCATCCATTGGTTGTATAAATTACTCTTCTGAAAGCTGAAATCCTCCGAAATGTGATTTAGGTTAAGAAAATAAATTGGCATCAATGCTGAAATATTGATCATTTAATGAACACAGAATGGTCAGATTTTGGCAAGACAAAGGTTTTGTCGCCTGGTCATATAATGCACCCAATTTAGTTTACATCCTCACCTGTGCTCAGTAAATGATTGGTTAGTTAGTGGGTGTGTCTATAAAGAAACCCAGCACCCCAGACCTTCACTTGAACTGCAACTTGAGCTCTGACAACATGCCAAAAATCCACCCTGCGACCAAAGCCTTGATTATCAAGAGGCTGAAGACCAGATCCACTGCAGAGGTGGCTGGCACCTTTAATGTGTCTCAGCGTCAAGTACAGAAAATTAAAAAAGATTTGAAGAGACAGGAGATGTGTTTGACAAGCCCAGGTCCAGCAGACCCCGCAAGACAACTCTTCAGGAGAAATGTTTGTTGGTTAGAAAATCCAAAGCAAGCCTCTCTTCCACTGCAGCAAAGCTCCAATAGGCCTGGTCACCTCAAGTCCCTGTGTCAACTAGAACAATTTGTAGGATCCGGTCTCGAAACGGTCTCCATGGTCGAATCAGTGCCCAGAAGCCAGCACTAAACAAAAGGCAAATAAAAAACTGTGTGGCTAGGGATGGGCGAATCTACTCGCTAGGACTCGTTACTCGGCGAGTAGTAAGGGACTCGCAGGACTCGGTACTCTGCGAGTTTCCCAGTGATTACTCGCGAGTCCAATGCAAATCAATATCAATCCTAGTTTTGTCAGAAACGCTGACAAAACTAGGATTGCCATTGTTTGCATTAGACTCGCGAGTAATCACTGGCTACTGTGCCAGTGATAGCAGGGAAACTCGCAGATAACTGCTGTTTCTTTGCGAGCCGAGTCCAGCTGTCTTCTCTGTGCAGCTCCAGGGTCCTAGAGCCCGCCTGCTGCCTGATGTAGCAGTGCTGACATTGTTCTCAGTCTGCTCATTCCCTGTGTACAGACATGAATGTCTGTGCACAGAGATGATGTAGCAGTGCTGAGATTGTTCTCAGTCTGCTCATTCCCTGTGTACAGACATGAATGTCTGTGCACAGAGATGATGTAGCAGAGCTGAGATTGTTCTCAGTCTGCTTATTCCCTGTGCATAGACATCTATATTTATGCACAGGGGATGTAGCAGAGAGGACATCGCGTTTTGGACTGCGTCGGACGGAAGAGGATTTTTTTAATTAAAGATGGAGTCCCTAATGGCTTTTTTTTTTATTTCTAATAAAAATTTTTCCTTGTGTTGTGTTTTTTTTAAAACAATTTAATAGAAATTCATGGTGGTCATGTCTAATATTGGCGTGACCGCCATAAATTTCGGGCTTAGGGCCAGCTGATAATACAAAGCTGGCCCTAACCTCTTTATTACCCAGCGTGCCACCGCTACCAGGGCCGCTGGAAGAGCGGGGTTCAGCGCCAGAGGATGGCGCTTCAATGAACGCGCCATCTTCTGGGGCGGCTGCGGGCTGCAATTTGCAGCGGGGGGTGCCCAGAAAGCTTGGGCATCCCTGCGCTGCGGATTCCAGCCCCCAGCTGCTTAGCTGTACCTGGCTAGACATAGAAATTGCGCGGAGCCCCACGCATTTTTTTTTAATTATTTCATGAATTTCAGAGTCAGAGTCTCAGAGTCAGAGTCTCAGAGTCAGAATCTCAGAATTTCATGAAATAATTAAAAAAAAATGCGTGGGGCTCCGCGCAATTTCTATGTCTAGCCAGGTACAGCTAAGCAGCTGGGGGCTGGAATCCGCAGCGCAGGGATGCCCAAGCTTTCTGGGCACCCCCCGCTGCAAATTGCAGCCCGCAGCCGCCCCAGAAGATGGCGCGTTCATTGAAGCGCCATCCTCTGGCGCTGAACCCCGCTCTTCCAGCGGCCCTGGTAGCGGTGGCACGCTGGGTAATAAAGAGGTTAGGGCCAGCTTTGTATTATCAGCTGGCCCTAAGCCCGAAATTTATGGCGGTCACGCCGATATTAGACATGACCGCCATGAATTTCTATTAAATTGTTTTAAAAAAAACACAACACAAGGAAAATTTTTTATTAGAAATAAAAAAAAAAGCCATTAGGGACTCCATCTTTAATTAAAAAAATCCTCTTCCGTCCGACGCAGTCCAAAACGCGATGTCCTCTCAGCTACATCCCCTGTGCATAAATATAGATGTCTATGCACAGGGAATAAGCAGACTGAGAACAATCTCAGCTCTGCTACATCATCTCTGTGCACAGACATTCATGTCTGTACACAGGGAATGAGCAGACTGAGAACAATCTCAGCTCTGCTACATCATCTCTGTGCACAGACATTCATGTCTGTACACAGGGAATGAGCAGACTGAGAACAATCTCAGCTCTGCTACATCAGGCAGCAGGCAGGCTCTAGGACCCTGGAGCTGGGGCAGCCAGAACACAGAGAAGACAGGATCTTATCTGTGCGAGTCAGCGATTACTTACAAAGTAAACGAGCAATGCAAATAAATGACAAAACTAGGATTGCTTCAGGCTGAAGCTTCCGAGACACATCTGCGATTTGTAAATCTCACACTACTCGCTATTACTCGCTTCCCCATTCATTAACATTGGACTCGCTAGACTCGCAACGAGTAGCGAGTCCTGGGCTCGGACTCGCTAGAGTCAAGCGATTCCGAGTAATTTAGGATTCGCCCATCACTATGTGTGGCATTTGCAAAGTCCCACAGCCTGCTAAACAGATGGATGCTGGAAAAGTGGCAGAAGGTGGATTTCTCTGATGAATCTTTAGTAGAATTACACCACAGTCACCGCAAATACTGCAGGAGACCTACTGGAGTCAGTATGGACCCAAAATACACACAGAAAACAGTTACATTTGGTGGTGGAAAGATCATGGTCTGGGGTTACATTCAGTATGGGAGTGTGCGAAACATTTGCAAGGTGGAAGGCAATATCAATAGCCTAAAATACCAAGAAGTATTAGCTACCTCTTACATTCCTAATCATTAAAGGGGTCAAATCCTGCAGCAGGATGGTGCTCCTTCTCATACATCCATCTCTACAAGAAAGTTCCTCCAGGCAAAAAAGATCAAGGTGCTCAAGGACTGGCCAGCTCAGTCACCAGACATGAACATCATTGAGCATGTTTGGGGTGGGATGAATGAGAAACCTTGGAAGACAGAACCAAAGAATCTAGATGAACTCTGGGAGGCATGTAAGACTGCATTGTTGAACCGCATGGATGCAGTCCTTCAAGCTCATAGAAGTCACACAAAATATTAAATATGACTCTAAGAGCACCACAACTTCATTCACCAATGTTATGCAACATTTATTTGTATGTTAAGTTAATTATTTGTTTGAAAATCACATTATTTTCTGTGAGCGACAAAACTTTTGTCTTGCAAAACTCTGCCCATTCTGTGTTCCTTAAATGATCAATATTTCTGCATTGATGCTAATTTATTTTCTTAACCTAAACCACATTTCGGAGGGGTTCAGCTTTCAAAAGAGTAATTTATTCAATCAATGGATGAATTTAACATCAGGTTATAAGCTTTTATTTACATAACATGGATAAGCGACATAACTTCTGTCAGGGAGTGTATACCATTTCGTAGTAAAATTGTAAATATGTAGCATGTTCATTTATATACAGTCATGGCCAAAAGTGTTAGCAGCCTTGAAATTGTTGCCAAAAATGAAGTCTTTCTCCCAGAAAATTGTTGCAATTACACATGTTTATTTCCTTTGTGTGTATTGGAACAACACAAAAAGAACAGAGTAGAAAAGCATATTGAATATTGATTTCCAAAATTGTAGGTAAAAAACTTTGTTTCAAGTATGTAATGCCCGTTTAAACTCACCTGTGGCAAGTAACAAGTGTGGGCAATATAAAAATCACACCTGAAACTAGATAAAAAATGGAGAAGTTGATTCAATCTTTGCATTGTGTCTGTGTGTGCCACACTAAGCAAAGAGAAAAGAAAGAGAAGAGAACTGTCTGAGGACTTAAGAGACAAAATTGTTGAAAAATATTAAGAATTTCATTATCTGTAGAGGTCTTGAAGGGTCCAGCGCAAGTATGTGAGAGGTCGCAACATGCACCTGTGAACTTGATCACGTGTGTGGAACTATACCTGGCCACATCAGAGCCAGAAGTTCTAGTTCGCTGTGGGACTTCAGTGTGTTCTCTCCCCCTGCCTAATTCATTAAAGGTCCCTGCATTATGTCTTCTCTCCCCAACCCCAAATTATTATGAGTCCCTATACTGTGTCCTCTTTCCCTGCCACTAATTCATCATTAGTTCCTGTATAGCATCCTCTGTCACAACTCTAAATTAATAATAAGTCCCTCTATTGTGTCCTCTCTCCCCCTTCTAAATTCATTATATGTTTCTGCATTGTGTCCTCTGTCCTCATCCCCAATCATTATATGTCCATGTGTTGTGTCCTCCCTTCCACTCCTAAATTCATTATAACTCCCTATATGGTGTCCCACCTCTCAGCAGCCACTAATTCATCATAAGTATCTGTATAGTGTCCTCTTTCCCCTATCAATTCATTATGTCCCAATGTAGTGCCCTCTCTTCTTACACCTCAATTTATTATAAGTTTATGTATAATGTCCTCTCTCGCCACACCTCTCCAATTCATTAGAAGTCCTTATATAGTTTCCTTCCCTTCTCCAATTCATTATAAGTCCCTGTACAGAGTTCTTCTTTCCCTCTCCCCAAGTTATTATAAGTGCCTATATGGTATCATCTTCAATATATCTCCCAAATTCATTATAAGTCACTGTATTGTGTCCTCACTCCCCCTTCTACATTTTTTATAAATTGCTATATAGTCTTTCCTACTGTCGAAGCTGCAAGAACCGTGGGTTACTCAGCTGCCTGAGGGCCTGCTGTATCAGTTCACAGTGCCGGTCTCCAGGAGCTGTGGCCCTGACCGGACATGGTAAAGGGGAATATTTACAAGGAGATTGTGACACCAGCTAGAGTTTTGACCATAGGTGGCCAGAGGCTGCAGTGGGGCATCCAAGGGGAGATGGTGAAGCAGCTAAATGGTATACCCTTTCCAGCAAGGGTAGATCCTTTGGAAGGCGTAAGAGACAGGTGATGCAGTGGATGTTGTGAGGAGAGGAGGAGGATGAGGGTGGTAGGGCAGATGGGGTGCAGAAAGAAGCAGACAACATAAGAGTCTTTGCAGTTCTTACCCTTTACTTGCAGACTTGGTTGGTTGCAGCCGAGCAGGGGTACGGTGTAGACCAGGAGTGCAGCCTGGCCAGTGCAGAGCAAGTTGGAGTCCACTTTGCTGAGACACAAGGCCTTCCTGCTGACTTCCCACCATCCTGCCATGCCCCCAGCCTAGCACTTCTCTCTCGAATAGAGATCTCCTAGTTGCCACCCTCCCCCTCATCTAACTCCTCCTTCCAAACAGAGGTGGGGACTGCCCTAAGGTGGGCCTCTTCCACCTTGCAAACTTTGATTGGACTTCGGGTGTGTTGGGTGTGTTTGAGGGTATCTCAGCAGTGTGTTCTCCACTTATCTCCAAGCATGACACTACATATTGGATTAGATGCAGTACCAGCTGTGGCAGCCCAGCTGCAGGGGTGCCACACTACCATCCTCTAATTCTTTAAAAACTGAGTATAGTGTGCTCTCCCCACTCCCTAATTCACTATAAATTGCTGTAGTGTGTCCTCTTCTGTGGCACCCCAGGGTCTGGCTACCACAATGTCATTAACTCGCCCGGGGCTTAGTGTCATACCTGAGAGCAACAGAGGGAATCCACACCAGGCAAAACCCAAAGCGCACAACACCTTTCTGCCTCCAGCCCTGAAGGGGGAGATCTAAACCCGGGTTCAGGGTGAGCACTATAAATTCTGGTCAGGGGCGGAGTTAGTCAGTTCAGTTTCTGGATGGACTATGAAGAGGATCTGTGGACTGGAGCAGTGCTAAGCTTGTCCCAGGAGAGTTAGACTTAGCTTGAGTGTCCCGTAGACAAGGGTCTGAGGAAGTGGAGGAGAGCCTGGTGAGTGGAGCGGTGTCGAGCTCACTCCAGAGGAGTAAGCACCAAGGAACGGACACCAGAGTCCGAGGCTGTGCAGGGCCTAACGACCCGGCAGCCAATACCGGAGGGTGGAGGATTCCAAGTCCGCCATCCACACCAAGTGCCCGGAGGCCAAGCAACCTTGAGAGCCCAGGAGCAGTCGCCCGTGAAGAGAGAGGGCCGCAGCTAAGCTTAATCAGCCACAGGGACCTACTAAGAAAGCGCAGCAGGGGAGCCTCAGAACTTGTCGGGTGAGGAGAACCCCGAGTTGCACCCAGGTTGCCGGATTTCAGCCATACGATCTGTCCTTGTGGCAGTATCACCAGTAAAGGACTTAAGGAACCAACAAGCCGTGAGTCTGTCAGTTACTTCGCGCCCTCCATCCTGTACCATATACCCTTTCAACATCCACTGCCCTGGGGATCCGCTCCACCCATGAGGGAGCCTCTCCATCCCAGCTGCCCATCCATCATCCCCAGAGATTCTGCAGCAGCAGTGGCCACTCATAGCCACAAACCACGGGTGGCGTCACATATAACTTTCCTTTTAAACCAACCTATTTCCCAAAAACTCTTTAACAACTGAACCCAGGGTCTCAACCCCTGTGACCCTCCAGAAACAGCACAGCCCGGTTACGAGTACCCCACGGCCTTGGGGCGCGTCACTTCCCCTCCTCAATTCATTATATGTCGCTGTATAGTTTTTTAATTTAATTTTCAATTTTATCTTCAATTTTTGTAACTTTTATTTTAATCTTGGATGTATTTTAATTACATATGCTTTCCTTATTTCTTGTCTTTCACCTTGACCTTACTCAAGTCTGCTCCAATTGTCTCCAGCTGATATGTTTCCCAGTATATCAACGGCATTGATGTTGTCTGTTTTTGGCCACAAAGGTTATATATTGTCATACTCATTGATTTTATGTCTACTTCTTCGGAGTCCGTATGAATTGGCAAAATCTTCTGAGTCTTCCCTATTTTATACCAAACATTTCTATACCAAAAAATCCCAATGGAATTGGCATCGCCCATATAATAATGGACTGGTAACTGGGTAAACTAGGTAAAATATGTATAAAGCATAAATAACCCCGAAGGAGGATAGAAATGTACAAGAGATCCCTTGTAATTAAAGGGAACCAACTACCAGAATTCAAGCACCTGTAAATCAGTGCAGCAGGTGATTGAGGTGTGCAGCATGACATCACTATTTGGGGATTTTTTTTTTATTCCTCCCCTGTGGGGTTGTCCTTCTGCTGTAAGTCGAATGGATGAGAGGGAGGGGGAGGGGGTTTGGCTTACAGCAGAAAGACAAGCCCACAGGGAAGGAATTAAAAAAAAAAATTATCCCCAAATAGTGATGTCATGCTGCACACCTCAATCATCTGCTGCACTGATTTACAGGCGGTTAATTATGATGATTGGTTCCCTTTACATAACAGATATAATCTTTATTATAAAGGAAACACTATTGACTGGACAAAACAAATAAAGGCATTAAAATCTGCTTGCATTGATCCAGAACATGTTTCCTATTCCAAACTCTGGAACTTGGATACAAACCATATGACAGACATGATAACTCATAGAGTCAAATAAATATAAAGGATGTCTGAAGTAGATATAAATCCACTACCTCTAAACTGATGTCAAATACTACTGAATAATGAAAGCATTGCAGTACACATCTGCTGAAAATATTACATGAATAATGCAGCATCAAAAGAATATAACTGAAGAAAATAGTAAGTTTATGTTTAGCCATTGATTTTTTGCAGACAAAACCTACTCTTGGCATTAAAGAAGCTGCTCATAATAACCAGGTTTTACTGCATTTTTGCTGCTTTTTTGTTGCGTTCTTGTTGCATTTTGTGGTGCAGATTAGGTGTCCTTTGTCTGCAGTACATGTTTTATAAAATTAGTTTTAGTCACCAATAACTCAGCGAAATGCACCAAATACATGGTTGTGTTTTGCGTTTCCTCTTTACTCTCCATGTTGAAAAAATGCTGAAAGATTTGATATGCTGCAGTTTTTCAATTCAGTCAGGAAAAAACAGTTGTGGGCATGAGATTCCTGGAATCTCATAACTTCATCAGGTCTGTAAGGTAGCTTTTCACTTGCAGATAAAGGATCATTGTCACGCCAGGGCATATGGACCTCTAGTGGGCAGCACAGGGGAGATGACAAGGATGATAGAGAAGGAAGGTCCTGGTGATAGATAGAGGGGAGGTAGGTCACCTCCTGACACTCACTTGAGTCTTACCCTAGGCTCCCCAACGTCCCTATACAGGACCTTTCTCGTCACCACGTGCCTAGGCCTTTTCTCACTCTGGTTACTGCACTGACCGGCAAGGACGCTAGCCTCACCTCTACAATACTACAACACAGGGGTAAGGTAAACAAACATAGGGGAATAGACACAAACTGAAAAGCACTCCGAATTCCTCAAATGCAGCAAGACTCCACAGCTGTATTAAACACGACTCCAAGACTTCTTCAAGAGATTGGCTCCTTCCAAAGTGAACTGCATAGAAATGATTCTGTCATCGGCGTCAGATGATCAGACATGTGACCACTTATACCGGCAGATATAGGTAAAAGAGCTACACCTGAGGATTAATGCTACCAGAAACAGCTAGCAAGGAAAGAGTCCTTAATTCCTGTAGCCCCAAAAGAAAGCAAAATACACTTAAAAACTAGTTGAAATTCTGCAATCAATAAGCCGCTGCAGGGGCGGACCTACTGTGGTGCAGCTGGTTCAGCTGCACCAGGGCCCCGACTGGGTAGGGGGCCCCTCAAGCCTGCAGGGGGGCCCCCAGCCAACCCCCATATCCCTGTGTCAGAGGAGAGGGGGTTAACTGAGGGAAGCTTCCTGCTTCCCTCGGCTGATCCCGCCCCTCCTCTCTTCTCCAGCCCCGGCACCCAGATCTACAATGCGGCGCAGGTAAGAGCCGCACGCTCCCCCCTGCCAGCACCCCCCCGCTTCTCACTACCAGCACCCAGCACCTGCAGCTCCATGCCTGACGCAGCCAGCACCCCCTCCCCCGGTCCTTGCTCGACGCTGCCAGCACCCCCCCCCCCCCCCCGGTCACACACCTAAGGCTGCACCGGGGCGCGGCAGGCTGAAGGTCCACCACTGAGCCGCTGTGACCATCGGGCTCGAGAGATCTCCAAAGGATGGGACACACTCATGACAATTATGTAGGAATGGAGAACCCCAACGATATCACTCTGTGAAGTGGCTTCCTCTGGACTAACCTAAATTGTCATTATTCCATCTCCGTGTTCCAGATCTTTTCTCCTCAATGTCACATGGAAAAGTCTTTGGGTTACATTTGTAGAACATTCTAAGGTCCAGATGTCACACATGGCCTCTTGCAAGGTTTCAGTTCCTTTTGGTTTTTTAATGGCTCAGGCAGCACGAAGATATTAGGACTTTAATATTGATGACCCATCCTCATTTCAGTTTTCAGAGTCAGGTATGGAATAAAGTGTTTCCTCCAAACATCAAGAATCTATAATTCTATGTAATTCAGTGTAATGATTGCTGTAATGTAACAGTATTCTAATAATAGTCTAATAAGTATAGCCTACATAATCTTTAATGACTTAGTAAGTCTAAGCAGGGAATCTCATTAACTAAAATTAGCTTCTCTTGAAGATATAACATGTCTTGATCAAAATCACGGTTTGTCATATTTCCTGCTGATCCTCTCATCCCAGTGGCCGTCTGTTGATTATTTTTCTATTTATATGAAGTCATAGTAGGACATGTTTGATGTGAGAACCTTTTATTCTGTCAGTATTAGATCTAGATTTTAACAATGGTCATTACATTCGAAAAACTCTGTAATTGTAACCAATTAGTTATAGAGTTATACCTGAAAATAGACAGTTCTTAGGTTGTATCCAGGACTGGTTCTTTGAGTCCATGCTGTCCTAGGCAATTTAAAGGGAACCTGTGAGCTACCTTATGCCCACCAAGCAATCACTATCTGGCCCTGCAGCTTCCTAGCACATCCCTAAGCATCCCTGTCTGAGCTAAATTTGTTGTTTAATAGATCTAAAAACACATTTTATAACTTATATTTTGTAATGGTAATGAGGCATTGTCTAATCTCATGGATATCAGGCCCCGGTGGGTATAATAACCTAATTTACAAGTGCTGCCCCCTTCTTTGTAAATACTACAATCTATGGATTGCTTCTCGGTATGAAGCGCCAGCCACATCATTTCCAGTCCAGAGCATTGTGGGGGAGTATTGGGTATATTTCCTGGCTCCAGAGAATGGGTAATGCACATTCTGAAGCCAGCAAATACACCCATGCTACACCATGAGACTATTTGTACTCTAGGTAGATTGTGTTGTCCCTTTTCCTGGTGTCTGGCACTAATCCGAGCAGTTTGGCAGCTTTTGAACACCTTTGAAGGTGTTTTCTATGTGTTTCATGTGGCTGCCATTGATTTATATTGGGTCCGCAAGGTTTGGCGAACTGTTCGTCGACCAATTTGGCAAAACAAACTCTCAGGGGTTCACTCATCTCTACTTTACTATACTTCAAGAAACCTCCAAGATATAGATGGAAACAAAGCACTGGAGAGGTCTGAAGAGGCAGCAATGAGTCCAGATCTAAATCCCATAGGAGAGATCTTAACATTACTGTTGGGGGAATACACCTTCAAATATGAGAAACCAGGAGGCGTTTATAAAGAAGAGGCCTGGGGAACTACAGTAGCTTTCTACCTTATGGAGAGGAATCTGCCTGCTGCCATAAGGAGACAGATAAGCTGATAAGGAGTCTTATACCCGCAATGCTCATCTGGGAAATATGCAAATTAGGGATGGGCAAATCCTAAATTACTCGGAATCGCTAGACTCTGACGAGTCTGAGTCCAGGACTCGTTACTCGTTGCGAGTCGAGTGATTCCAATGTAAATTAATGGGGAACGAGTATTGCAGCGATTCCTCTGCTGCCGGACCCTATAAGGGGTCCGGCAGCAGAGGAAAAACATGCAATTCCCCATGTTATTCTTTTAAAGCCAGCGGCAAAAAGCCGCTGGAGAGGGGGGGGGTGCACCGGGCCAGCCGGCTACTTACCGCTGCCTCCGCCGCCGCAGACTCGCTCCCCGAGTCTCTCTGCTTCTGTTTCCGGAGATTCCGAACGGTGACAAAGCAGTGAATAAATTAACTTCCGTCACCGCTCGGGAATCTCTGGAGGCAGAGCGAGTCGGGCTGACCTGATCTAATGACCTGAGCTGAACCCTGACTGTTTAGTCAGTTCTCAGCTCTGCTACATCCCTGTGTGTCTAAGCATAGGGATGTAGCAGAGATGATATTGCGTTTTGGACTACGTCGGACGGAAGAGGATTTTTTAAATAAAGATGGAGTCCCTAATTGTCTTCTGTTTTATTTCTAATAAAATTATTTTTCTCTGTGTTGTGTTTTTTTTCTATATTGATTACTGGAAATTCATGGCGGTCATATCTAATATTGGCGTGACCGCCATAAATTTCGGGCTTAGGGCCAGCTGATAATACAAAGCTGGCCCTAACCCCTTTATTACCCAGTAAGCTACCCACCACCAGGGCCACTGGAAGAGCGGGGTTCAGCGCCAGAAGATGGCGCTTCATTGAACGCGCCATCTTCTGGGGCAGCTGCGGGGGGTGCCCAGAAAGCTTGGGCCTCCCTGCGCTGCAGATTCCAGCCCCCAGCAGCTTAGCTGTACCTGGCTAGACATAGAATTTGCGCGGAGCCCCATGCAATTTTTTTATTATTTCATGAAATTCATGAAATAATAAAAAAGGGGGCTCATCTGTATTCTTGTGTCCGGCCAGGTACAAATAGGCACCTTGGGGTTGGGGGCAGCCCGTCGCTGCCTGCTGGATCTGGCTGGTTACAGAAATAAGGCGAAGCCCACGTCAAATTTTTTTCTGAAAAATCCATAAAACAATATAAAAGGGACTGCATCTTTATTAACTCCTGGACCATTTAGGATTGATTTATTGATTTTTCAGAAAAAAAAATGACGTGGGCTTCGCCATATTTCTGTAACCAGCCAGATCCAGCAGGCAGCGACGGGCTGCCCCCAACCCCCAGGTGCCTATTTGTACCTGAATGAATTTCATGAAACAATTAAAAAAAATGCGTGGGGCTCGGTGGGGGAAGCGGCAGTGAGCAAATTTCACCGCCGGCTTCCCCGCCTGAGTCCTGAGTCCCTGCACCTTCTCCCCCCGAGGGATGGTGGACTCGCTACTGTGCGAGTACTAGCTTGGAAACTCGCAGAGTACCGAGTCCTGCGATTCCACTATTACTCGCAGAGTAACGAGTCCTAGCGAGTAGATTCGCCCATCCCTATTAAAAATACTTCATTTTCTAAAACAATTTCAAGGGTGCCAACACTCTTGGACATTACTTTAACTGTGTACATAGACTGTTATGATAAAATACTTAAAATAAACTTTACAAGAAAAATTGACACACCATGTCATACTTTGTACAGGTCCTCAATGGGCTTGAATTGACTTTTGTGTTTTCTGTGCCATGTTCTATCTCTCAGAAGCTGCCTTAGCATAATTCAATGTATTAATTATTGCTCTACTTTAGCTTTAAAAGGATTATTGACTTGCCCCTGGCGGGGACCGTGGGGTGCTCGGAACCGGGCCCTCTAGTTGTTGTCTGGGGCTGCGGGATGTCTCAGTGGCGTTACCTGATTCGTGATCCCCTCGTCGAGTGAGCAGTTAAAAGGGGAAATTAGAAAAATGGATAAAAATAAAATAAAAGCAAAAATAAAAAGTTGTGTCATGACGCAACCCGTGGAATGCGGCCGGTATAGCCTCTGGGGATGATGGGAGTAGCACTGAGGATGGTTTAGCTCTCCACAGGAAGAGCAGGTCCCCAGGGCAACCGTACAGTTTATGGATGTGCAGGGGAATAACAGGCCAGCGGGTCTGTGCTGCTGTCAGAGTTCAAAGTCACTCAGGCAGGCTGCTGCTGCCGGCTTGGCGGATCAATCTGCCTCTCCTCCGGTGCGGGAATCACAGTCACACACACAGGAACTGAGCAACCTGGTTTACTTCACTTTCTCAGCAGATGGTTACAACGCAGTACAGTGGCGGCTCCGGTAGATTCATAGCAGCCGGGACGGCTCATCCGAATCACCCCCTTTCATATTACTTTCATGGGCCTCTCAGTCTGTCCACACTTTAGCTACGATCCAGCTGCCACAGGCTTTTGATGGGCGACCTGCCGTGTCCCCTAGCCCTAGTACAGTGGCCTTCTTTTTGCTGCGCCAGAGGTTGGGACATAAAGACCCGCACCCCTCCTCTGTTTGTGGTTGGAGCATAGAGTGTCCTGGCCACTTCAGCAGAGCCGGCACCCTAGTTCAGGCCAAGTCCCTCAGTTTCCCGCTAATTGGAGCACACCTAGAACTCCTTCTGTCTCTCACTACGGTCTGAAGCCCAGGACTCAGACAGGCCTCATGGTGGCACAGGCCACCGGGTCCATGTCCTTTCAGTCCTGTGTGATGGTGTTCTCGCCTCTCCTTTTGACTGAACTTAACTCTCCGGTGTCAATTGGCTGACTGCTCACTGAACTTGGTGTTGTTTGGTTTTTGTTTCCTCCCCTAACCATGTCCTTTCCTAACTTTCCCACTCTCCACTTGTCTTCTCCCACCATCCTCTTGCTGGACATACCGATCCCGAGTGGCGACCGGTATGCAGGGGTGCCACATTATTTCATAAAAGCCACTTATCCTCTCTTTATAGGAAAGGTAACAAAATGTTTTGTATGAAATGAATGATGGATGAAAGTCGGAGCAAAGGAACCCAACTTTATGGAAAACAGGGGTCCCAAAGCCCATGTGAATGGACTAGTCTATGGGTCTGACTATTTGGTAATGCATATGTATAACTACTCATCCCATGTACAGTTAACAGAGAAATTATATTGGTAACAATTTTGGATACAACCGATATGTTTTGATAACTTGTTCTAACTCTTTTTGGAGAGAATTTTGATGTTTTCATTTTTTTTTCATTACAGCATTTACTTTAATGGGTTAAATAATTTTCTATTTTTCTAAACTGTATTTTTGTGGAGAATAATTATTTTTTAAATTTCATTTTTTTATTTTTGTATCGGGATAAGGTGGGTAGTTCAACCTTTTATGTTTTGTTTAAACTATTTAATAGTTTATGAAGCATGTTATTTTATGTTATTTTATTTTATTTTATTCCCCATAGTGGACTTGAACTTCCTATGAATGCTAGTCAAAGACTTGACTTTATAAGGGGTACAAAGATGGCAGCAACTGAGGCTTCCGTGTGGGTGTTGGGATCGCAGCACTTAAATGCCACTGTCACTAGGGATGGGCGAGTCTACTCGCTAGGACTCGTTACTCGGCGAGTAGTAAGGGACTCGCAGGACTCGGTACTCTGCGAGTTTCCCAGTGATTACTCGCACAGCAACGAGTCCAATGCAAGCCAATATCAATCCTAGTTTTGTCAGAGACTCTGACAAAACTAGGATTGCCTTTGACTTGCATTGGTCTGATTACTGTGCAAGTAATCGCAGGGAAACTCGCAAAGTAACTGCTGTTACTTTGCGAGCCGAGTCCAGCTGTCTGCTCTGTGCAGGCTGCCGCAGCTCCAGGGTCCTAGAGCCCGCCTGCTCACAAAGATGATGTAGCAGAGCTGCGATTGTTCTCAGTCTGCTCATTCCCTGTGCATAGACATCTATATCTATGCACAGGGATGTAGCAGAGAGGACATCGCGTTTTGGACTACGTCGGACAGGAGAGGATTTTTTAAATTAAAGATGGAGTCCCTAATGGCTTTTTTTTTATTACTAATAAAAATTTTTCTCTATGTTTTTTTTTAACCCTTTATTGGAGAGTCTTAGTGGCCGGGTCAAACGTGGCCTGACATTAAGAATCTCGGGCTTAATACCAGCTTGTATAACAAAGCTGGTATTAACCCCTTTATTACCCAGCGTGCCACCGCCACCAGGGCCGCTGGAAGAGCGGGTTCAGCGCCAGAGGATGGCGCTTCAATGAATGCCCAATCTTCTGGGGCGGCTGCGGGCTGCAATTTGCAGCAGGGGGTGCCCAGAAAGCTTGGGCATCCCTGCGCTGCGGATTCCAGCCCCCAGCTGCTTAGCTGTACCTGGCTAGACATAGAAATTGCGCGGAGCCCCACGCATTTTTTTTTATTATTTCATGAAATTCATGAAATAATTAAAAAAAAGGGCTCCCCTATATTCTTGTGTCCAGCCTGGTACAAATAGGCACATGGGGGTTGAGGGCAGCCCGTTGCTGCCTGCTGGATCCGGCTGGTTCCAGAAATACGGTTCCATGATTTAACTGCAACTAGTAAGTTGGTCAGAAGTTGAACAGATAAGTTGGTGTGTGTAAAGTGGCCATAACAGTGACAAACTGGTACAGAGGGGAGAGAGGACCCTGCCATTGCGGACTTACATTCTACAGAATAATGGGGAGGAGATGGAAGGACGGGGTACAGCAGCTCTGGTGGTGGTGAGGCGGCAGTTCTGGTGGGGGTGAGTCGGCAGCTCTGGTGGTGGTGAGATGGCACAGTGGTCATTGCAGGCTATAAGCTTTCCTGAAGAGATGGGTTTTCAGGTTTTGTCTGAAGGTGGTGGATAATCGGACGTGTTGGGGTGCACAATTCCAGAGGATGGGGGATATTCGGGAGAAATCATGGAGGCGGTTGTGTGAGGAACGGATAAGTGTGGAGGAAAGGAGGTGGTCTTGGGAGGATCGAAGATTACGTGAAGGAAGATATTGGGAGATTAGTTTCGAGATATAGGGAGGGAACAGGTTGTGGACGGCTCTGTAGGTCAGTGTTATTAGCTTGCACTGGATTCATTGGGGAATTGGGAGCCAGCGAAGAGGTTTGCAGAGGGGAGAAATAGGGGAGTAGGTAGTGAGGAGAGAGGTAGATTAGTCAGGCAGCAGAGTTGAGGACAGAATGGAGAGGTGCAAGAGAGTTAGTGGGGAGACCACAGAGGAGAATGTGGCAGTAATCAAGGAGGGAGATGATGAGGGCCTGTTGGAGAATTTTAGTAGATTGAGGGCTAAGGAAAGGACAGATTCTGTAAATATTTTTGAGCTGGCGGTGACAGGAGGTGGCGAGAGTTTCAATGTGCGGTTTGAAGGACAGGGCAGAGTCGAGAGTTACTCAGAGGCAGCAGATTTCTGGTGCAGGAGAGAGCGTTATGGCATTTACCAGATAGTTCAATTCAACCATACAGACTTTGTATAAAGGCCACGTTACACACTCAGATATCTGTTCAGTTATTGGTCACAGATCTCTGGTTGCAGTGAAATCATGGACACATTGTTCCATTTTGTGGCTGTGTACAAATGTAACAATGTGTCCATGATTTCACTGCAATCAGAGATCTGTGACCAATATCTGAACAGATATCTGAGTGTGTAACGTGGCCTTAAGAATCCAGGAGAAGTGAAGATGCTTTTCACTGATAATCTTGAGCAGTACAGAGCAGTAAAACATGCGCCCATGCTAAAATAGCTACAGTAAGATTACATGGGGAACAAGGGAGGGGTAAACTGACATCACAAAGCTACAGGGACATGAAAGGGACAAAATACCAAAGTCAATGCTTCTGCCTAGCAACATAGCAATACACAGCACTATGACAATGATTAATTCTCATTCATTTGACATAACAGCATTTAAGTGGTTAAACAGCAGCAAGCTCAGATTGCTGGTGATAGAGGTGGGTGCTGGCTGCATAGCACAGATGGCACCTGCAATACATGTAAAGAAGAAGGAAATAATGAATCAATATTCAGGTATTTGTATTATTTACATGCTAATTGTCATGATTATCTATTTGAAGATGATTGCTGACCTTCTATTAGGCCGGTTTCACATTGCGGGTCAGATCTGATCCGAGGCTGTCAGGATGAACCTGACAGCCCCGGATCGGATCAGCACACAGAACTGGAGGGCTAATATGCCCTCCGGTCCGGTGTGCACCCGGACGCAGCTGCTGCTGCTGCTGAATCAGGACTGCGGCTAGCTCCCTGCCACAACTGTGGCGTGCAGCCGCCAGTGTCCGGTTCCCGGATCGTCCCGGCCCGGGGCAATCCGACCCCATAGGCTCCCATGTTAGGGAGCCAGATTGTCCCGGATCCAGGAGGATCCGGGCGAATCCGGGACAATCCGGGAGTAGACAATTAGAGGAACGTTTTTGGGTCCGTGAGAGAATTCTGAATTCTGCCGGATTGTCCCGGACAGATAGAAACCGGATAGCAGAGAGCTGCGATCCGGCTTCTATCCGGCCCCATAGTCTACTATGGGGCCAAAATCCGGTCCGGGGCTGTCCGGTTTACACGGACAGCCTCGGATCGAATCAAACCCGCAATGTGAAACCGGCCTAACATGCTCTTGTCGTATTTCTCAGGAAGGGCACTGTCTGATTTTTAATTTTCAATTGACAGGGACATCTATCTGCAGGCAGTGTAAAATGAGATTGACTTGACACATTCCCACCTCCACAGAGTCATCCGTTTCCCAGGCAGAAAACAATCAGATTTATCCAATTACATTGCATTGTGCTTAAAAAAAGAACTTGAACATTGCTTTTCCCTTCCAACCTGACAGGGGGAAAACTATAACAAATATTCATCATGATAACATTCCATTTAAACAACTCTACATCCTACTGTGACACGGCCGTGCAAAACATGTCACCAAAATGAATCAACACACCAGAACATCGAATCATTGTAGCTTTTTGTTAAGTGTTAATGCTATGGAGGAAACATGTTTTCTTTTCATGGGATTTATTTTGCATTTACTTGCATCTTTACTTGTATTTCCACTTTTAAGGCTTTCACACTGGCTATTTGCAAATCCATATAGATCCTTGAATTATAAGGAACTACACAGACATGTACGGAGCTGTGCAAATGGATGCCAACTGATGTCCATGGACCTTTTTTTTTTAACGGATCCGTCATCAGTTAGTAGCAAAACAGATCATTACAGTAAAACAGATCTGTTTCACGGATCCATTTTTTTCACGGATTCGTATGAATCCGTCCTCCATTAAGTCGCATTATAATTTCATAGGGACACCAGCGGATCCATATCTGTCAGTTGGTGTCCACGATTTTCAAAGAAGCCCAGAAATGGAGCAGTCTCTGATTCTGGGTACATGAAAACAGCTGACACAAACAGATTCATTACAAAACTGACTCACACGGATGGCCACTTAAGCTGCTTTCACACTGCCATATTTTCAAATCCGTGTTGATACGCTTTGAAACAGATGGCCACGGATCCGTTATGGCCTCCCATATTATCCTATGGGCACGTATTGGTCCTAAAGTGGTCATCTGTGTGTCTACATTTTGTCACGGATACTTTGGTATCTGCAATTATCATGTACCCAGAGATGGTAAATGTTCCATTTCTGGGCTTCCTCGAAAATCGCGGATGCCAACGAACAGGCATGGATCCGTATCTGTCTGTCTGACATTAACATGGAGCTCTATGGAGGACCGGTCCGTACAGATCCCTGAAAAGAAAGGACAAGTGAAACAGATCGTTTTGCTGTACTGAGCATGCTCAGAAGCAAGGTATATACAGCTCCTCCCACCCCTATCTCTGGTGACTGATGACAGATCCGTTAAAAAAATGTTCCATGGACATCTGTTGGCATCCTTTTGCACAGATCCATGCCTGTCCATGGCTATACACGACTGTCATGTAACCACTCGGATTTGAAAATAGCCGGTGTGAAAGCAGCCCACCGTGCCCATAGGATAACATGGGAGACCATAACAGATCCGTGGCCATCAGTTTCAAAACAGATGGACATGGATGTGCAAATTTGCCAGTGTGAAAGCAGCCTAATACCTGTAGTAGCTGGTACCAATTACTGAATTTCAACAAGAAATGTAGTATCCAGCTCACCATTTTAGTCTTCAGTCCATATGGAGTATTCAGTCCAGCCCCGACCACATCAATGCATAAAAAGATTCAAATCCGGTTCAAATGTGGCGCCCCTCTGGCTAGGCGCCACAGGGAAGTATTACACTGTGACAATAAATGTGTTTTCCCTGTAAGTTGTCAGTTCAGGGTTTAACCTGTGGAGTCTGCCCTTACACACATTTAGGACTAGGCCACTTAGAATAGGGGGGACCGGTAATGAAATAGGTCCTAAAAGGGGGTGGAGCCTAGGCTAGAGTAATGGGAGAGAGTGACAGTTTTAGTTAGTGCTGGGAAGGCAGTCAGGCAGGACAGGCCTGACAGCACAGCCGACAGCAGGGAGCCCCATCTTTAAGTGGGGGCCCAGGACAGAAGGCAACAGGCCAGGACTGGTTGGAGCCAGCTGTTCTCATTGAAGGAAACACTGGCAACGCAGGAAGCCGAGGCAGCCAGAAGTTCAACTCTGACAGCAGACTGACGAGCTGCAGGCCCATAGAAACCGGGTTGCTGACAGCGCCACAAGGTACCTCGCCCCTCAGCACCAAAAATAAATCCATGATCACAGGAGCAACGGCCCGAATTCCGGTGGTGGGAGGAGTAACCGGTCCCATCCGAACCAGTAAAGGAAACCCGTGCCCCACCGTGGGAGATCAGGGGACTGGCGGGGGAGCTGGTAGAGACTAGGAAGAGGAAAGTGACCCTGAAAGTCAAAGAGGGAGAACACCTAGAGACTCCATAAGGGGGACGCTGAGCCGGCAACATCCACCTGGTAAACCAAACTGTACCGTGTTCCGTTTTACCATCTGCTGGTACCTAGTAAAGTGGAGTAAAACTTGAATTGGTTTCCATTATTCTTCCTGCCGATGCCCGGAGGGCTCAGCACCATCAGCAGCTCATCAGAGGGGTAAGAACTGCAACACCTGCAACTCCCCTCATTCTCATCCAACACTGCTGCCCTGAGGTAATAGCTCCACATGTAGGGAGCTGGACCACACTCTGCTGCACCCACCACCACCTCAGCGGCCGGCTTGCAGCGCCGGTACCATATTACCGGGAGCTACAGGTGGCGTCACGATCCCCTGTAAATACTCCCTTATCCCCCATCATCTACTCAAATGATCACCAGGGCATGGAACCGAGTTCCCGAGCACCTTCATCAATTTGACTGAAAATAAATCATTTATGACACATATTTGAGCCCAATATTAATCTCTTCATTCACCAACTACTGAAGCCTTATTACAGGATAAATGTGATATTACATAACAGCCATTATTATACACAAGGGAAATAAATATTGAACACGTCACAAATAAGTAAATATATTTCTAAAGGTACTGTTAATATCAATTTTGCACCAGATTTTAGTGACAAGCCATCCAATCCACACAGGCAAAGAAATCAATCCATAGATGTCCATAAATTAATTGATGTGTAATTATGAGAAATGGCACAGGAAAAAAGTATTGATCACATTAAGATCGATGCATAAAGGCATGGAAAGTTATGACACCAGCTGAAGACTATCAGTAATTAGAAAACAATCCAACCACTTAGTGGAAAAATAATATCAGTTGGCTCAACTAATGGCCTATAAAAAGGTGTCTCCTTACCAAGGTGTCACACAAGAAACATCTCATGATGGGTAAAACCAGTGAGTTGTCACAAGACCTATGAAACCTTATTGTTAAAGATACTGATGAAATTTGTTGTAGACGAATTTCTAAACTACTGAAGGTTCCATTGAGCCCTGTAGGGCTGTAATCTGGCAGTGAAAAGAACAAAATTTCATTATAAACCAACCACGATCAGGTGCTCACCATGCACTGAGACAGAGGAATGAAAAGAATAATCAGAAGAGTTCTCCAAGACCCAAGAGCCACCTGTGGATCTACAGAAAGATCTGGAATCAGCAGGTACACTTGTTTCAAAGAAAACAATTAGTAATGCACTCAACCTCCATAACCAGTACGTACGCTCACCACGCAAAATTCCATTGCTGAACAAAACGCCTGTTCAAGCACATTAATAGTTGGCTCAACAAAATTTAGACAAGCCTGTGAAATACTGGGAGAACATAGTCTGGTCAGATGAGACCAAAATTGAACTCTTTGAATGCCATAATACCAGCAATGTTTCGAGGCCAAAAGGAGCTACATGTCAACCCAAAACACCATACCAACAGTGAGGTTTGGAGGTGGGAACATCATAGTCTGGGGCTGTTTATCAGCATACAGCACTATGCTAAACTTCATTAAATTAAATGAAGGATGAATGAACAAATGTACTGAAACATTTTTAATAAAAATCTGATTCCATCTACCAGGATGATGAAGATGAAATGAGGGTGGACATTTCAGCAAGACAACGATCCCAAACACATCCAAGGAAACTCTCAATTGGTTTTAGAGAAATAAAATAAAGCCGATCACTGGAGCTGAATGCAATAGAAAATGTATGGAAGGAGCTTAAGCTCAGAGTTTATAGACGGATCTGCAGGATCCTCAGGAAGTGAAGAGTTCATAGAAGGATCTGCAGGATCCTCAGGACGTGAAGAGTTATTGTGTGGAAGAATGAACCAAAATTACATCTCAGCAATGCATGCAATTAGTGTCTCCATACAGGAGGTAGCTTGAAGATAAACACGTCATATCCGGCTATACTGACCTCAGTACACCTATTTGGGTGTGCTGTGGACCTCGCGATGTGCATTGCGCATGCGCGAGGTATGTTCACAGCAGCTCATCACAGATAAGCTGCCGTGAATACACCTCGTGCAATGCGTGTCGCGAGGTCTGGGTGTACTGAGGTCAGTATAGCCGGATATGACACGTTTAGCGTCATAGCGGCTATACCGTCCATGTAATGTGACGCAGGGGCTCTCTGCTGATTAGCACGCCCATGGGGGTGTGCATAATTAGGCTGCAGGTGGCGGGGAGAAGCATCAGGCAACGGCTTTTGTGACTTGTCAAAATCTGAGAAGCCACAGTGATGAAGGTATAAAGTCACTTTTATGAACTTTCTAAATTTTTAGCACAAAGGAATGGCTAGACATGTATAAGGATGGTGCAGGGACAGGTCTTAAGAGGCTAAAGCTAATGTTTAGGGGTCAGTTTCCCTTTAAGGTACCATTGTTATGGCAATAAATAATTAAGAACTTATATAAGTTTATTGAAGCCATTCAGAAATCTTCCAGTGTGCAGGCTAGAGGCCGGTTTGTAGAAAAAAGGCCTTGCTCTTTTCCTGTAGTTAGTTCTCCCTCCTTCCTCCCCTCCTCAGGAAATTCTTCTGTCTCAAGATTATGTAGCAGTGCTGAAGCCGTTCTTATCAGCATGGACCGAATGTACTGTACTAATCCAAGGCTAAATTGAAACTAACTAACACACAGAAAATGAATTGAATGTTTTTCCAAATAAAATGTAGATTCAGCATAACATGATGCAATCACCCCTAGTAACACTCCTTTTAATACCCCTTTAAGGAGCCGTATATAACTGTTACCTCCTCCCTTAATAAAGGTCTTTGTCATTAAGCTCTACTTTGCCATGGCTGTCAGCGTGGTTCTTACGGTGGTGTGCACACACTTAGACAAAGCATCAATTTGGCGACAGACAATTAAGAGGACAGCCCACCCATAAAGTGTGGAGGGCATCCATTACACCGTCACACGCAGCAAATTACTAGGCAATTTCACTGGCAATTTGCTGGTTGCTGTGAAATCATGGACACATTGTTCTATTTTGTTGCTGTGTACAAATGGAACAATGTGTCCATGATTTCACTGCAACCAGAAAATTGCCAGTGAAATTGCCTAGCAATATTGCTGCGTGTGACGGTACCTTGAAATACACTGTAAGCGTGTTTAATACTTTTCCCCTGTGTCGTTTCTCATTATTATACATACCTAAAGTTATGGGCACCTACAGTTTGATTTATCTGCCTGTGTGGATTGAATGGATTAGAAGTTCATGTCAATAGCACTTGCCAAAACTATCCATCCCTTGCACAAACAGATTAATGAGCTTGGTACATACACTCACTCCAGTCTGGAAAAGGTTTTTCTATACTCATTAGCCACATGAGACAGGTTAATTTGGGCAATCCAATTCTCATGTCTTTTGTAGGATTGCTTTTTGGGCAAATACCTTAGAAATTTGGTGATCGTGTGGCACCCCACCGGATTGGCCGCCACCAGAGGTACTGCACTCCTGTGCGGAGTAGCGCCTCTGCTTTCCAGGTGCTGGTATGGTGCAGTTGAGCAAAAAACTCACACACAAACACACAACCCTTAGGTCCCTGGGATGATGGGTGGACCCAGATGGAGGACCCAGGCTCCAAAAGGGGGACAGGGAAGTGTAGTCAGTAGTCAGTCAAGGAGAGACCATCATAAAAGGAGTGGAGTGGAAGTCAGGATTGTAGGGGCAGTATGGTACAGACTCCCGTGGGCTGGAGCACGACCACGCTCACCCACAGGAGGGAGAGACCGACAGGTGAAGGGAGAAGAGAGAGCCCTTGGGGTGTGGAGGAGACATTGATCCCTGTACACCCATATCTGGCAACACAGAGGGGCTGGTGGATGACACAGGGACCCGGCTCTGAACATGGCGCGGATGCTGTATGCCCAAACCGCTGAATCGGAGGCCCCAAGCTTCTAACAGGAGGTGTGGCCGAACACCCGACACAACTTGGGGAAGGTGGCCGAACTAGAGAGCAGTGCCCCAGAGGGAACACAACAGCACCCGTGGCTGACGATATTTGAACTCTGGGCTGCGGAGGAGAGCCTGGGGGGCTGAGCGGTGTCGCACTTGCCAAAGAAGAGAACTACCACTTATAGCACTGGGAAGAGAAAGAGAGAGAGACCACCAGAGACACCTAGAAGGGAAGGAAAGGGCACCAACCGTTGCTCGCCTGCACTGTTCCAGTCCTGTGAACAATGTTGAACCAGAGGTTGGCAAGGGACGTACCCAGTGGCCATGCTGAAACAACTAATTAAATGTAACAGAACTCCAGCTGTGGTGTGTGAGACTTTTATTAGCGACGACCACCGGCCGCAGGGGCCGCATGAGACATCGGGGTACTGATGACCCCCTGAATATCTTCCAAGGTATGAACTGACTCCTCCATCCTACTGCCCTGGGGACTGCGCTCCATCTGCAGGGAGCGGAACCATTCAAGCTACCGGTCACCGTCCCCAGAGGTTCCGAAGCAGCAGCGGCCGCCCTGGCTGCATACTGCAGGTGGCGTCACGAATACCCCTATTCATCTTTGACTTTCCCTGTCATCTTCCCCCGTTTATTAAAATGACACCTCCAGGGTCACGGGACCGGGTCTCCCCCCCAGTTTGTCCCCATGAAAAGAACCAAGAAGGTGAAGAGAACAATGAGTAACTGCCTGGTTCCCCAGTCTTCAGCCCTGGAGTATAGACACAATAACTTATTTAAAAAGGAAATATATTTAATTGTAATGACCAAGGCATTGGGACCTATATGGCCACTTTACACGCAGCTACATTTCTAGCTTATCCACAGGTAACTTACTGGTTGCAGTGAAATCATGGAGACATGGTTCTATCTTGTTGCTGTGTACAAATGGAATAATGTCTCCATGATTTCACTGCAGCCAGTAAGTTACCTGTGGATAAGCTAGAAATGTAGCCGCGTGTAAAGTGGCCAATAGGGTTTAATGATCGCAGTGAACTAATCCCATTCCTGCTTTGTAGTAGATATTAGTGTCTCCTTCTTTAATGCATGTTGTTTATGTGTTTTGGATATACGCCATGTGCTTTTGATTAGTAATCGATAGTGATGCATTTAAATAATGTGAGTGGGATTTCTTATTGTAAAAAAGGGGATGTAGGGATGTACTAGTGATGATGCGTGAGCCAGAAGCGTGTACTGAGGCGGAACAGATTTTTCTCATTTCACTGCTGTCTCTGTAGTCCTGTGACCAAAATAAAGGGCATTTTACTGAAAGTGCTGGTGGCGAGTGCAAATCATTCATAAATAGCACCTTATTCTACTGTTATCGTTGAGTCTGCATTTCCTGTGCTGCGGCATCCTACCACCTGGTTACATGACTCATAAGTGCCATGTCTTTAGCTTTTCTCTAAGTTTTCATGATCTTTTATAAGTATCAAGCTGAGCACCACAAGACATAGCTATGAAAATCAGAATATTTTTTCTGATCCTATTTTTTTCCTTGTAACTACGTGTAGAGGTAGTGGCAGCAATTTTCTGTGGTCCTTGTGCACTCTAAATTTTACAGTGATAATAATTACAGTAAAAGAATTCTGTTTAAGTTAATTCAGTTTCAAAAGAAAAATTACGGACAGGGCAAAAAAGTGCCCTATATTTAGAGACTGTTCTGGAATGACTGGGGGGACCCGTGTGTCTTAACAGTGCCTTCCCCCCTTCCACCAGTCCCGTAATGAATACACGCAACAGGCCTAGATGGGTTGAACAGGTCGGTCACAGTTTATTAATATCATAAGCAGAGAAAGGGCAATCACATTTCATAACGGGCTCGTTGCTGAGAACGCTGTCTGCGACTGACAAGCGAAACGCCAACGAGCGGTTACGAACTTTTGCCCTTCCCCACCTTTTTCCGCCACGGAGGATCATGTGTACCCCTACACAGGACTCCGACCGCCACCCATCACCCTAAGGGTCTGCTCCACACCGTCCTGTAAACCAGATAGGAAAATGTCCTGTCCAATGTCCGTGAGGTGCACTCCATCTGCCCGTAGCAGTTTACGGTTATCTCCTTCCAGCTGGTGGTGACGCACCGTTATGCCGTAGCCTCTCCTCATGAAGTTCGCCATCCTCGCATTTAACCTTTTCCTGGCACGCTCTATGCCTTTTACATCCCTTGCTCCGTGCCATACGGCTCGTGGTACTATCTCTGACCACACTATTAACATGTCCGTGAAGAGATAGGCGAAACGTTCAATGTCCGCTTTCATTTGTCCTAAAAGCTGGTTAATCCCGCGTTTGCCTAAATCGTTACCTCCGGCATGTAACACCAGTATTACCGGCCCTTTGTCCCTTGTGGCAATGTTTACTATCTCCGGGAAAACCTTTTTCCATCGGAGCCCTCTGATACCTCTCCAATTGACTTCGAGTCCCGGGATATTTAGATTTTTTCCTCCTGGCCGCAGTTCGGCCCTTTTTTCCGCCCAGTACACATAGGAGTGGCCTACTACCCAAACTGCCGGCTTGCTGCCGCCTGAGGAGACACAATGGGTTATGTTAGCAGATCAGGTCTTATATATCTGGCAAAGCATGCGGACTTCCACCGGCCTATTCTCTGCACTTCGGCCTCCGTTACTCCTGCCCTAGCTGCCTCTGTGGCTGCGCCGATTCTGAACGAATGCGTCCCGTATTCCTTCGGATTTGCCCGAGCTTTAACTAAGCATTGCCTGAGCATTACCTGAAATTGATACTTGGTGAGGGGTGAACCGTCTATGTGAGAGAGAAAGAATTTGCCGGCATGTTTTACTGCCGCGAAGCATTTGACTATTGTTAGTGGGCACACAGGACCCTCTGAGGATTTAACCAGGACCCAAGTGCCCCTACCTGTGGGGTCACATTTAGATTTTCGCACGCGAATGCGCAGAGCGTCGCTGCATATAACTATATCTCCGTTTATTAAGCCGCCTTCAGATGCATTTTTTGAGCGCGGTAACAACTCGCTAATGCGCAGCGCTCCGAAGAAAGCAATGGCGAACGCTGCTGATAGGAGGGACGCCTCGTATTGTGACTTGCATACTGAATGTGATGAGGAAATAATGTCGTGCAATAATTGCGATGAAATGGGGCGGCGACATTCTTGGCTGGGCTGAAGCCTTTTCCACCCTTTAATGGCTTGCTTGATGAAAAATACTTTGGTTACATCCACCCACCCCATTAGTTGGAAGAAAAAGGCTATTCCTGATAAATGCCGCTGTGCTGATGTTCCCGATGCCGCTCTCCTATTCAGCTCAATTAAAAATTCTGTGGTAACTTCACATCTCGCTCGGTCGCACTTATGGACGGGCCTACCTTGAATTAGCGAGCACCACCCGTCCCAAGCCTTACCATAGGCCTGCCAGGTGGCCGGTGTAACGGAGGCACGGATTAATGGCATCAGTAATTGGCTACTGTGTCCCATAGGGATGGAGGACACTGGACACCCGCTGGTTGCACCTTGGGGAGAAAGCATGTGAAAACCTGCCAATTGGAAGATAACAGTGAGTTACTGAGATTAGAGTCGTCCTCATCCGCCGTTACTCTGGCTCGGCACCAGATGTTGTGTCGTAGACACAGTAGTGCTCGCCTACGTATGAGCGCGAGTAAGGGCAGGGATGTAGACGACATGTGGTTTAAACTATTTGCTGTTCTAGGATTTCTCGTGTGAAACCGAATGTTTGCGTTTTGTAACTCTTTACCCCATAGCTCTACTGACAATACTATTGTGAACATTTCTAAGAGGGCTGGATCTGTAGCCCAGCTCAGTGTGGACCATAGCTCTGGCCAGCTGCCCTTGCACCATTGGTTTTTGTAGATTGCCACATATCCCTCGTTGTTATGTCCTATTGTCAGTCCGAGGTCTTTGTTTGACATCTCCTCTGCCATGACACAGGTGTGGCCATTGAAGGATTGTAGGAATGTTTTCCAGACTAGTAAGTCTGCCTTCATTGAGCGAGTGATCCTGATTCTATGACCGGGCTGGGAGACGCCCTTCGTTGCCAATGACAATCGGCGACAGAATGCTCTGCCGACTGGCATGACGCGGCTGGCGAATGTCAGTAGACCCAGCAAAGACTGCATCTGTTGGAGGGTGACCTTTTTTACACCAAAGAAACCCTCCAATGTATTCAGTGTTTTCTGGATTTTTTCTTCTGGTAGGCGAAAAACCATTGTCTTAGTGTCTATTTCAATGCCGAGGAAAGGCAATACATTGCATGGGCCGACTGTTTTTTCAGGTGATAACGGTACTCCAAAGTAACGTGCTATGCATTTAAATTTTGTGAGAAGGCGGGAGCAGAGATTGGTATTTTTGGGGCCGACAAATAAAAAATCGTCCAGGTAGTGAGTCAGGGAATTACTGCCCGTCTCGTAACGGACTACCCAGTCCAGGAAAGTACTGCACATCTCAAAGTAGTGACACGAGATGGAGCAGCCCATGGGCAAGCACATATCAAAGTAATAGTGCTGGTCCACCCTACAACCTAAGAGGTGGAAGCAGTCCGGATGTATGGGTAATAAACGGAATGCAGATTCTATGTCTGATTTAGCTAGCAAGGCATCGGGCCCCGCAGTGCGGACTAATTCAACCGCTTTGTCAAAGGAAGCGTAAGTTACTGAAGCTTCCTCAGGGGGGATGCCGTCGTTAACCGATTGGCCTTTTGGGTGGGAGAGGTGATGGATCAGACGATATTTTCCGGGTTCTTTTTTGGAATAATGCCTAAAGGAGAGATCCTGATATTGTGGAAAGGTAACGTTTGAAAGGGGCCCGCCATTCTACCCAGCTCAACCTCCTTTTGTATTTTTTGGCGCAAGATTTCGGGGTATTCGCGAGCTGATTTTAAATTATCTGCATGGGTTGGCGTATTGCTGATTTTGAAGGGGATAATAAAACCGTTGGTAAAGCCGGAGTGTAATTGTCGTGCTGCTTTATTATTTGGGTAGCGGTCTAGCCAGGGGCCCATTGCGGCTACGCTCACTGGGGTTATAGCTTGCAGGCTCTCTGTTTGCTGGACGGGTACACCTCGATGCTGGGTGTCCTCCTCCACAAGCAGAGCATTCGTGCCTGTATTTACACAATGCGTGGAAATGGCAATTTCCGTTGTTAAATAGCCAGCAGGCCCCGGGTCTCCGTCCGACCACTGAGTGTTGACCTGCTGCGGGGTAGTTAGTGGTCGTGACTGAAAAGGGGGTCTGCTTTCGTGAGAGCATCAGTCGAACCCACAGGTCTGTCGCATTGACTGCCCAGCCGAGGTCAGGCTGCAGGGCCAGACGCCTGCGGAACTCTTCGTCATACAACCGCCAGGCGGAACCGCCATGGGTTTTGTATGAGTTATATATCAGATCCTGATATATAGCTAGTTCTGAGCAGCGTTCCGGATGCTTCTGGCCCATAACACAGGTTAACACTGAAAACGCCTGTATCCAATTGTTCATCGTCGGTGCTATTTTGGGTCTATATCTTTGGTATAAGCTTTCAGTCCTCCTTTCTTTATCTACCGTCGGTTGGTCGGCTGATACTAGTGACCATATGTCAATGTAGTCATTGTTCCATATTTTTTGTCTCGTCTCTTGATCTATGTGCGCCCCTAGAGGGCTGATACCGCTATATATTATGTCCTTGTGTAAACTCGCTGACTTTTGTGTCACCTTACTGTCGGTTGAATCACTAGGCCGAGTTAAGTGTTGAACTAGAGCCTTAATGGCCAAAGCAGGACCGTCAGGGACAAAGAGAAAGTAACGGACCTCGGGCACCTGAATTTAATCCCTGTAGGTGTGGCTGGACCCCCCTTCCCCTCTAATCCCATTGGACGTTTGGGCATCCCAATTAGTGGTTCACCTGGGGAATGGTGGAAGGAGGAAATGGGCACTGACCATTACTTTATCTAGCTTCAGTTCAATAGCCCCCCAGTCAGATGCACGTTCCTTAGTCAGTACCGTGCCTGCCATTCTGGTAACCCTGTTGTAAAGTGCTTTCACACGTACTGATTGTGCTTTAATAGAGCACTTTAAGGGGTTTTCCATTTAAAACAAGTGTAATATATTCTAAGGATTTACTCAAGAATCTAATAGCAATGGGAGCAAAGACACACTGAGACCTAGTTTTTAAAGGTGAACAAATCTGTATTGAGCATGTGTGGCAGGAAACAAACGTGAGATGCAGCAAAGTGAGCAAGTTTATCAAACATGCATTAAAAAGATAAGTCTCTTCAAATATTTCTATCACAGTGTAGCCAAAGGGGGAATTCTCTCAGAAGCAGTACACTTAGTGAGATGCAACAGCAGAAACAGTCCATGAGTTTAGTTATACCCAGGAAGGCCTGGGAATGGTAATCACAATGAACAACTCCTGAATTTAAAGCAGTGCAGAGTAGTTAATGAGAGTCCAGCACAGTCCAGAGAACTGCTGCACAATATAAACTTAGAAACTTCAAGAGCTGACAAGCACACAAGACTTGCATATCAGACAGGCAGGCTTAAAGGAAAGTTAGAGGCAGCAGCACTAGAGGCGAGTTTGCAGGAGAAGCACTGAAGAAGGTGTTGTAGCAGGAGGTGAAACTACAGACACTGGAAAAGCTAGAGCAGATTTGCGTGAGGAGGAACTCTAGAGAAACACAGGGAGCAGGATGCCAGGAATTTAAACTGCATACTCAAGCATGTCTAGAAGGTAGACTAAGGCTAGGGTCACACTTGGAGGGTGACCCACGTTTCCCGTATCTGCTAAACGCTTAGCCCGGTCTGCTGTAACGGATAGCGTTACATCGCTTGCTGCCCGGCAACGCTGCTCCATAGTAACAAGTAGTTTACCTTGGATTTGGCCACACACAGAGCCCCAGGAAGTGCGCTTTAGCTGAGAGCATATGAAAACGTTGTCTGCAATGGGTGAAGAAGACCCATAGGTGACACGTGGAGTCTTAAAACGGGCACACACCTCACATGAGATAACATAGCCCTTAGTAGCCTTCAGACAAGTCGGCCACCAGAAACATCGGCTTAGGAACTCTTGTGTCTTCTGCACCCCACTATGACCAGCCAACTTGGAGCAATGGACCAACTTGAGGATCTTTAGATGTACGGCCTCAGGGATATATATACATCTATCTTGGAACAACATGCCACCCTTAAGGACAAGATTGATATCAACAAGTGGGTTATCAAGAAAAAAAAGTGAGAGCCATTCAGAGAGTGCAAGCGACTCTCACTGGGGTGCAAGTTCCCATCATTCGCTGAAGAGAGCTGGCTCTTTGTGTCGGATCATTCACAAATGACACATCCGAGACCACCCCTACCCCGATACTCAGTCACGTACTGAGTGTACGAAGAATCCTGATGCTCAATTCAGTATCGAGCAAAGGCGAGCATGCTTGCTCATCATTATTTATTACTTATACTTAAACTAGGTGATAACTTATTGATTAGTGGGAGTATGACCTCTTGGACCTGCCCTGATCAACAGACCAGGAACCTTTATCCCTATTACAATGGAGCGGCAATGTGCATGCTCGACCACTGTTTCATTTACACCCATTGGGGCGACCAACCATGGCGCTCAGCTTTTTTCATCAGCCCCACATAGAGTAAAGGGAGTGGCAGTCGGGCAGTCAACTTGCCGCTCCATTATAGGGAAAAAAAGAGCCACTTTTTTCACTTGTTTCTTGCGATGAAGCCTTGTCTTATTTCTTGTTCTATGAAGCCTCGTCTTATTTCTTGTTCTATGAAGCCTCGTCTTATTTCAGCATTTCACTTCACACCAATGAAACCACACGTTCTCTGGACCTTTAGTAGCTTGTGTCATAATTAGTAAGCAGTCAGAAAATACACAACAAAACTGCTTGACAATGTGTTACACAAACGTACACTAATTATAATAAAATATAATAAAAATTCTATTTAAAGTTTGTTATCTATATTGTTTTTTGTTTGCTAATATGAAGTTTAGAGTCTTCCGCATTTTTTTCTGTCTAATTTAGGAGGTATTATATAAATTAGAATTTTCCTGCAAACTTTGGTTTTAATATTACTAAAATTAAAATCATACAGTACTAATTGCATAATAGCAATGATATCAGCCTCCTTAAGAAGGAAATGACGGAGCTGGGATGAAAAAAGTCCTGTGGAATCTCATCCTCTCTGGGCTAAGTTCCAGGTCTTAATATATTGAGCTAATGAAAACACAATATCGTCTCAAAGATGCTAAAGATCAAAGCAACAACTTATGATTACGGTATTTTATGTAATATTAACCACAATACAAGTGTTCCAGTAACTGCTTCTGGATTTGCAAGGATTCCAGATTGTCAAATGAAATAGTTCCGTTTTAGATCAAGCAGGATGCCTTCTCAAGACCTTGTGAAATATGGCTTTACAAGAAAAGCCCTAAAATTGACATCAATACAAGAATGTACGAGTAGAAAAAAAGCGTCATTCACCAGGATGTATAAGTCTTTATTCTTTCATTCAAAAATAAGAATGTGCAGGAGGCAGGACGGGGAAGGTCATAGCAGGACGACGGCTGTTTTGCACTGAACTGGTGCTTCAATGGGTCCAATGGTTTAGTGCGATATGGCCGTTGCCCAGCTATGGTCCTCGCCATGCTGTCACCTGCACATCCTTGTTTTTAAATGAAAGATGATGAAGAGTATATCTTTATACATCCCGGTGAGTGCTGTTTTTTTTCTTCTTATACATTCTACACTGTGTGCAGAATTATTAGCCAAATGAGTATTTTGATCACACGATACCTTTTATTCATGTTGTCCTACTCCAAGCTGTATAGGCTTGAGAGCCAACTACCAATTAAGTAAATCATGTGATGTGCATCTCTGTAATGAGGAGGGGTGTGGTGTAATGACATCAACACCCTATATAAGGTGTGCTTAATTATTAGGCAAATGCCTTTTGTTGGGCAAAATAGGTCAGAAGAGAGATTTGATGGGCTCTGAAAAGTCCAAAATTGTGAGATGTCTTGCAGAGGGATGCAGCAGTCTGGAAATTGCCAAACTTTTGAAGCGTGATCACCGAACAATCAAGCGTTTCATGGCAAATAGCCAACAGGGTCACAAGAAGCGTGTTGGGCAAAAAAGGCACAAAATAACTGCCCATGAATTGTGGAAAATCAAGCGTGAAGATACAATTTGCCACCAGTTTTGCCATATTTCAGAGGTGCAATGTTACTGGAGTATCAAAAAGCACAAGTTGTTCTATACTCAGGGACATGGCCAAGGTAAGGAAAGGCTGAAAAATGACCACCTTTGAACAAGAAACACAAGATAAAACCTCAAAACTGGGCCAAGAAATATCTTAAGACTGATTTTTCGAAGGTTTTATGGACTGGTGAAATGTGAGTGACTCTTGATGGGCCAGATGGATGGGCCAGAGGCTGGATCAGTAAAGGGCAGAGAGCTCCACTCCGACTCAGACGCCAGCAAGGTGGAGGTGGGGTACTGGTATGGGCTGGTATCAAAGATGAACTTGTGGGACCTTTTCAGGTTGAGGAAGGAGTGAAGCTCAACTCCCGGACCTACTGCCAGTTTCGGGAAGAAAACTTCAAGCAGTGGTACAGGAAGAAGTCGGTATCGTTCAAGAAAAACATGATTTTCATGCAGGACAATGCTCCATCACATGCATCCAACAATTCCACAGCGTGGCTGGCCAGTAAGGCCACGTGCACACGCTGAGTATTTGATGAGTTATTTACCTCAGGATTTGTACACAAAACCAGGAGTGGAGCAATCAGAGGAAAAGTCTAATAGAAACACCTGCACCACTTCTGTATTTAATTATCCAATCCTGCTTTTGGCTACAAATTCTGAGGTAAAAAAACTCAAATACTCAGAGTGTGCACGTGGCCTAAAGGTCTAAAAGACGAAAAAATAATGACATGGCCCCCTTGTTCACCTGATCTGAACCCCATAGAGAACCTGTGGTCCCTCCTAAAATGTGAGATCTACAGGGAGGGAAAACAGTACACCTCTCGGAACAGTGTCTGGGAGGCTGTGGTGGCTGCTGCACGCAATGTTGATCATAAACAGATCAAGCAACTGACAGAATCTATGGATAGAGGCTGCTGAGTGTCATCATAGAGAAAGGTGGCTATATTGGTCACTAATTTTTTTTGTGTTTTGTTTTTGCATGTCAGAAATGTTTATTTCTAAATTTTGTGCAGTTATATTAGTTTACATGGTGAAAATAAACAAGTGAGATGGGAATATATTTGGTTTTTATTAAGTTGTGTTCCTCACATTTTTTTGTTTCTCTGATATTTTCCTAAAAAAAGGATCCTGACCTGGAACTTGTCACTACATTCTCTTACGGGGGTCTTTTTGCTCCACTTCACAGTTTTCCCAAATACAAGAATGTCAAAGAAGAGCATCAACTGCTGTGGTATTCTGGGACTGAAGGGTAAACATGGCACATGACATTGACCTCGCATGATTGTGGTAACCCATCCACTATCTACTGAATACCCTGATGGATGTTTGGCTGGTCCATCCAGCTGGAGAAGTAGTACATGCGCTTACCATGTATTTGGCTCTACCTATTGAAACCTTCAGCTATCATTTCCAACTATCCTATACACATGTAAATTCTACTTTACCAAGAACAAAAGTATTGACAAAATCGGTGATTATTTTATTAGTTCAATCCCATGTGTATGGGGGCAAAACACATGAAATAATTATCTGCAGACTATTGGTACATCCAGGTAAATTTGGTGATATTATTTGAGAATAAATCCTCCTAAGTGGTCATATAAATTAAATGAAATAAGAAGAGAAGGCAAGTTCTCCTGACCTCATGGGGGCGTGTTCTTGGTTCCTGCTTATGATTGGAAAATGTAGTCTTTGCTCTGACCTTGAGCGGTGAGGACGTAATGCTGTGTTACAGAGGCTTTCCTGAAGCAAACCACTTTTGTAAGAATCATCTGTTGAGAGTTCCTGTTCCTTTCCTTGGGTGGAGGTGAGGGGATGTTAGACCAGGGCTGGATAGGAACAGGGCAATGTTGGCGGCCCAGACATCTCCACCTTTAGGGATAACTGTAGGATCAGGGTCAACTAGGTAACCCCAGTCTACAGGGTCAGGCTAGCTTTCCTGATTCCCTCAGCCCATCTATGCCTTCTTGATACTACTCCACTTGTTCGCTATTATCCCCAGTGACATTAGGAAGATACCACTAAGCAATTACCAAGCTTCCTCCTCCATATCCAAAGAGAACAGGAGATACTGGGTCCTAGGAAACCCAGACAGATCCATTGTATAGAGAAGAAACTGATTGTCTCCTGTAACTGAGGCTAATATACTAGCTCCTTACAGGGGACACCAATATAACAAATGTATCAGTTTTATACACATTGTTATTACAATTTTTGTAGTAAAGGGAGATTTTATTTAAGGGAAACCTGTCACCTAGTTTAGCCCCCCAACCTATAACTACCTGTCCCTGCAGCTTCCTACTACATTATTAACCATCCATGTCTGACCTAATAGTGAATTATAATAGTTGAATAAAGCGGTTTATACACTTACATGTTCCTAGACGTGTGGGCGTTCCTAGACAGCTGGCTAGAGTTCACTCTCCCCCCACCTCACTGCTGCAATCATGCCCCGGTGGGCGTATAACTTCATTCAGGAGCGCGCTCCTGATTTCAAATTCCCGCCTCCTTGTGATGCCTCCCAACTGGATCATGTCATTTCTAGCCCTGCGCAGTGTGGGAGGTATTGGGTGTGCAGGCTGGCTTTGGAATGCACACTGAGCATACGCATACTGTGGAGCCAGCTTGTACGGAAATAGACCCCCACGCTATGCGTAGGTCCGTAAGTGACGCACTGACAGCTGTATCGCTAAGTGGTGACGTGACCCTTTGAAAGCGTTGCAGATACTATGGCAACGCCTTCAGGTTGAGCTCAGTTACTGGACGCTATCCCCACTGAATGAATTAGCTGGCTGTAGATAGCGTCCAGTAACTAAGCTCAACCTGAAGGTGTTGGCATAATAACCACAACGCTTTCAAAGGGTGACATCACCGCTTACAGTGCAGAATGACATCGGAGCACAGCTGTAAAGGTACCGTTACACGCTTCAATGTTGAAACAATATCACTAACAATCTCGTGGGCTGATTTGAGAACGTTCTTATATCTACGATCAACGATCCAATAATTTATTGTAGTCGTATTGCGATGTTACACGCAACAACATCCTAAACGTCACTTGAATGACTCCAAACCTGTGACGTTTTGAGCAATATCGTTCACGATATCTTACCGTGTAACTGGGCTTTAAGTGAGAGAAGTGCTCACTTTATCGCTGTGCTCCAATTTAATTCTGTGCCTGCTATTTTCCAGTAGATGGTGTTTGTGTGATGGCAGAGAGAAGTAGCAGTGGTGAAGATGTGGATTACGTTGGATTTTTTTCTAATAAAGATGATTGCCGGCCAAGGTAAACCAGGCAGCTCTCGGTGGCAGCCCGTAGTTGTCTGCTTTATCTGTGCTGAGTATAAAAAATACCACCTTCCTAACTTGACTTCCTAACTTAATGTTCCTGGGGATGAGACCAGTTCCTCCACCCTTCTGTACACTAGTCTTTCCGGTCAACTATGTACACATCATAACACATACAAGACAACATATATACACTCTTTAGTCATAGTACACTTTACTCTCTGTATCGGGCTTGGATTTGACCTTTGGTACTACGCTGCAATCTCCTAAGCTCTGGAGTATCTACTGCAGGTATACTCAGTGGCTCTGAGTGGGATATTGATCTGATAGCAAGACCGGCAAGTTCACTGGGAGCAGGAATCTGTTCTTCCTGTTCCTTCTCTGCTGGTACCATCACTGGTTCTTCCACTCTTGGGGCTTCTTGCTGTACTGCTTCAGGTCTACCACTTGAGGGAACGCTAACACAGGTACGATGGCAGCTCCATTGTAGTTTGTCCAAGTCTTTGGAAAGTCTTTGAGGACTGTATGCAACACATCTTCTTCTTTAGGCGGTGTAACTACAGAAACTGGGATATCTGGTGCCCTCAGGGTTTCAGGACACAACTTTAAATGGTCTCTAGATGCAACTGATGTTGTCTTTCCAACATCCTTGCTGACCAAGCACATTTTAGTGTTGTCAAAACCTGATGGTAAGATAGTGTATGGCGTTGTTTACCATTGGACATCAACTTGTGGGTGCACCTTTTTCTTTTAAGCGCTTGCTCACCAGGTTGTAAAGGAGTTGCAGGAGCTTGCTGATTGTAAGTTCTTTCTTGTCTCTCTCTGGCTTGTTGGAGACTCCTTTCTCCACACTCTTGCACTTGGTGATACATCTATTGGCAAATGGTATCCCAGTTGGCTTCTGGTACTTCTACATCTGGTTTCAGAATTCCCATGTCTAAATCTATTGGCAGCCTACCAGGTCTTGCTCGCATTAAGTAGGCTGGGGTGCAGTTGGTAGGACTCACTGGGACATGGTTGTACAAGTCTACCAAGTCTGGTAACTTCTCTGGCTACAAGTTCCTTTCTGCCCCCGTCAAAATCTTCAGTAGGACCATTACAATTTGATTCATCTTCTCAAAAAGACAATTTGTTTGAGGATGGTACGGTGTTGTCCAGATCTTCTTACACCCATGCAAGTGATAGAATTCTTGAAAGATTTCAGCTTCAAATGCTGGACCTTGATCTTTGAGAACCTGTTCTGGATAACCATGGGGTCTGCAAAAGTAAGTCTGAAACGCCTTAACCGTTGTTCTGGCTGTTAGATCCTTTATGGGCACAACCACTAAGAAACAGGAATAGTGGTCCACTATGGTCAGGGCATAGACATAGCGGATCTGCTTGGTGTTAACTTGATGTGATCTAGGGCTACCAATCCTAGTGGCTGTTTTGTTACTATGGACTGGAGTGGAGCTTTCTAACTCTCTTTGTCTTTTCTTCTTAGGTTGCACGGGCCACAGTTTCTGCACCAATCTTCAATTGATCTTCTCATGCCAACCCAATAGAATCTTTCTCTCAGCAGAACCTCCAATTTATTCCATCCAAAATGCCCTGCGCAATTATGGTAGGCTTCCAATTGACATCTCTTTTTGGTACTATGATCTGCCAGACCAATTCATGATTTCTGGGGTTTGTGTGTCTTCTGCACAGTTTACCTTCATATAGGAACAGTTTACTTCTCTCTTTCCTCAGCTGTTGAGCTTCAGATGGGGCATCTGGACCAGGTTACGCACCCTCCTGCGTCAGTAGCTCCTTGACAAACGTCAAAGCTGGATCACTGTTCTGTGCTTCAACCCATCTGTGGTGTGGTAATGGGTTTAACCTTGCCTTCTGGTGTTTGTGGTACACACCTGTTCTGTACTGTGCTGCTCTAGGGCGGTGAAAGGCTGGTAGCTCTATCTATTCCAGCCTTTCCGGTTCCTCTTCCACGTCCTTCAGGTGTGGCATCCTGGATAAGGCATCTGCATTGGCATTTTGTGGCCTGCCCTATACTTGATGGTAAAATCATAATTTGACAGCCGTGCCATCCATCGCTGCTCCAGTACACCGAGTTTTGCTGAGTCCAGGTGGGTAAGCCGGTTGTTATCTGTAAAGATAGTAAATTATCCTGCAGCCAGATAGTGTTTGAAGCATTCTGTAACAGCCCAGACTACTGCCAGGAGTTCCAACTTGAGTGAACTGTAGTTCTCAAGATTTCTTTCAGTAGGACGGAGCTTTCTGCTTGCAAAGGCTATAACTCTCTCTTTCCCTTCTTGCACTTGGGACAGCATCGCTCCCAATTCCATGTTGCTGGCATCTGTATACAGAATGAATGGCTGGTGTTAATTAGGGTAAGCTAGGATTTCATCCCCTGTTAGGGCCCACTTAAACTTCTTGAAGGATTCTTCCATTTTATTACTCCATAGGAAGGGAGTACTCCTGACTTTTGTCTTCTTGGATTGTCCTGCCAGGAGATCTTGTAGAGGGGTGGCCATCTTTGTAAACCCTTTGATGAATCTTGTATTGTAGACAACCAGGCCCAGGAACTGCCTCACCTCTTTCATGCTGGTGGGTCTTGGCCAATCCCATATCACTGTGACTTTCTCGGGTTTGGTGCTACACCTTCAGAGCTTACAACATGGCTGAGGTACTGTACCTTTGGTTTTAACAGGTGACACTTGAATGGCTTTATCTTCATGCCATAGCCGGACAAGGCTTCAAACACTTCTGCCAAGTGATCCAGGTGCTCTTCATACATTTTTGAGTAGACTATTATGTCATCCAGGTACAATAAGACGGTCTCAAAGTTCTTGAGTCCTAGGCAGCACTCCATCAGTCTCTGAAATGTACCGAGTGCGTTGCAGAGTCCAAACGGCATACAGTTGAACGTGCAGAGGCCCATTGGCGTGGTGAATGTTGTCTTCTCACGGTCAGCCTCTGCCATAGGAACTTGCCAATACCCACTAGTCAGATCTAAGGTGGAAAAGTAATTAGCAGATTTTAATGCAGCTAATGATTCCTCAATTCTAGGTAATGGGAATGCGTCCTTGTGTGTAATGAGGTTGATCTGCCTGTAATCTATGCACATCCTCATTGTCCCATCCTTTTTCTTGACCAATACTAGAGGAGCTGTCCAGGGGCTACAACTGTCTTTTATCACCAGTGATTCCTTCATTTCTTTTAACATGTTCTTTGCACGTTAGTAGTGAGCGGGCAGTACTACCTCTTGATGGGTGGATGGTTACCTGTGGGTATATGGTGTTCTACCCCTTTTATTTGCCCAAAGACTAAAGGGTGTTTATTAAAGACTTGCTCATACTCTCTCACTACCCGGTATACTCCATCCATGCTTCTGATGGGAGGGTGTAGAATCGGTACCTACATGTAACTTTTGGCATCAATCCTCCAGTTTTCCCTCTGAGCCATTGCCCTCTGCCTGGTTGGATGGGTTCAAGGGTTCAACTGCCGTGATGGAATTGTTATCAACAGTGTACAGTTTAGCCATGGTAGCATACTTTGGCAAGATAATCTCCTTTTCTACACAGTTTAGAAGGTATACTGTACTCTCCCCCTGTGTACCTCAACTACTCCTCTGGCTGTCAGTACAGTGGCCCTACTGTCTGAGAACACGGGTTCTACCAGGGCTTGATAGTTTCACCCTCTAAGGCCTATTGCGGTTCTGCACCAGACCAACATTTTAGTTTTGTGGGGTATCACAATGGGTACCGAGTCACTTACCCTTGCACTCCGAATTTCACCTCCGGAGAACTCTACTGTACCTGCTGTCTTAGCACCAATGCTTTTATTTCCTTCCGCAAGACTCGCTGTTGCCCACTATTGGCAGTCTCGGCAATCTGCTGTAACACAACAATTATTTCTGCAAGACAATTCTCTATCACATTAGTGCCCAAAATAATCATTGGATTACGTTCATGCCAGTCAACATCAACAATTATCAATCCTTGACCCTTTAACTCTACCTTCCCCATTTTAATGGTTACTGTACTTCTTTAAACCTGATCTGTGGTTCCAGTTTACCATTACTAGCCAGTATGTTAAAGTCATCATCTGGGCCGTGCAAAATGAATCTTCCCAGTATCTCTTAAAAAGGATATACGGTATGGAGTTCATCTGGGAGCCGGTATCCAGCAGAGCGTTCATGGGGATGCCATCTAGCACAACAGGCAGGACCGGGCGTCCTCCCACATACCTGTCACGCCAGTTCGGTGGGCCTTGTGATTTTAGTCCGGACGTGCGGCCTGCTTCCCCAGGGGATTCTCGTTTAAAATTCATTCCTTGGCAAAGTGGCCTGGCTCTCCTAAGCGGTGGCAAATTGGTTATCCATTTGATCTATAGTGGTTGCTGGGTCGTCCTCTGGTCGCTGGGTACCTCCTTGGCCGCATCCACGAGATGTCCTTTCTGCTTGAAGCCAATTCGATCTTCTCCACGGGCTTAGATCCTCGCATCTCCTGCATAGCCTAGGCCATCTCCGCAACGCTGTTAGTGCTTCAATCTTTTGGTTGAGAGCTTCATTGGTGATAGGCTCCTGAGACCTCGCACTTGCCCCTGCTGCAGTCTGTGTTGATAGGTTGCAGCCAGACACTGTGCAGGGTTTGCATCATGAGGTTCCTCTGCCTGCATTATGTGGATGGCTCTGTCTTTATACTGCACAAAGTCAAAATCAGGTTCCCCTTAGTGAATCCGGACCCTTCCGGTCTTTCACTTCCGTAGGGATGTACAATTTTAGTTCTGCCGGTGGAACAGGTTTTCTCGCCCCCACCGGATGTCATCAGAGCGCAGGTTGGGCCTTGCCTTTGCGCCCTTGGGAGGGTGCCACCCATGATGACACGCCCCTTCAGCTTCCCGCGCGCCACACGTGTTAGTAATGGTGTCAGTCAAAAAGACGTATTTTACACAGTTCATGGCACACAGTACCTGGTGAAACCGGGCTTCGAGATCCTGTTCGTGATGCCAAAAGCTGTCGAGCCCCAGTGCCATGGGGTACTCGCAACCGGGATTTACTGCCTCTGGGGAGCCACAGGGGTCGAGACCCAGTTTCCATGACCCTGGGTGCAGCTGAAAGGGATTTTGGCTTAATAGGGGAGGGAATTATGAAAGGGAGATTTTCATGACACCACCAGTGGTATGTAGCTATAGCGGGCCACCGCAAATGGGATGGAGTGGCTCGCCACGGGGCTCTCCACGGGCAGAGCGGTTCCCCAGGGCAGTTAAGATAGATTAGGTGCAAGATGCAGGACGACAAGCACAAGCGGTAGGCAAACTCACTGTTTTGTTGGTCAATCAGTCTTTTACTTGTAATGATGGCTTGGAGCAGTTGTTCACGGAGTCTTGGCTGAGAGCAACTCAGGTTTCCTTTTCACCCGACTGGGTCTTTGCCTCCCTCACTGCACTCTGATTGTTGGCTCCTGCGGCTGCATCAGCTAAGCTACCGGCCCTGTCTCTTCCTGCGAGGTGCCAGTATGATAGGCAATTTGAGTCCTTTCTAATCCTCATCTCGGGCGTCTGCTCCTGAACTCTCCGTTGCTGTGTCTCCGGGCACAATGTGGCTGAGGAAGCTGGAATTCCCCACCTTCCGGTGTTGCCTGCCGTGTTGTTAGACCCTGCCCAGTCTTGGACCAGTGTCCATTCTCTACACTTTCCTCTGGGGTGAGCACGGTGTCGCTTGGCTCCCTAGGTGTTCCTGCGACTCTCCTCTGACCCTAGCCTTAGGCCTGGCACCGAGTCAGTGATCCTGGGACAAGCTCTACAGCCTCAGTTCACCAGGATGTCTTCCTCAGTCCTCCTAGGAACTGAACTCACTGGCTTTGCCCCAGACCAGAATTTATAGGGGAGCTCACCCTGAACCCGGGTTTGGTCTCCTCCTTCTAGCCTGGAGACAGAAGGTGTTGTGTGTGGTTTACCTGCCTGATGAGAAGACCCGTTTGCTGCTCTCAGCGTGACACCACCACCCAGGGGCAGCGATGACACAGTGGCACTAAGACCCTACTCACACACTGTATGTAATTGTGGCACCCCAAGAGTTAATTTGCCACAGTAACATCACATGGGTTCCCGCCCCACACAACACTGGACTAGCACCTCTGGGCCAGGAGGGGGAGCTAAAGCAGCTCCCTTATATACAGCGGGTCAAGAGGAAGTAGTTAGTTCAGTACGTAGCAGTACTGTGAAGAGTTCAGTTCCTGGGAGAACTGAGGGAGAGACTGTAGTGTAAAGAGGCTGCGTCAGGCTTCCCTACAGTCTGCTCCTCGATTCCAGGCCTAGGCAGGGTCTGAGGGAAGGAGTACAGGAGACAGAGGAACACATCTGGGAGACTGAGTGACTTCACAACTCGCCCCAGAGGAGCACACAGACCGGATACCGGATCCGAAACTGTGACTGACACACACAGCACAGTAAACACCGGGATAGTGGAAGTTGTAGATCTACACTGTACCTCAGCAAAGCAACACGTCACGGGGTCAGAAGCACACGGAAGACTCAAGTTGCCTAGCAAAGGGTTACCTGTGAGGAGAGACAGTGCCAGCAGCTCAGCTAAAAGCAGCAGCAGGGCCACGCACACAGCGCAGCAGTGGGAAGCCAAGGATCCGGACAGGGTGGGAGCAACCCGGCCTCATTACAGACTTCATGGACAGTACTTGCTGAACAACAGCTACAGTAAAGCTTTGGTGAACTACAAAACCGTGAGTCTGTGTGTTAATTGCACCTTTTGCCCTATATTCAACAGCAGAGATCCCCATCTGCAGAGCCGAACACTGCTTTCACCACAAGCTGAGGGACAAGGCTGCAGCAGCAGGAAAGTAAGTGAATTGCACCTATTACTATACCTCATCCAGTACCAAGACACCCAGTGCTGCAACTGCAAAGTAAGGCTGCCTTCACACTTGCGTATGGAGCACAGCGCACCAAACGCAGCCAAATGCTTGCGCACATGCATTCCTATGTTTAACATGGGAATGCATGTGCCTGCATATGGCTGCGTTTGGCCGCATTTGTGTACGGATAAGCAAAATTTATGTGCCCTCCAACCGCACTCCAAACACAGCATGCAGCAGTTTTTTGTGCGTTCGCGACGCTTGTTCTATCCGCAAGCGCACAAAAAATGCATGGATCTCAATGGATCCGCAGTGTCCTCCGCATAACACCACAGGAGAACGCTGCGGATCTCATTGAAATCTCTCCCAGTGGCCGCCGGTGATCACCGGCGGCCACTGGGAGATCATGCAGAGCCACAGCTGATCTCCCGCCGGTGTCAGCGGGGAGATACAGCTGATCTGACAGCTGTTTAAATCTCCCACACTGACACCGAATAGGTGATGTCGGCGCGGGAGATTAGAAGCAGCGATCAGCTGTTTTATATCTCCCGCACTGATATCACCCTATTCGGTGTCAGCACGGGAGATTTAAACAGCTGTCAGATCAGCTGTATCTCCCCGCTGACACCGGCGGGAGATCAGCTGTGCAGGAAGGAGAAGATCTCTGCCGCTGATCTCCTCCTCCCGGCTGCCCCCAGAGACAGCTGATTGGCTGTCCCTGCACCATACTAATGTGAACGCATGCGGAGATTCTCCGCTGCGTTCACATTAGTATGGGCTGCTTTTGCCTGCGTTTGCATCTGCATGCCCTCCTCATGCAGACACAAATGCAAGTGTAAAGGCAGCCTAAGTGCCTGTGTAGACTACAACCCCCATTATAATCCTTGCAAACCCTGCTCTCCCTCACAAACTGTTCCTATCATCTCCACTATCATCCCTCTCCTGCAGCATCTATAGCATCCATCATAGAGTTTAACTACCACTGCCCCGGGGAACCAGGCTCTACCTGCGGAGAGCTGTTCCATCTCCAGCTGCCAAACAACATCCCCAGAGGTTCTGCAGCAGCGGTGGTCACCCTGACCATCTACAATGTTTCCACTCCTTTGCACTCTCACTCTTATCCTTCTCCACTTCCTGCTTCCCCCACTCATCCTCCCACCCAGCATCTCTCACCCTCCATCCTACCTAACCACCTCACCCACTTTTCTGAGCTATTCCTTCACTTTCAATCCTCCATCTCCAGACAGGCATGCCCACCGCGTAAACTCTCCTGTTCCCACCTGCTAACCCTCTCTCTGCTCCTCCTGCTCACTGCGACATGTCCCCTAATCCCGGCCCCCCACCACCACATCCCCACAGTCACCTACACCCCACCCCCACGATCAATCACCAACTATCGTAACCTCACCATCACCCACCCTCACAACCTCACCAACCTTTGACCCATCCCCCCAGCCCCTGCTCCCCTAATCTCCCTGTCAGGCCACTCTGGAACACCCGCTCAGTCTGTTATAAACTCCCATACATCCATGAACTCTTTAGGGTGCGTGCACACGATCAGTATACGCAGCGTTTTGGATGCAGCGTCTTGCAGCCAAGCAAAAAATCCCATCCTCACTATGCTTAACCCGCCCGCAGCGTGTTTGGAGCTGCAGTGCGTGCAGGTTACCGGTAGTCCGCTCCTCCTCCGCATGTTCATTTTATGCTGCGGAGTCGGAAGCGGCTCCCATTGGGTGACTGCAGGGAGAAGCCGCCCTGTACCCGCCGCACACGGTGAGTAAAGGGTGGCTGCGGTCTCTCTGCGGCCACCCGTGGCTTCACTCAGGTCCGAAGGAGCTGCGTCCAACACGCAGCTCCTCCGGACCGTGAGCACATACCCTTATCTCTAAAAAACTCTCATTCTTTGGCATCACAGAGACCTGGCTCACCCTCTCCGACACGGCCTCCCCTGCTGCACTATCTGGCGGATTCAGCCTTTCCCACACCACCCGGCCCTCTGTCAAACACGGCGGAGGTGTCAGCGTATTCCTGTCCAACACCTGCTCCTTTGCCCCCATTCCATTGCCTCCCCCTGCTTCTTTCCCCTATTTCGAAGCCCATTCTGTTCCCATCTTCTCCCCCTGTAACCTTCACCTGGCTGTCATCTACCGCCCCCCCTGGATCCATTCCCACCTTCCTCGACCACTTCACCACCTAGCTACTTCATTTCCTTTCTGCTGACATCCCCACCATAATTATGGGCGACTTCAATATCCCCATTGACACCGCCTACCCAACCGCCTCTCAACTTCTCTCCCTGACCTCCTCCTTTGGGCTCTCCCAATGGTCCTCCTCTACCACCCACAAAAACTGTCACACGCTGGACCTCATGTTTACCCGTCTTTGCTCCCTCACAAACCTCACTCAAACTCAACCCTCCCCCTGTCTGATCTCAATCTGCTGACCTTCTCCTCCCTCACCTCCCATACTATGCCACCCCCTCTCCGCAAACTCGATCACCCCCGCCGAAACCTAAAACACATCGATCTTCACTCACTCTCAAAATCCCTTCTCCCTCTCGCCGATATAACATCCATATGCTACACAGACACCGCCACCATCCTCTACAACGCTGCATTAACGAAGGCCCTCGAACTAGTCACCCCCCTCACGCACCACGCTCCACGCACTAACAGGCAACCCTGGCACACCACCCTCACTAAAGACCTGAGACGGGCATCCAGGGTTGCCGAGAGGAGATGGAAAAAATCACACGCCACTGAGCACTGCGCTGTTCAAACAGTCCATCATCGCCTTCAAGGCTGCACTTGCTGCCGCCAAACAAACCTTCTTCTCATCTCTAATAACCTTCCTGTCCAACAATCCCAAACAGCTTTTCAAAACCTTCAATTCCTTACTCCGCCCGCCCTCCCTCTCCCCTTATCTCCGTTGAAGACCTTGCCTCCTTCAAAGAAAAGATTGACAGAATCAGAGACAACTTTGACCCACTGTCCCCACAGCTTCCCTTCTCACCTATACTGCCCTCTCCTTCCACCAGCTGCTTCCCCCCCATAACTGAGGATCAGCTCTCCTCCCTCCTGTCAAAATCACACCTCACCACCAGCGCCCACGACCCGCTCCCATCCCACCTCATTCCCAACCTCACCTCTGTTATCATCCTAGCCTTAACTCATCTTGTTAACCTATCACCGCTGGTGCCTTCCCCTCAGCCTTCAAGCACACCCTGATCACACCCATCCTCAAAAAACCCTCCCTCGACCCCACATCTGTCTCCAACTATTGCCCCATATTTCTCCTCCCTTTCGCCTCTAAACTACTTGAACAGCATGTACACTCAGAGCTGTCCTATCACCTCTCCTCCTGCTCCCTCTTCGACCGCCTGCAATCTGGCTTCCGACCCCTCCACTCCACTGAAACTGCTCTGACCAAAGTCACCAATGACATACTGACTGCCAAAAGCAAACATCACTGCCCTGTCCTCCTCCTCGACCTATCCGCTGCCTTCAACACTGTTGACTACTCCCTTCTACTTCAGATCCTAGAATCTCTTGGCATCACGGACCTTGCCCTCTCTTGGATCTCCTCAAACTTAACGGACCAGACCTTCAGCGTCATCCACTCTCACACTTCCTCTTCATCCTAACCCCTATCTGTCGGGGTCCCCCAGGGCTCGGTTCTGGGACCGCTACTCTTGTCAATGTACACTCTCGGCCCAGGGCAACTCATTGAGTCCCACGGCCTCCAGTACCACCTCTATGCCGACGACACCCAAATCTACCTGTCTGGACCTGACATCGCCTCCCTACTATTCAAAATTCCACAATGCCTGTCCGCCATCTCATCCTTCTTCTCTGCTCGCTTCCTTAAGCTGAACATGGACAAAACTGAGTTCATCGTCTTCCCCCCAAGCCGCTCCCCCTCACTACCTGACCTATCCAATGACTGCTCTCTCTCCCCAGTCCCCCACACCAAGTGCCTTGGGGTTATCCTCGACTCTTCCCTCTCCTTCAAGCCCCATATCCAGGCCCTCGCCACCTCCTGCCGTCTCCAGCTCAAAAACATCTCCCAGATCCGCACTTTTCTTGACCACGACACTGCTAAAACCATTATTTATGCTCTCATCATCTCCTGCCTTGACTATTGCAACCTCCTGCTCTCCGGCCTTCCTGCTACCTCCCTTGCACCTCTCCAATCTATCCTAAACTCCGCTGCCCGTCTAATCCATCTGTCCTCCCGCTACTCCCCTGTCTCCCCCCTCTGCCAAGCCCTTCATTGGCTCCCTGCTTCCCAAATATCCTGGTTTAAAACATTAACCATGACATACAAAGCCATCCACAACCTGTCCCCTCCATACATTTCCGACATGATCTCCTGATACCTACCCTCGCACAACCTGTGATCCTCCCAAGAACTCCTCCTCTACTCCCCCCTCATTTCCTCTTCACACAAGCCCATTCAGGATTTCTCCCGGGCATCCCCCATACTCTGGAACTCTCTGCCCCAACACATCAGACATTCTCCTACCCTGGGAACCTTCAAAAGAAGCCTAAAAACCCACCTCTTCCGCCAAGCCTACAACTTCCTATGAGACCCGGTCCACCGCACCACCTCACGACCGGCACCTCCTACTGTATCCCCACCCGCCCCTCGTAGATTGTGAGCCCTCGCGGACAGGATCTTCTCCTGTCTTGTATCTGTACGACCAAATTGTCTACATTTATTGTACTTGTCCTTGTCTGCCCTTTTAGCATGTAAAGCGGCATGGAATTTAATGGCCCTATATAAATAATAATAATAATAATAATAATAATAATTAGCAGATCACATCCAATGCTCTTTTATCGGATGACCCTACCCTAAGTCCCTCCTGTAGAGTGTAATCGCTAATGATCGGCGGGGTTTGCTTTCGCTCTCCTCTCTCCCATGTGTATTTTCCAAGCAATTACAACTTATAGTTCATGAAAAAAATAATAATATTGCCCTATTTGTCACAAAAAATAGATTGAAAAGTCACTTTAATACCATAGAGAATATACAAGCTAAAACCATTTGACCAGTACATGCCAGAATCCTTTCAGGGAGAAAAGGTTGAGGAATGACAAAATGCAATCTTATAAAACAGAAGCTTAATTAGCGAGGTGCTAATTTTTGTTATTCCAGATATTTCAGTATTACTAATTCTCATATAAGGAAGGCAATTAATTTAATCATTTTGCTTTAATCCAATATTTTCTCTGATTATAAGCTGTAGCAGTTAATTCCATTGTCTTCACGACTTTGTTGGCAGGAGAAACATTTCTATAATGTTGTACCAGTCGTCTATGGGGTTTTCATTCTGTACAGTCATGGACAAACGTTTTAAGACACACAAATTTTGGTTTTCACACAGTTTGCTGCTTCTGTATTTTTCGATCTTTTAGGCTGGTTTCACACTAGCAGTTTTCGGTGTCCGTGTTAATTGAGGAATTTGCGGGTGCATCCAGTTCTTTACGGTTCCCCATGATCTGAGTGTCCCTGATCTGGGTGTCCGTGGATTTTAAAACGCATTTTAAAGCGATTTAGGTGTCCGGTTCAAAACCAAGAACACCTGGATCTGGGGCAATGCGGGTTAAATTATAATGGTGCTCTATGGATCTGTTTTTTTTTTTAACTGAGCATGCCCAGAACCCAGTATAAAATGACACACCCACTAGGGGGCGTGTCATTTTCCACCAAATCTAGCTAAATGAGGTACACAACCTGATGCAACTGAATGCTCAAGCACATGAGACGGATCAGTGACAAAACAGGTGCGGGCAGGGCTGGCTCCAGGCTTTTGTGGGCCCCGGGCAAAACAATCTCAGTGGGCCCCTTTAACGCATACCACGAGTCATAAATATAATATAGAAGCTGCGGGCAGTGTATATGTAATATAGAGGCTCCTGGGTGGGCTCTATATATATATATAATATTGAGGCTGTGCAGGGCTGCATATATAATAGAGGCTTCTGAGCTGTATATATAATATGGAGACTGCAGATCTGTATAAATAGTATAGAGGCTGCTGCTGGGCTGTATATATAATGTAGAGGACAGCAATATAATGGTAATATAGTAGTGAATAAAATAGACCTAAAACGTAACTTTTACTCAGTACTGACTTAAAAAGGCTTGAAAACCTAGTAAAAACAAGTGCAACAAAACAGTGAGGGCCAACCTTAGTCGAATCTTAAGACCCAAGAAAACAACAGGTTGCTGCCCTTTTAGAAAGTTAGGGTATCACCTTACCAATAACCTCCCTCTTAACGAGGTACAACGGTTTGCAGGCAATAACTCCCTTCTAGCGATATATATAGGAACAATCTCACACGTTCCGTGGATGTTCCTAGGTGTCTGACATTCACTCTGACCCTCTCATCTGGAAGGTGTCCTTTTCTTTATGACACTCAGTGTTCCATTGGTCCAAGAAAGTCACCACCGTGATGTATGCGTGCCTACCGACGCGTTTCTATACACAGCATGTACTTCTTCAGGGGAGATGAGCATCAATGGCTGCATCCATAAGTGTTGCCGCATACCATATAGCCCTGCTGACACACGCGACACTGGCTCTCAGTGTGACACATGGTGAGGAACTGAGAGCCAGGTTGTGCTGGGCTGTATATACATAATAAAGACGCTCTGAGCTACGTATAATATTTGGAGGCTGCCAATGTGCTGTATATATTATTTGGGAGGCTGTGTTGGGCTGTGTATATTTGGAGGCTGTGGCAGTCCAGCAGTAGCCTCCAATATATACAGCCCAATATCCTGCACAGCATGCAAATAATAAATATAGCCAAGCACAGACTCCATATTATATATACAGCACAGCCTCCAAATACTATATACAGTACAGCAGCAGTCTACATACTATATATGCAGCACAGCACAGCCTCTAAATAATATATACAGGCAGCTTCAAAATAATATATACAGCAAAGCACAGCCTCCATATTATATACATCACAGCACAGTCTCCAAATAATATATACAGCACAACTTCCATTTATATGTATATTACAGCCTCCAAATAACATATACAGCACAGCATACCCTCCATATTATATATACAGCCAAGGACAGCCTCCAAATATATGCAGCCCAGCTCAGCCTCAAAAATATATACAGCCCAGCACAGCCTCCAAATAATATACACAGCACAGCCTCCAAATATATATAGCCCAGCACAGCCTTCAAATTCTATATACAGCACAATCTCCAAAAATATATACAGCACAGCCTACATATTATATATATAGCAGCAGGAGCCTCCTTATAGCCCAACATCAGCCTTCATATAGCCCAGAAGCAGCCTCCATAGCACAGCCTCCATAACCCAGCAGCAGCCCCTATGTACCAGCAGTAGCCTCCATAGCACAGTCCCCATATACCCCAGCAGCAGCCTCCATAGGACAGCCTCCATAACTCAGCAGCAGCCTCTATGACCCAGCAGTAGCCTCCATAGCACAGCCTCCATAACCCTGCAGCAGCCTCCATAGCACAGCTTCCATTACCCAGCAGCAGCCTCTATGTCCCAGCAGTAACCTTCATAGCACAGCCTCCATATACCTCAGCAGTATTCTCCATAGCACAGCCCCCATAAACCAGCAGTAGCCTCCATAGCACAGCCTCCATAGCACAGCCTCCATAACCCAGCAGCAGCCTCTATGTTCCAGCAGTAGCCTCCATAGCACAGCCTCCATATATGTGTGAAGTAGTCTCCATAGCACAGCCTTCATAACCCAGGAGTAGCCTCTATGTCGCAGCAGCAGCCTCCATAGCACAGCCTCCATATACCTCAGCAGCAGCCTCCATTGCACAGCCTCTCCATATACCTCAGCAGCAGCCTCCATAGCACAACCTCCACAACCCAACAGCAGCTTCTATGTCCCAGGAGTAGCCTCCATAGCACAGCCTCCATATACTTCAGCAGCAGACTCCATAGCACAACCTCCATATACCCCAGAAGCAGCCTCCATAGCTCAGCCTCCATATACCTCAGCAGCAGCCTAATAGCACAGCCTCCATAGCCCAGCATCCTCCATAGCACAGCTTCCATTACACAGCAGCAGCCTCTATGTCCCAGCAGTAGCCAACATAGCACAGCTTCATTAAACCTCAGCAGCAGCCTCCATAGCAATGCCTCCATATACCTCAGCAGCTGCCTTCATAGCACAGCCTCCATAACCCAGTAGTAGCTTCTATTTCCCAGCTGCAACCTCCATAGCATTGGTTCCATATACCTCAGCAGCAGCCTCCATAGCACATCCTGCATAACCCAACAGCTGCCTCTATGTCCCAGCAGTAGCCTCCATAGCACAGCCTCCAGATACCCCAGCAGCAGCTTCCATAACCCAGCAGCAGCCTCCACAGCCCAGCACAACCTCCAAGCAGCCTAATGACAGCCTCTGTAATCCCCGATCATGCTGCACATAGTAAAAAACAAAAAAGTTTATACTCACCTTTCCTCCGCTCCCTAGCGCTCCTGTCCTCCTCAGTTGCTGTCTGTCCCTGCATGTCATTGCAGCAGGCTCCCGTCCACACTCCTCCTCACTGGCAGCACGGCTGCAGCAGTGTGATGAGGTCGCATGGTGATGACTCATCACTCTGCTGCAGTCGGCTGAGGAGGAGGCGCAGATGGGAGCCGGCACATGGCTAATCCATGTACACTAGCAGCGCTGCCAATTATCAATTGCTTGGTCTTATATTTGTAATATATTGTATGTTACTAAGTTGTCTCACCAATTACCCAGGTGTGCTCTTGTATATGCAATTGCTTTTTCTTTGGTTTCACACTGGCAGCGCTGCGGGAGCACTCAGCTGCAGGCTGTGTCCCTGCTGGGCCCCTTCTTATCAGGGCTGCCTTCTCTGATGTGCCCTTGGCCATGAGGGCTGCTTATCCCTGATGGCCAGTGGGCCCCCTGCTGCTCAGGACCCCGGCACTTGCCCGGGTATGCCGGGTGCTGACGCCGGGCCTGGGTGCGGGTGCATCCAGTTGTATCATGATACATTTTTGCGGGGAAATCCGGGGGATGCAGATTTTACATGCATACCCCCGAATTCCAAAAAGCGGTAGTGCGAAACCAGCCTAAATCAGATGTTTCTCAGGGTACTGGAGTACAATTATAAGCCTTTTATTATTATAAGCATTTAAGCTTTTAAACTTTTGACAAATACATCAAGTTTGTTCAAAAACTCACCATTTACGGTGCTGAGACTTTCTATTTCAAGACTTCTGCCCTTCACCTTGGCATGCTGGATATCAGCTTCTGGGCCAAATCTTGAGTGATGACAACCCATTCTTGTCTCACCAGTGCTTGGAGTTTATCATAATTTCTGCAGTTTTATTTGATTTCTTCAGAATTGGCCACAGGTACTCAATGGGATTGAGATCTGGGGAGATTCCTGAGATTCCTAGTCATCAACCAAAAATATCAATGATGAAACAAACCATTTATCACTTTTGCCTTCATGGTGCTTCATAATGCTGGAAAATCACATTGTTCATCATCATCACTATATTGCTCCTCGATCGTTGGGAGAAATTGCTCTTGGAGGATGTTTCGAGCCCATTCCCTTACTCGTGGCAGAGTTCTAAGGTAAGATTGTGAGTGAGCCCATTCCATGGATTAAAAACCTCCACACATGAATGGTCTCAGGATGTTTTACCATAGGCATGATACAGGATCCATGTTAGATGCCCTGCCTCTCTTCTGCAGCAGGAACATTGACTTACCCTGGACTCACCGCCACTGCCATGCTGTGCATCTCTGTCCTCACTCACAGCCATGCATGTGGTCCTCTGCAGTCTCTCATTCCCTGGGCCTGCGCATGCCACACAGGTTTCCTGGGAGTGTGCTTAGGGCATGTTTCTGCGCTCCCGCCCTGCACCTAGAGAGCCAGTGCTTTATTACCAGGAAATGCCCTTCAGCTTATGGCTGAGAGGCACTGGGTATATAAGGCATCCTCCCATTAGGGAAGGTCCTGTCTAGTCAGCTAGGTCTCAGGTCCTGTCTGTATCTCCTGTTCCTGTACCTGCCTTCCCCTGCATCTGCTCCTGAGACTTTGCTTGCTTCCTGTCCCTGTGTCCTGACTTCCAATACCTGTCTGTCCTGCTGTGCCTTCTATTCCTGCCTGCTCCTGCCAACCTTTCTGCTACAGCCACCCTGGCTAAACCCGCCTAAATAAGAGACTGTGCTCACTAAACCAGTGACTGTGTCTTATTTCTTCTGTATTCCGGGGGTCTGCTGCCACAGTTCTCTCTGTGGTCCAGTTGGTCCACTTTCCCACGCTCGCTTCCTGCAAGCATAACAGGATAATCAGGCCCAAGATCCTGCTGACTCTCTTGCCACCCAGCTTGCCGGCCTGGTTGTGGATCTCATTGACTTTCTTGCCATCCAGTTTAAATTTACAGCTGGTTTATTGCAACTTCATAAACAAGCCCAAGCAAAGTAAAAGAAATCAGCCTTTCTGGAATAAAGTAAATAAAGCAGGATACAAATAGTCCAAATAGCTGTGGGATCCACCAAATCAGGATCAGAACTAATAAGTACACAAGGATACATCAACAGAACCACTGGCAGTATTGAAATACATCACTATAACCACCAGTAGTACAGAAATACATCACCAGAACTACCCATAGTATAAGAAAACATCATCTCAGCAACCAGGCAAGAGATGAATATATCACCAGGACCATCATTAGTACATGAATAAATTACCAGAACCACCATCAGCACATGAATAAATCACCATTTAAACATGAGTTTATTCACACATACATTACACAGATATGCACACTTACACAGAGGTGTACACATATAGTATGAAGACATGCACTCATGTAGAAATGCACGCACATACTAGTGCATCTCAATGAATAAGAATATTATCAGAAAGTTAATTTATTACAGTAATTCATAACAAAAAGTGAAACGTATATCTTATGTAGAGTCATTATAAACAGAGTGATCTATTTCTAGTGTTTATTTCTGTTAATGTTGATGATTATGGCTTACAGCCAATGACAACCCAAAGGTCATTATCTCAGAAAATTAAAGTAGGGAGGATGAAGGGTTAAAAATTACGCTGCTGTATTCCACGAGACATCAAAGGGTGAATATAATATTGATTTTGTTAGTCAACGCATTTTAGGGCTCCCAGAAACGCACTGAAACGTGGCAATAGTACATTGATTTCTGATGCTATTCTAATTCATTGAGATGCATTAGTATGTAGACACACAGACATGCAAACATGCAGACACACTCACACATGTAGACATGTACATGCACACACACGCAAACAAAGACACAGGCATATATATATATATATATTGTGAGGTAGCGCCCCAGGGGAACCCGCTTGGCACGGGGAAAATGACAGCAGCGACTACATTTCAACGTAACATAAGCAGCGGATTTATTAATTTCTGTCATAAACCGCTTTCAACACATAAACCATAACACTATTTCCATTTTCACATATAATATGCATGTCCTTACATTGCATTATATGACATTCCCATATGACATTACATTACAGGACATTCACATACGTTTTCCCCAGAACTTCAAGGCGTCACCCACCGACCCTTGCAGACCTCAGTCTGGTTCTAAAGACGGCTATCACCGTCTATCACCCTGACAGGGATCATTCCCCATCCTATAGCACATGAGTCATCACACATGGCACTTTTTCATAAACCATTATGACTCATGCATGACACAGCATTCATGGCATTTTTACATACACCAATATGCTACACACTCAGGGCCCACAATAGTACCAGGAGCCCTGTCACTCAGTACACACAAGACCACCTGGCCCTTGAGCCGTCCTCGGTCCTGGACACTGGCTGGCATGCACACATCAGGTGCACTAGCATGGAGCTGGCAGGCTCCCATCACTTCCAGCACGTCTTCACATGGCAGTGGTCTGGACTTCTCTGATTCCCATCGTCCTCTCTTCACTCAGACACCTGGCAGGTTCTTATCGTGCCAGCCACTCCCACATGGACACACCCCCTCAGCTGCTTGTAATCAGCCTGTCACACAGCTCAGGTTAACTCCCTGTGTTCCGGGTTGTCAGCACTCATTCATTACATCCTATTCCTCATGGATCTCATCCCACTCTCACTGCCGCTCATTAGGCTCATGAAACCTCATTGTGTTCAGGTTGGTTCACACAGTATTATCATCACAGGAAAACCGGCCAGTGTGCACAGGATCATCCTCTGATCCTACATGTGATGTACCCCGGCCATGGGCCACATCACCACAATATATACATATATACACATGCAGGCATATACATATCTGATGATATACACAAGAATGCATATAAACTGACATGAACATACTCAGACAAGCATAGATATGCACTCATATATGCGCGCACACACACAGACATTAGGGGGATTTTTTCATTGGGAAGCAGCACACATCACTCGCCTTTCCCTGGCTTGTCTCGCTGATGTAATGGGCACTTCAGTGCGCGCTTTGTGATGTCATAGCTTGTGAACAGGGCCATGTCTTCTAACTGTGACATGGCTGGATCAGCACATATAAAATTGAAGGAGCAGTGCTGGCCTGGCCAACGAAGAAGAGGGCAGTATTGTGGCCCTGCACGGCTGTTAGGAGAGACATATGATCCTCTTAACACCCCCACCCACCCCACGGCTCACCCCTAACAAATACAGTGCAAAAAGTATACAGCACTTCAATTTTCAATTAGATGCATTATTGCATTGTGAGCTTTTTGTTTATAACTCCCCTAAGCTCAGGAGAAAAGAAAGTCAAGATTTTGTAACCTACAGTGAATAATATTCTTCAAAACACTTCTGCAGAAACAGACCTGGTTTTCCAGGATCACAAACCCTACCGCAGTCATTATGCTGATTGAAGAAACCTTGCTGCTCTTCATTTTGTGTTTACGACTGTTTCACGGTTTCCTTTCTATTTTTTTGTCCTAGAAGCGAAACACTCCAGAAATCCAATTATGTGAGAAGAAATATTTGTTTTCAGTAGAGAGAAAAGTTTCAAGGCAAAATCTAAAAAAAAACACAAGGTGCCAAGCAGTACAATGATGGGATGAAGAACGGATTACTCCTCAAAAGCCTCTGTATGCCCTCATCAACCAGGAGTATGGAAAATGTTTGAAGGCTTAAAAGGGTTGCCCTCTTTTTTTTATTTTTCAAACAGGCCCATTGAGACCATAAAATAAAATAAACGGATACTCACCTGGTGAACTGTCTGTGTTCTTTGACAGTCTCTTTGTGTATTCTCTTTTTGGGATGTCACTTGAGAGCTGCAGCCTGTGAAGAATCATGCAGCAGTGACATTCCTCCACACCGTTGTCTGTGACTCCTACCAGTATGTGGCACCCCAGGGTTCATGTGCCACAGTAACACCACAAAGGGTTAACTCCCCACACAACTCACAACACTACACTAGCGCCTCCAGGCCAGAAGGGGGAGCAAAAGCTGCTTCCCTATATATTCTGGTGTGGAGAGGAAGTGGGAAGCTCAGTTCCTAGGAGGACTGAGGAAGAAGGACCTGGGTGTAAAAGAGCTGCATTAGGCTCAGGGTCTGAGGAAAGGAGACAGGAGAATTATTATTATTATTATTATTAGGTATTTATATAGCGCTATTAGGATACATGGCGCTGTACAAGTTAGAGGGTAGACAAAGACAAGTGGTCGAAAAACGACAACAAATCTACAAATCGATCATACGGGTACAATAGGGCCGGGGATCCTGTCCGCGAGGGCTCACAGTCTAGAGGGGGTGGGGAGGGAGACAGTAGGAGGGGGAGAGGTGAGATGGTGCAGTGGATTGGGTCTCAGTGTGTGTTGTAGGCTTGTAGGAAGAGGTGGGTATTCAGGTTTTTCTTGAAGGATCCCAGGGTAGGGGAGTGTCTCATGTGGTGGGGGAGGGAGTTCCAGAGTCTGCTGGAAGCATGAGAGAAGTCTTGTGTGCAGTTGTGGGAGGTGGAAATGCGGGGGGTTGAGAGAAGGAGTTCCTGAGAGGAGCGCAAGTTGCGTGAGGGGAGGTAGCGGGAGATTAGGTCGGAGATGTAGGGAGGGGACAGGTTGTGTATTGCCTTGTATGTTAGGGTTAGGGTTTTGAAGCGAGATAGCTGGGGGATGGGGAGCCAGTGGAGGGCTCGGTGGAGAGGGGAGGCGGGGGAGTAACGGGGAGATAGATGGATGAGTGGGGCAGCAGAGTTGAGGATGGTGCGGAGAGGTGCGAGGGAGGAGGCAGGGAGACCGGTGAACAGGAGGTTGCAGTAGTCCAGGCGGGAGATGACGAGGGCATGGACAAGTGTCTTGCCGTGTTGTGGTCAAGGAAGGAACGGATACAGGCAATGTTTTTTAGTTGGAGTCAGCAGGAGGTGGCGAGGGCTTGGATGTGGGGCTTGAAGAAGAGGGAGGAGTCGAGGATTACCCCGAGGCACTTGGTGTGGGGGAGGGGTGAGAGTGTGCAGTCATTGATGGTGATAGATAGGTCAGGAAGCGGAACGGGGTTGTTCGGGGGAAAGACGATGAATTCGGTCTTGTCCATGTTGAGTTTTAGGAAGCGGGTAGAAAAGAAGGATGCAATGGCGGATAGGCATGGAGGGATTTTGGATAAAAGGGAGGAGATATCAGGGCCAGACAGATAGAGCTGGGTATCGTCAGCATAGAGGTGGTATTGGAGTTCATGTGACTCGATGAGATTGCCTAGGCCGAGGGTGTAAATGGAGAAGAGTAATGGTCCCAGGACCGAGCCTTGGGGAACACCTACAAAGAGGGGGTGGGGCGAGGAGGAGGTGTGAGAGTGGGTCCTGTCCGTTAGGTAGGAGGAGATCCACGAGAGGGCGAGGTCAGTAATGCCAAGAGACTCAAGAATTTGGAGTAAGAGGGAGTAGTCAACAGTGTCGAAGGCAGCAGAGAGGTCGAGAAGGATGAGGACGGAATAGTGTCGTTTGCTCTTGGCGATCAGAAGGTCGTTTGTGACTTTGGTTAGGGCTGTTTCGGTGGAGTGGTGAGGTCGGAAGCCGGATTGTAGGCGATCAAAGAGTACAGGAAGAGAGGTGGGAGGACAGTTCGGAATAGACGTGTTGTTCAAGAAGTTTAGAGGCAAACGAGAGGAGAGATATGGGGCGATAGTTTGAGACTGTTGTGGGGTCAAGGGATGTTTTTTTTAGGATGAGCGTGATTAGGGCATGTTTGAAGGTTGAGGGGCATGCGCCGGATTTGAGTGAAATGTTGAAGAGGTGTGTTAGAGCAGGGATGAGGACTGAGGTGAGGTTAGGGATGAGGTGGGAGGGGAGTGGATCAAGGGCGCATGTGGTGAGGTGTGATCGTGCTAGAAGGGAGGAGAGGTGGTCCTCTGTCACGGGGGTGAAACCTCATTTGGGTGAGGGGGATGGGCTGGAGGAGGGATGGGGCGGGGTGAGTGAGGGTTGCAGCTTTGTCTGAGTTTGTCAATTTTGTCTTTGAAGAAGGTGGCGAAGTCGTCGGTGGAGATGAGGGGTGAGGGAGGAGGTGCAGGGGGACGAAGTAAAGAGTTGAAGGTTTTGAAGAGTTGTTTGGGGTTGTGAGACAGAGCGGTAATTAGGGAGGAGAAGTAGGCTTGTTTTGCGGAGTCAAGGGCAGTCTTGAAGGTATTGAGGGAACGCTTGTATAGGGCGAAGTGCTCTGCGGAGTGGGATTTCTTCCATTTCCGCTCGACTGCCCTAGTCGTCCGTCTGAGTTTTTTGGTGAGGGTCATGAGCCAGGGTTGTCGTTGTACTCTTGTTGTGTTAAATGTGAGTGGAGCAGCCTGGTTGAGGGCTGTGGTGAGAGTGGACTTGTAAATGGCGGCGGCAGAGTCAGCGTCTTGAGAAGAGGCCAAGTCTGAGAGGGGGAGGAGGGATTCTGAGAGTGAATGGAAGTCTATGAGCTTAAGGTCTCTGCGGGGGTGGGGGAGTGTCCGGAGAGGGGGTAGCATGGTAGGGGGGGCAGAGGGATGAGAATGTCAGTAGGTTGTCATCGGAGTGGGTGAGGGTTGAGTATGTGAGGTCGGTGAGGGAGCAGAGGTGGGTGAAGACTAGGTCAAGTGTGTGGCCGCTAGTGTGTGTGGTGGAGATCCATTTGGAGAGGCCGAGGGAGGAGGTGAGGGATACGAGTCTGGAGGCAGCGGCTTTGGGGGTGTCGATGGGGATATTGAAGTCACCCATGACGATGGTGGGGATGTCGGAGGAGAGGTTGTGAAGTGGTCAAAGAAGGTAGATGGGGATCCGGGGGGGCGGTAGACAACAGCCAGCTGGAGGTTGCAGGGGGAGTAGATGCGAACAGCGTGTGCCTCGAAGGAGGGGAGGGGGGGCGGTGTAAGTGGGGAGAAGGAGCAGTTATTGGCCAGAAGTAGGCCAACGCCTCCGCCGCGGGTGTTGGTGGGGCGGGGAGTATGGGAGAGCGTGAATCCACCGTAGGAGAGGGCAGCCGGGGAGGTTGTGTCAGAGGTGGTAAGCCAGGTCTCTGTGAGGCCGAGGAAGGAGAGTTTTTTGGAGATGAAGAGGTCGTGGATAAGTGAGTTTGTTACGGACCGAGAGGGCGTTCCAGAGTGCGCCGGGTAAGGGGACAGGGGAGGACGGAGGTTAAGGGGGCTGCGAGGGTTGGTGGTGGGTCGTTGGAGTGGGGTAGAGGGGAGTGAGATGGTATAGTGGGGTGGGCCAGGATTAGAGGAAATGTCACCAGAGAGTAGGAGGAGCAGGGAGAGGGTTAGGAGGTGGGAGCAGGGGAGCTTGCATTGTGGGCATGTAAGTCTAGAGATGGTGGGTTGAAAGTGGGGAAATAGTTCGGAGCATTGGGTGAGGTGGGTAGGAAGGATGGAGGATGAGAGTAGGATTTCTTTGCTCAGTGGGGGGATGGGTGGGGGTAGTAGGAAGTGGAGAAGGATGGGGGTGAAGGTGAGAAGAAGCGGGAACATGGTGGGGTGAGTAGGGGAGGAGAGGTGGGTGAGGGCAGAGGTAGCCGGGGATCTGGTGTGGCAGGGGTGAGTTCCAGGTGATGGGTGGTGGCAGGGGTGGGATGCAGTCGTTGATGGGATGAGATGCAGTCACAGGTGGGATGGGATGCGGCACAGGATGAGATGAGATGCACCACAGGATGAGATGAAGATGCGGTCACGGGTAAGATAAAGATGCAGGTGCAGCCGCGGGTGAGATGAGATGCAGCCGCGGGTGAGATGAGATGCAGCCACGGGTGAAATAAGATGCAGCCACGGGTGAGATGAGATGCAGCCGCGGGTGAGATGAGATGCAGCCGCGGGTGAGATGAGATGCAGCTGCGGGTGAGATGAAATGCAGCCACGGGTGAGGTGAGATGCAGCCTCGGGTGAGGTGAGATGAGATGCAGCCAGGGATGAGAGGAGATGCAGTCGCGGGTGAGATGAGATGCAGCCACGGGTGAGATGAGATGCAGCCACTGGTGAGATGAGATGCAGCCACGGGTGAGATGAGATGCAGTCACGGGTGAGAAGCTGCCAGGGATGTAGTGCAGCCACGGGTGAGATGAGATGCAGCCACGGGTGAGAAGCAGCCAGGAGGGTGATACAGCAGAGATGCAGTGCAGGCGGGGGTCATAGGCACCGTAAGGGCGGTGGCGGCTCCGTGCGGGCAGGACGGAGGAGTCTGGTGGTCTAGGAGATGAGGGACCTGGTCGGCCCCGTTACTCGGTGCGGTCCTGTGGCCAGGGAGGGGGGCAGAGGTGCCTGGAATGTACTGCAGGCCCTGGGGTCGGTCGGGAGCCGGGCACCGTAGGATGTTCAGGGCAGGCAAGTTGTGGTGAACGGGGGAGCAGCAGAGGGGTGGAGAGGCAGATGCCCAGCACTCACCGCGGACGGCCGGTGGTCTCTTGCTGCGCCTTGAGGTCCTCGCCGCAGAACACACCTGGGAGATCGAGTTAACCTGAAACTCACCTCAGAGGAGCGCACAGAACGGATACCGGATCCGAGATTGTGCCTGACACAAACAGCTCAGTGAACACCGGACTAGTGAAGGTCCCACATCTTCACTGTACCACAGCGAAGCAACACGGCGGGGTCAGGAACATAGGACAAGACTCAAGTTGCCTAGCAAGTTGGTACCCGTGAGGGGAGACAGGGCCAGCAGCTTAACTAAAGCAGTAGAAGGGCCACACACACAGCGCAGAAACAGGGAGCCAAAGGACCCGGCCCGGGGGGGGGGGAGCAACCTGGCCCCTGTACAGACTCCGTGGACAGTACTCAGCTGAACCACCATCCCAGTAAAAGACCTGGAAAACTACAAAACCGTGCGTCTGTGTAATTCTTGCGCTTGAGCCCCGCTCTCCCTCACAAACTGTTTCATCACTACTGCCCCGGAGACCAGGCTCTGCCCGTGGAGAGCCGTCACATCACAGGCTGCCATCCATCATCCCCGGAGGTTCTGCAGCAGCGGTGGTCACCCTGACTACATACCACGGGTGGCGTCACGACTCCATCCCTGTAAATAACCCCCAACCTTTACATGTGGGCTCGGGACACGGTCCGGACCAAGACCACCATGATAACCCCCGTGATACCCCGGTCCAATACAGAGTACCCTGTCCCAGTTGGCTCCACAAGAACCCTTATTTTCTCTTCCAGCTGTCATGATTCCAGCTCTTTATCCAATATGGTGTCTGCTACCTTGTTCTTCTCCATGTATTCCTGCTTTCCTGTCTATATAAGCTCCAGTCCATCTTCCAGTCCCTCTTGAGTATTTTGCTTGGATGCCTGGCTCATTTGTGCATGTCAAGTTTGTGCTCCTCCTCCAGCTACTCCGGTTCGGCTCGTTCCAGCTTCTGCAGTTTGATGTCCAGCTAACTACACCTGCTTCCAGTTTGTCTCCTGCATCAAGCTGCTCTCTGTGGTGCTACTGTTTCAGCTGCCACCAGCCTACCTCGCTTTATGTAAGCTTAGTTTGCTCTAAAAAGCTTTGCTGCAGCTTTCTGTTTATTTTTTTGCACTTGCACTGCTCAGGACTGTTCGGGACATTGCTTCTGCTACTTTGCACTGCATCATGTTCTGGACTTGTTCTGCGAGACTTTAACATTTAAAGGCCTTCATGGGTGTGAACTGTTACTTATAGACTGTTCTGTTATCAGCCACTTCCAATGTGAACTGTTACTTAGAGACTAATCCGTTTGGCATCACTGTGAACAAATTGTTCCTAAAAGTCTATTTTGTTTGGCATCAATGAATGAACTTTTACTTGCACGATTTGTGAACTTTGCTTTTGTTGCTGCATCTGCACATTTGTACTTTTGCCACATGTGTTAATACAGACTTTCACCTTAATACCTGTTTCAGTTGTGTCTTTGCTCCAACACCAATAGATTCCTAGGATATCCATACTAGTTGTTTCATCATCAAGAAAATATCAAGTAATTGCTATAACCAATTAGTGGATACTGATTGACTGCAGTGGTGACGATTCATCTCTTTCTGCTCAGATGAAATGTCACACTGCAGCTGCTGATTGGCTGTAAAGGTTATGTGACATCCCCACCAAACTGTAAGAGGAAGCGAGTTGTCTGGTAAGCAGTCCAAAGGGTGAGTACCTGTTTTTTTTTTATATTTTATTTTAGGACCAAAATGCAAAATGAAATAAGGTAGTGGACAATTCTTGTTCTAATTAGGGATGAGCGAACCCAAATGGTAAAGTTCGTGGTTTGTACTGGACATTTCGTGTCCTATGTCGAACCCGGAACACAGACTTACTAACTGTACATCCGTGTTGCTGTTCAGGTGCAACACCCAAATAAGCTTGTTGAAAGGTTGTCTATATTTCGTGTTTCCAGAAACTAAGACAGCAGGGGGCGAGGGGGCTGCAAAAGGAAGCAAAATGGGGATTAAAACAGGACAATTATACATACCTTGTTTCCCTAGAAAATAAAACTGCTGTCAGACAGTTTCTCGGCCCACTCATTAAACCTTATAAATATTCACTGCTTCCCCCACCTACCCTGTGTGCCAGTGTCTGTGACTGGTTGCAGTCAGACTGCAGTTTTCTGCTCATAACACTGGCTGTGTGTAGTGTAAAAATAAAGAATTTAAAAAAATTATGTGGGGTCCACCCTATTTAATAACCAGCCAAGGTCAAGCTGTCAGCTAGGGACTGATATCAGGCTGTGAAGGGGCAAATATATATGGCTCTTCCAACTGTGATAATATCAGCTTGCAGTTGTCTGTTTTATCTATGCTGGGTATCAAAATAGAGGGGACCCCAAGTCTTAAATAAATAATTGGAAAAAATGATGTTGGGTCCCCCCAATCTGGCTGCATAACCAGAGCAGATAAATTAAACAGCAGTGAGCCGATATTCTCAGGAAGGAATGGTCCATGGTTATGTGCCTGTCCCAGCCAAAGAATATCAGCCTGGAGCCACCTCAGAATTGGCACACCATATTAGATGTGTCAATTCTGGTCTTTTACCTGGCTCTTCCAGATTGCTTTGAAATAGAAAACATGGACACCCTCTTTCATTAATTTAATAACCTCCAAAGCACCCCTGCTGCTCAGTCATAATCCACACGACATCCCATGACTATCCTCGGCTCTGCTACATCTGGAGGCTGAGGTGAGCAGTGAAAATAGAAAATCTCACCACTCACTGTGATCCCTAATGCTGTAAGAGTGGACGGCTGCTCTGCCACTGGAGTACACCGGACTACATGACATGGTGGCAGAGCAAACCGGCAGTCAAGCAATGAGTTCACCAACAGTCACAGAAAGTACCATGGGAACCACTTAACTGTAAACTCCGGTGATCTCACCACTCTCACAGCCGCAGCTCCCACACTGCCGTCAGTGTTCTGATCATGTCTTCTGATGTCACAGGTCACCATAGCTTCCAAATGTAGTGTGGCGCCTCTGCAGGTCCAGTGAACACAAAGGTACTGCACCCCAGCCAGAGGTGTGGTACCCTCCTCTCGGGTAAGGAGGGGACACTGACCTGCATCCAGACACCCAGACCACCACACACCACTCCGAGTCAGGGTTAGGGCGAGAATGCTCCTGGGGGAGAGCACAGTCCCTGATCCTGTTCAAAGATGAGGAACCAGGGTAGTGAGGAGCCCCCAGAATGGAGTGAAGTCAGAGAGGACACATGTTAGCGATGCAGGACACGTGACAGACAATATAAAAGGACGAGAGAAACATCTAGAAGACAGTTGGTGGGTGGCTGGCTTGAGCTGAAGGAGTCTGTGAGGGCCAGAAAGTCTGTCAGACAGGGACAACATCTGGAAAGAGACGTACAGAGAACTGGAGCCAGTGGGAGCTCATTCTAAGACCTGAGAAAGTCAAGTACAGACAGGAGCAGAGAGAAAGAGAGAGAGGGTGCTCCAGAAGAAAGAAGGGGTCCCAGGGGACCAGGTAGTGAGCAATCCATCTGGGGATGCCCACATCCACAGAGACTGAATCCGTGTGGAGGGACCAGGCCATACTGTAGAGGGATCGGGACCTAGACTAGTGGAGAAGACAAGGCTCAGATAGCAACCTGGAGGCTGCAGTATCTCCAAGTGCCGCAGCCAAAGCCGTGCACATCCACTGAAATGGTGGCCACGTAGGGTCAAGGGACAGACAACGTAGAAACCCCACGAAGACCCGCGGTCACTGGCTCGGGACACTGTGTGTGAGGCGCAGGGCAGAAGGGCGAAGCAAGCGCAGAAGAGAGTCGACCGTGAAAGGACAGCAGAAAGGGGTGCCGGTTTAGTGCCTCCACTTTACCCAGGAGCTAGCTGGATCCCCATCTCCACCTCCAAGGACTCAGCGCTCCGCGGACTGTTGCAACAGTGACGAATGCTGTAGCCGGAAACAACAAAGCTGTGAGTAAACAACTTGAGACTGCACCCCGCTGTGTCTGTGACTTTCTTGCTGCGCCCCTGTGCTGAAACATCAACACCAACTCACCAAGTAACATCTGCTGCCCTGGGGGGTTTGCCCTACCTGTTGGGGGCATTCCTATTAAGCTGCCTTGTCATCAACCCCCAGTGGTACTGTGTAGTAGCGGCGGCCACTACTAGCTGCAACCCGCGGGTGGCGTCACGTGGTCAAGCATCCCCCGGTCCCAAGTCCAGTAAACCCATCAATGTGACAAGAACTTTAAAGAAATATTCCCCTTTTTATTGGCCGCTTCGGGGCCATGGACTGGGTCACGCCGCCGTGACATCCCCAGCAACGTTTTCTCCCTGGCCCGGCTCCGAGTACCCCACGGCTCACTCAGTCAGTAGCAGTGTTGAGGATCATCATACGGCATTGTGTGGATTTTGACGGAACTGCAGGGGTGTTTTTAGGGTTAATAAATTGGTGAAAGATGTCTGTTTTATTTCAAATAAAGGATTTTTCTGGGTTTGTGTTTATTAATTTGACTTCCAGGTTTAGTATTGGGGGTGTCTCATAGACATCTCCCCAATACTAATCCAGGGCTTGATAGTAGCTGTGATTTCATTATTATTTTGTGATATACTACCTTGATTGCCACCACACCAGGGCAATCGGGAAGAGCCAGGTAAAGCACCAGAATTGGCACATCTAATGTGATGCGCTAATTCTGGGGCAGCTGCCGGCTGATAGTCTATGACTGGAACAGGCCAATAACCATCAGCCATCCCTGCTTGATAATTTCAGCTTGCTGCTTTGTTATCAAAATGAGAGGGATTCCACATCATTTTTTCCAATTATCTATTTTAATAACCAGCACAGATAAAGCAGACAGCACCAAGCTGATATTATCAGGGTGGGAAGAGCCATGGATACATGGATACTGTCCGCTTTCCAGCCTCATGTCAGCCCCCCGCTGACAACTTTTACTTTGGCTGGTTATTAAATAGGCGGGACACTACATCATTTTTTTATTATTTATTTATTTTTACACTACACACAGCCAGTGTGATAAGGAGGAAACCTCAAACTTACTGCAACCAGTCAGACACTGGCACAGAGGGTGGGTGGGGAAAGCAGTGAATATTCATAATGTTTAATGAGCAGGTCAGGAAACATGTCTGACAGCGGTATTATCTTCCAAAGAAACAAGATGTATAATTGTCCTGTTTTAATCCCCCTTTTGCTTCCTTTTGCAGCCCTTTCCCTTACTACCACCATTTACAGCACTTCAGTTCAGGTCCTTATTACTGGGGTTCTGGGCCAAGTTTGGGTCAAGTCCGGGACCCGAACTGGCCTTTTTTTTTTTAAGTCTGGACAAACCTGACAAACCTGAACACCTGTTAGAGAGTGAACCAGAGGAGGAGCTTTAATGGGAAACAGGAGGGTTTCTTCCTAGGACCTGACGTTCACTTTAGACCCAGGGTTCGTAGTTACTGGATCTAAGGTCCGAGAGTTAGCAGACTGCTGAGTTTAAGGTGTGTTGTAACAAGAGACCATTATAGATAGTACAATTTAAATTCTGAGGAACTGGAGAAGACCATGAGAGTTTCAGCATTTGGTAAATGAATAATGACTGATAGACCGAAATTTAAGCCAGGGAGGCTGAGTGAAAGAGTACAGAGAGAAGTTTAGGTGAATTGACAGAAATGGAGTAAAGGATTTTTATTAGAGGGACGTGAGTGATGTTATACTAGAGAGTGAGAGGTATCATAATTTTGAACACTGAAATGAATAATGGTCACCATATTGGGACACAAATTCCTCTACAGTGGATTGAGGACACATCTCCGCCTGGAGTCTCTGACCCTCGAAGAAACGACTTTGTATGCGATGGTGAGGAGTCGTATTAACGTAATGTCTAAAGTAGGGGCCTCACAGGGGGAGATGAGATACATCAGAAATGTTAAAGTACTGCAGTGGGTTACATATGTATGGGAGGCATTCGAAAGGATATGTTGATTTATGTAACTGAGAAGTATTTATGACTGCTTATAGCAAGAGAATTGTACAAAAGAACCGTGTCTACTATATGTTGTACATAACAAAGTTAAAGTTCAGTGAAAATATTGGTCTCTCTCCATTTTACTGTGAATCATCTATAGGTTCCTGATCTGCCATATCTAATGGCAATGAGCAGTCTGTGGAGGATTATCACCCAAGTAAAGAGCACCATGAAGTCTTACACAACTAGCAAGTACCCACAGATTCATGTAGGATGGTGGGGAGTAGGAGATGAGTACCCTGACCACGTCTACTGCTGGAAACCCAGACAGTGGCAAAACTGTAATAATTGGGGAATTCATCCTCAGGAGACACCTATCAATCATTATAAAGCAAAAGATAAACAAATTGACATGAGGTAAAAGTATATTGTTCTTACAAAGTGTGTAATGTTTGTAACGCTGATGAGTTTTGGCCCACTGCTCCATGGGCCAGTCTTACCCTGGAGGGACATGTCTAAGTGTCTACTACATCCTCACAAATTCCTCTGATGGTGAGAATAGGCTGAGCTGCCTGGGAACGCAGCAGCTGGCTAGAGGATCAGAGACTTGAAGACGAGGTACAGGAGGAAAAGACAGAGGCGTAGTCAGAGCAGGTAGTATAGGATCAGAGTACAAAGCCAAGGTCAGACGTGTAGAGATTAGACAGGATAGGTAAACAAGCTGGGTCAAACACAGGAGAGTAAATACAAGTAAATGCATGAACAGGACACTAGCAGATGAGCAACTAAGAAACAATGTTTGGGCAAGGAATAGAGGGTAAAGTCGCCTGATATATCACCTGCCAGGACGAGATAGGCTGGGGAATCACATCTCTGCAGGACAGGGTGGATACAAATTCCTGAAGAGTTTGGCCTTACCCCCCTATTGCTCACAGCCAGCACAAGGCAACTCAAAGCAATGGTCAGGTACTGGGCGGAGCAGAGCGAAACATACAGTGAGTAGAGATGATCCACCACCCTGATGTTCGTGTTCGATTCGATTCGCCGAATCGACGGGGTGTTCGACGAATGTTCGTCGAATGCTCGACGAACACCGTCGAACATCCCGGAACACGAAAAAAACAGGATTGTGGGGCTGTTTCACTTCCACAATGTATATACATACATTGCGGAAGTGAAATAAAGTCAAATAAAGTGTAAAAAATAAAAAAAATAATGCTCACCTGTCCGCGGTCCACCGAAGCCTCCGGTATGGTCCTGTGTCTTCCAGGACCTGTGGTGACGTCAGTTCTCGCGGGAACTCCGGTCACATGACCGGAGTTCCGCGAGAACGTGACGTCACCACAGGTCCTGGAAGCACCGGACCTTGCCGGAAAGCTTAAAATAGATATTTTTATGTTTCGGACCCTTTCTTTAAGTAACTTTTACTTAAAGAAAGGGTCCGAATCATAAAAATATCTATTTTAAGCTTTCCGGCAAGGTCCGGTGCTTCCAGGACCTGTGGTGACGTCAGTTCTCGCGGGAACTCCGGTCACGTGACTGAATGAGAGAGACGCTAATTCTGCTGCACGGTACACCATGTCAATTTAACATATAAGTTGGGGCTTTGTAGGGGTCAGGTTAGAGTTCCAGTGGGCAGAGATAAGAAGTCTACAGGCTGCTATAATGTTAGAGGCTAGTTTACAAATGTATGCAAGAAAACTCCAGCACTTGGCGTGATCTTCATAATAGTTCATTTATTTGTGCAGATTAAAAATGAACATACAATTGAAAGGGAGACATGACCCCACGCTGGACCCGTTTCGGATTACATCCTTTTTCAACAGCATAAAAAAGAGACCTCCTCACACTTCCTTAAATACAATAAAAACTACGGTAAGTCAAATGCACAGGTGAAATAGAAAGTTAATTAGAGCTGAAGACAAAAGCTCCACCTAGTGGTATATACACGCAAATTGACCAACCTCAAAATATATGTACACATAAATAAACAAATAACACTGATTCATTCCCAACATTATACCAGTGCTAGAACCACATTATTGTGCATTTTTGTCACAATCTGTATATTGTAGAGCCAGATGTATTCCAACATGTAATATATGGAAACTGACAATGCACTATAAAACAGAACAATTTTTAGTCTCCCTAAATGGGTGACAAACGTGTGGTTTATTATTTGCATCTTTTTTCACTCTCTTTTCCTCCCTCCCCTGTGTATCACATTATGTTCTACTAATAAAAGCAAACACAATGCTGGAACAGGACATTTAACCGGGCACATACATTCAATGTCCAAAAAAGGGGTTCGAACACATTTTTGGACATTGAATGTATGTGCCCGGTTAAATGTCCTGTTCCAGCATTGTGTTTGCTTTTATTAGTAGAACATAATGTGATACACAGGGGAGGGAGGAAAAGAGAGTGAAAAAAGATGCAAATAATTTGTATTTAAGGAAGTGTGAGGAGGTCTTTTTTATGCTGTTGAAAAAGGATGTAATCCGAAACGCGTCCAGCGTGGGGTCATGTCTCCCTTTCAATTGTATGTTCATTTTTTAATCTGCACAAATAAATGAACTATTATGAAGATCACGCCAAGTGCTGGAGTTTTCTTGCACAACTTGATTGGATAACAGACACTCCACTCCTTTGCACTAAACTGGCTCTCAGGTAAATATCCAGTGACAGCACCACCCCTTCCCCCCTTCCCTGAGACTTGTTTACAAATGTATACTTCTTTCGGCCAAATGTACAGATTGAGCAGCGCTGTAAGAGGTGTCAGTACCACCTCACGTTGCAGAACATATGAGAGTAACTTCGACACCATTTTCCAATGAACTTGAATAAGGGGGCATTGCCACCATATGTGGAAATATGTTCCTAGGTCAGAATGGCATCTCCAGCAGGAGTCCGGTGTCAGGGGGTGCCATCTATGTAGTTGTGTGGGGGTGCGGTACCATCTCGTTACTACTTTGTAAGAGTTTTCTTGCAGTTTTACACAAGGGGAGAGACCGTGGGATCCTCTATGTATTTGTCTAATTTGTTGATCTGAGAACTCACCCCCATTCTGGATCTACGGGACCTTGTTGGCCATCTTCCTGCAAAATCTTCGGTGAGTTCAGAGCGGGGGCAAGCCAAATCCACTCCAATTGATCACCTACTAATAGATGGAGCTCTTCTCTCACATAGAGAGATACAACAATCTAACTCTCTACCAGACATGTCTTTCATACAATACAGTACACTGAAGACGTACATCCGCATTGACTTGTTCTTGATGGATGTATTCCATAAGATTACATGTTCCTGTGAGGAGCCCAGGATCGTCTCATTGCTAGTTTACGGAGGAGAAAAATCTAAGGAATTTATGAAGCTTGGGGTTATGAGATCTTCTTCAAACTTACAAACAAGATTAATAAATCATCATTTTATGTCTACAGCCTGATAATAAAAGCCATGACTCACTGCGCCTCCATTCGCATCCAGAGTAGAGCATATACACTTGAATTTTACAAGATGACTACAGCTTTCACAATGTTTTAACTCAACATTTTGGTAAAATATCTACTTTTTATGGAGATCGATGATGTACTAGAGGATCAGGAACAGTTAAATAATTAAGCACACTAATAAAATCACATTTTAATTAAATATTCTTAAAAAGAGGTTGAAGACCTCATTCATCAGGCTGTTATAACAGCTATTTGTGGAGGAGACAATCATGGAACAAATAAACCCTGACACACATATACAGTAAGTATCTAGTAAGGTGGTCAAAGCTGTGTAACCTACCATCAATTGTGTATAAACAACTTAAATACCAGACACAGACATTGCCTTAAATCTGACTCTGACAGAGACATAGTCACTGCATCAATGCTGTACACTATCCACAGGTATTCAGCAATTTTTATAAGCAAGGATAAATCTCACCCATCTTGAGGCAGGAAGTTTAGGCAGGTCAGATGTCAATCAGGTATTCAAGATCCCACTCCAGGCGCCAGGACTGACCCTAATATTAACCATCATGAGAACATAGACTCAAAGTTACTTCTCATATAAGGCTGCCGGGCACCGTAATAATCCCCTCGACGATCGAGGTCTGCTCAGCTCCGGGAGGATGCGTCACCGCTTACTACCGCCCTCTTTCCCGTTGCACATGCTTGTAAACTGCATTATAATGGTTTAATAAAGCACAAAAACTACTGAAGACTGGTGATAGCTGCCACTTTTCTGTATATTTGTTGGACAGACTCCAACTTACCCCATCCCAAATTAACTCTATAAATGAAAACATAAGACTAAAATTGACATAAAGTTGGCCATGAGGCTTTACTTCAAGTTACAACGACACAGTTAATAACTAATCCATGACTAAATATTCTTTAAAATACTGGATGGGAAAATGTCCATCCTGAATAAATAAAATCCATAGAATTCCTGAATATGCCCAATTTATTTGGGCAACTTTTTCTCACAAGCAAAGCCTCTCGACAAGGAAGAATCCATCGGGAACCTTCCCGCTTCGGGCAGTTAGGAGGGCGTCTTCTCAAAGCTCCTCACAGCTGTGCTGACAGGCTCTCCCATCAGGGAGGAGGTATATCTCCCTCTCTTCACGCTCAAACACTTAGCCAATCAGGCTACAAGTCACCTCAGCGGTCCAGATGCCAATCACAGCCAACCAGGACCCTGTTAATTAGATCACAACTAAATAGAGTCTGAAGATACCTCAGACTCTTATCCATATCTACAAAAGAAATGGTTAAACAGCCTAAACCTTTCACTATACTATTTAAAGCTAAATGCCTCCCAAAAATACTTGAACTTTTAACTCCAATGGGACCGACACCCTAAATTGAATATATTAAGGGGTTGGGGGGCCATGATCCCATGTAGTCCCCACGTTATTCACTTTGGATGCTGCAAATGAAAACAAGAGAAGTGACCCTATGCCCGCAAAGATTACCGCCCTTACAAGGCTAGTCCACAGCTGCACCTGATTTTTTATGCCCTCAATCTGTCCCTCCTGTAGGTCCTGACACGTTTCATCATCTTTGAATCACCAGGGGACTGGTCTCCAGGTATAGCAAGGTCTCCAGGCCCTTGCCCCCTCCTGCTACCTCCAACTCAAAAATATTTCCAGAATGCGTCCCTTCCTCAACCCTCAATCTACTAAACTACTAGTGCCTGCCCTCATCATCTCCCGCCTCGACTACTGCAACCTCCTCCTCTGTGGCCTCCCTGCTAACACTCTTGCACCTCTACAATCTGTCCTTAACTCTGCTGCCCGACTAATCCCCATCTCTCCTCGCTATTCCTCCACTTCTCCCCTCTGCAAATCCCTCCACTGGCCCCCAATTCCCCAGCATATCCAATTCAAACTACTAACATTGACTTAAAAAGTCATCCACAATCTGTCCCCCCATATATCTCTAAACTAATCTCCTGGTATCATCCAACTCGTAATCTTCGATCCTCCCAAGACCTCCTTCTTTCCTCCACACTTGTACATTCCTCATCTAACCAACTGCAAGATTATGCCCGAGCATCCCCCATCCTCTGGAATTCTGCACCCCAAAACATCCAACTCTCCCCTACACTCGGAACCTTCAAGCGGAACCTGAAAACCCATCTCTTCAGAACAGCGTACAGCCTGCAATGACCATGGTGCCACCTCACCACCACTGGACCCGGTGCTCCACCACCATCGGACCTGGCGCTCCACCACCACCAGAGCAGACACAACCTACTGTCTCTCTCCCAACCGTCCTGTAGAATGTAAGCCCGCAAGGGCAAGGTCCTCCCCCCCTGTTAGTTTGTTCATTGCATTTTTAACTTGTTTGCATGTAACCCTTTCTCATGTACAGCACCATGGAATCAATGGTGCCCTATAAATAAATAATAATAATAACATGAGAAGCTGTCACCTCACTCCAGCTTCAGGCAAAGCGCAAATTGCAAATAGTGATAGGGGGCAAGGCTATATAGCACTTCAAAATCAATCACCTGCAGCAAGTTTAATTAATAGCATTGATCTCACCTGTTCATATAGCTCATGATCCCCTATCCCCATTACTAGGTATGTATACAGGATGCCAGGCACCTGGGTCACTTCCACCCTAACACAGTGCAGCATTCCACCCAAAAATATCAATCACAGTTGCTCCAATCAGGACGCCCTGACACTGTGCAGCAATCATGTCACTAAGTTTAGGCCATCAAAGGAAAATTATGAGAAAATTATTTTTATAGGTCCGGCTTTTAATATCATCTTATACATTGATATGTTCCAGGAGGAACTTTGCAGCCAATTATATTTTCTTATGCATTTCACTAAACTTATCCAATAAGTTCTGGTAGCTGGTTCTTATTCAGAGCTGTTGCTGTAAACTGGTGATATTTAAAAAAAAAAAAATAAAATAAAAAAATTCCTTAAAAATGTATGATTTTCTTTTCTAAAATGTGAATAAAAGTTCAAAATATTAGGAAACAGTCAGACAGACCCCAGTATTAGGTCACAAGAAAATAACCCTCAGGTCAAAACAGAGGCCAAATCTGAGCAGTAATTTCTGGTTACAGTTTAACCTCACGACGTCCTGCCACCATCACTGCCCTCGTTTCTTTATTAATGCAGCATCATGGATTTACAAGGTGGGTGTAATTAAGAAATTATTATGTGCTCATTTATTAAATGATCAAAGGGCAGAAATGAAATCACTGGCGGAATAATTATTTGCCGTTTCGGAGTCTGAGAAACACATTAATCTTTACAAGCTGGAAAAGTTCAAGAAAAACAAAACAATTCATTCTGAAGAGATGACAACCAAAATCTCATTTTTAAAGAATTCTCATTTTATTACCTTAATAGAAATTAATTAAGTCAAGTTTTTCTATTGTGCTAAGCTGAACTCTATGTCCTCTCCTCTACCTTCACGCTTGGATGCAGTAAAAAACAGAAGGTGACTACACAGTCCATAATTCGGAAGTGACATATCTCGGGAGTGAGGGCCAGAGAATGTGCCATGGATGTTGGGTGTCAGGTGTAGTCTCAACAAGCCTCTCTTCCTTGGCTGAGGTATAAGATACAGGTCCAGGAAAGCTAAATGTATCTTTGTCCTAGGTGCAGGAAAGGACAGCTAAGACTCTGACTGCGATTTAAAGGGAATGTGTCAGTAGGATCAACTCTTCAAAGTTGTCTATTAGGGTATGCAAATAATAGGAAGCTGAATAAAATGATACCTTGATATCTGCGATGCAATGTTCTAGTCCTGAGTAATCCACGTTTTTCTTGATATGTAAATGAGTTGTTAAGATCTATGAGCCGAACACAGATCTTCCTAAAAATTGCCTCCTTTGCTTTTTTTTTTTTAAATAAAAACAAGGCATTGCTAGTGTGAGGCACGTGATGACTGACATTCTGCTCTCCTGATCTCCCCCGTTCATTTAAAAAATATTTTTGGAGGCAGATTCTCTGGGAGATCTATTGCCGGCCAATAGACCTTAACAGCTCATTTAAGAAAATAAATGCATATAAGAAAAATGTGGATTTCTCTGGAATAATCATTGAATCACTGACCTCCATGCCCATATATAAAGCTTACAAGGGTTGATCCTACTGACAGATTCTCTTGAAAGAGTGTTTTTGGGAAAAAATGGCCAAGACTAGAGAATGAGAGAAAAGAAAACCAAAACTGATCTCATGATGCAATTGCATCCAAACACTGGTTGTAGCCAAATACAAATTGAATTCAGACACCAGTGGCAGCGCACGTGCAGATAAATATCTTGGCTCAGTGAGCCACTACCTCAACCTGCACATGCGACCAGGGGCAGACCTACCACTCATGCAGCCGGTTCAATGAACCAGGGCCCCGAGCTGGGAGGGGGCCCCCTGAGGCTCCAGTACTGCTAGCTCTGTCCATATGGCTAATTTGCAAACTATGCTATTTAGCCATGTGGAACAAAGGCGCAAGCAGAGCAGCGGGTCCCGAGGGTGCATGTGGCAGGGCCGGAGCCCGGAGGTGCAGTGGCGGCTGCAGCGGCAGCGTCCCAGTATCCATTGAGTACTTGGAAGCTGCAGTTGTCGCGCTGTCACTTCCGGGTTCTGTGTCCGTGGAGGCTGGAGCAGCTCTCCCTGACCTGGAAGTGACAGTGCCTCTGTGCTGCGCTGTGATGCAGGGATCCTCCTGACATGCTCCAGATAAGAGTGCCAGATCAGGGCTGTGGAGGGAGGACTGCTAATATGTGTCTATATGTGTCTCCATGTGTATGTGTGAGTGTATGTATCTATGTGTGTGTATGTGTATATGTGTGCGTACGTGTCTCTGTGTGTATGTATGTATATATGTGTGTGTGAGTGTGTCAATGTGTGTGTATGCATGTGTATATGTGTATCTGAATATATGTGTCTGTGTCTATGTGTATGTATGTATGTGTCTGTGTGTATGTATGTGTATAAGTGTGTGTATATGTGTCTCTATGTGTGATTACAGGTATAACTGACCGGTGGTGAAATTGGTAGTGTGCGGGTAACAGACCCGATTCCCATTGTGGTACCCCCAATGAGTGAGATGATAATCTGGTGCTGAGCAGCAATAGGTCTCAGAGGGCAGGATTACCAGGCAGCAGTAGAGCCCATCAGTTCAGAACATAGACCTACACTCTTGACAGCCAGGGGGGTGGTTGATGTATGCAAGGGAAGGGTACCCATGCGCATCCTAAAATGTGGAGGGGACGAGGTCAAACTACCCAGGTATTCCACCGTTGCTAAGCTGTATACTGTAAATAACAACGCCATACAAGCAGTGGAACCCTTGACCCCACCAGATTCGGTGAAGAATAGCAATTCCAAGGGACAGCTAGAGGACTGGTGTCAGGAACTTCACATAGGAAATGACTCCACTCCCACCCATAAATATCGGGTAGTCCAGGAGTATGAACAGGTAAGTATCAACTTGACTTTGGGAGGATAAAAGGGGTGCACCATCATATATCTACAGGTGACCATCCACCCCCTTAAAGAGCGATATAGACCTATTCCACCAGCTCATTATCAGCGTGCCAAGAAGATGTTGCAGGGCATGAAGGATGCAGGGGGCATAAGAGATAGTTGCAGTCCCTGGGCAGCTCCACTAGTCCTAGTCAAAAAAAAGATGGCAGCATGAGAATTTGTGTTGATTATAGGCAGATAAATCGCATAACGCATAAAGATGCCTACCCGTTACCACGTATAGAATAGTCTCTTGCTGCATTAAAGTCTGCTAATTACTTTTCAACCCTAGATCTCACTAGTGGGTATTGGCAGGTCTCCGTTGCAGAAGAAGACCGAGAGAAGACGGCATTCAACACACCTATGGGCTTGTGGGAGTTTAACAGCATACTATTCAGACCCTGTAATGCACCCAGAACATTCCAGAGACTGATGGAGTGTTGCCTGGGGCACCGAAACTTTGAGACTGTGCTACTCTACCTGGATGATGTCATAGTGTATTCCAAAACCCATGAAGAGCACCTGAAACACCTGCCCGAGGTATTTGAAGCATTGTCCAAATACGGGATGAAGCTGAAGCCAACCAAATGCCATTTGCTGAAACCAAAGGTTCAGTATCTAGGGCATGTGGTCAATTCAGAAGGAGTGGAACCAGACCCAGATAAGATCACCGTAATCAAGCAATGGCCTGAACCAACGAGTGTCAGAGAAGTACGTCAGTTCTTGGGGCTGGCAGGATACTACAGGATTGTTAAAAGATGACACTGGAGCTGGCTCTTGTTCCCGGGCTAATTATTTATCCCTTATTGCTGCTCGCAGACCCCTAAAGAGCCCCATGTAACGGTTGTTAATGTACCAGATATATTAATATATCCTTGATAATAAACGTTAAATTTTATTTTGGGGTTCAGCTCAATTGGTATGACTTACCTGAAAAAACGATGTGTTAACATAGACACACTAACAGGAATTTTATTATCTTATAACACTCCTTAATTAAAATATAATGGTTTAAGATGGCTATAGATATGTGTAAATACAAAAACTGTACTGCATTTTAATAAGTTGTATATAAATATAAATAACTAAAAGACCAAAAAAACTGGGGAGATGGTTGAAGTCCTTTCAAATTAGTGTTCTGGCGTGGCTTTCACACTGGGCTTTTTTTAGGTCCTCTAGATAGAACGTCTCTTTATATTATGTTTAATCCTCTGGGTTTCACCTTGTACTTGCACAGAATTTTTTCTTTAAGTAAAGTTTTGTGTTGCTAAAAATATATGAAATGCACCTGGATTAGTTGATAAGATATTTTTCTTGATTTATACTTTAAAGTTATTTTCTATACCCTCCATATATATGGGTAGACGTTCTATCCAGAGGACCTAAAAAAAAGCCCAGTGTGAAAGCCACGCCAGAACACTAATTTGAAAGGACTTCAACCATCTCCCCAGTTTTTTTGGTCTTTTAGTTATTTATATTTATATACAACTTATTAAAATGCAGTACAGTTTTTGTATTTACACATATGTATAGCAATTTTAAACCATTATATTTTAATTGAGGAGTGTTATAAGATAATAAAATTCCTTTTAGTGTGTTTATGTTAAGACATCATTTTTTCAGGTAAGCCATACCAATTGCGCTGAACCCCAAAATAAGATTTATCAGTATACTACAGGAGATTCATCAAGGGGTACATGAAGATAGCGCACCCTTACAAGAACTCCTGGTAGGCCACACCAAGAAAGGCAAATCCAGAGGTCCTCCGTTTGAGTGGAACAAGAAACAAGAGTCCTTCAAACAGATGAAAGAGGCCCTGACTGGCGAAGAGATCCTGGCCTACCCTGACTACAACCAACCGTTCTTTCTGTACACTGATGCCAGCAACATGGGGTTAGGAGCTGTATTGGCACAAAAACAGAATGGCAGAGAATGAGTGATTGTCTATGCCAGCAGGAAACTCCGCCCTACAGAAAGGAATCCTGAGAACTACTGCTCATTCAAGCTGGAATTCCTGGCCTTGGTCTGGGCTATAACAGAAAAGCTCAAACACTACCTGGCATCTGCTAAGTTCACCGCCTTCACGAATAATAATCCTCTTACCCACCTGGAAACCGCGAAGCTGGTGCAATGCAAAAACGCTGGATGGCCCGGTTGTCAAATTACCAGTTCACCATCAAGTACCAGGCGGACCATAAGAATGCCAATGCTGATGCCTTGTCAAGGATGCCTCATTTATCAGATGTGGGAGAAGATGTGGATGAGCTAGAAGAGGTAGAGCTACCCGCCTTCCATCGCCACAGAGCATCCCAGTGTCAGTAAGCCGCTAGAAGATTTCCTGAAAAGACATTGAATCTATTACCTCATCATGGTTGGAAGGAAACCCAAGACAGAGACCCAGCTATCAGTTTAGTTAAAGAGCTGATAACTCAAGAGTGTTCCCGTCTTGGTCCAGATGCTCCACCAGAGGTGAAACACCTGTGGAATGAGACAAGCAGGTTATTCATCTCTCAAGGAAAGTTATGTAGACGATACATCAACCACAGAACTCATGAGATGGTCTGGCAAATAGTGGTACCGGAAAAGGATGTCCAGATGGTGTTGGAAGCATACCACAATCAAGCAGGACATTTCAGATGGAAAAAGCTTGAAATGTTATTAAGAGATAGATTCTACTGGGTTAGCATGAGAGGTTCCATAGAGAGATGGTGTAAAAACTGTGGACCATGCAGCTTGAGAAGAAAGGACAATTAAAGTCAAAAGCACCACTACAGCCAATTGTATCCACTCAACTGCTTGAGATACTAGCCATGGATCATGTGAAATTGACACATAGCACGTTACACCGATGCCTTAACAATGGTAGACCACTACTCCAGAGTTTTAGTAGTAGCTCCACTAAAGGACTTGAAAGCTGAAACAGCAGCAAAAACCTTCCAAGCCTACTTCTGTAGACCACACGGGTATCCACTGATCAAGGTTCAGCATTCGAAGCTGAGTTATTTCAAGACTTTTGCCATTTATATGGGTGAAGGAAAATTCAGACTACACCTTACCATCCGCAAACAAACGGCATGTGTGAGAAGATGAACAATATAGTCATAGACATGTTGAAAACCCTGCCTTTGGAAGAAAAGAATCAGTGGCCAGAGAAATTGCCTGACTTAGTGGACAAGTATAACAATATACCTGTAAGTACCACCAATTGCATGCCAGCTTATCTTATGAGAGCAACACCTGGAAGATTACCAGTTGACCTAGAAATGGGGATTGTAGTACCAGAAACAAGTTCATCTGATGTTGATTGGGACACAAACCGCCAAGAACAATGCAAAATGGTGCAAGCGTGTGTAGAAGACAATCTGAACCAGATCAGAGAAAAACAAGAATGAAATTACAACAGAAATGCACAAGCTGAACCTCTATAGAAATAAAATAGTTGGAGCACACATAGAGTGATATCCTCTTAGTTTAGCCACCAGGTGTCCCCCTTCTATGGAAAGACTCACCTGGTCAGGTTGTATGAGTCGCAACCAACTTTGACAGCTCTCTCCTCAGGTCGCAGCAGTGCTCAGCAGGGGAAGATAAGATAAACAAACAGAAAGCACTGAGTTGAAAAGAATCACCGCGCTGACCTCAAATAATGACAAACAGAGTAATGGTGTATACTCTGTTTATTTAGCCACTTGCCTACGCGTTTCGTTGTGTAAATACAACTTCATCAGGGCATCTGATTAAGTTGTATTTACACAAGGAAATGCGTAGGCAAGTGGCTGAATAAACAGAGTATACACCATAACTCTGTTTGTCATCATTTGAGGTCAGCGCGGTGATTCTTTTCAACTCAGTGCTTTTTGTTTGTTTATCCAAGTTGAACCTCTAACACCTGGAGAAACAGTGCTAAAGAGGAAGAGAAGAAACCACAAACTTGATGACCAGTGGGAGAAAGAGCCTTACACTGTGTTAAACTCCAACTTTGACAACAGTAAAATTTGTGTAATCAGTAGAGATGGAAGAAAAACTACTGCAACAGTGTCAAGAGATCATCTTAAAGTATGTCCCGAACAACTAAGACCAAAAGAAGAAGAAACATCTTGTACAAAACAAATAGAATCAAAAGAAAAAGTGATTCACACAATACTTGGAGACTTCCCAGGAGACTGGCCCCAATGTGAGGGAGCTGTAATCGTACCAATAATCAATTTTTACCAACCAAGGGAAGAATAAAGATACTGGAATAAACAGCGAAAGTTCCAGAAGTACCTGTCCAAGTTCTAGAAGAATCGCCCATTATAGCGGAACTAGAGAATCCTGCAATTGGTGAAACTGCCAGCTCTGTAGTGAGACTAAGGGTACCTTTACACGCCGCTACTGGCGGGTGGCTACAACCAGCTACTTCACGTGCACGAGCACGCACAAACGTTTGCAAACGGTACCCGCACCACCTTTACACGCCGCAACAAGGTGCGCTACAGTAGGTTACATCTATCTCTAGATACACCGCCGGGTGTCTCAAGTTACCTTCTGCCGAGCACCTTACCTCATTTACACACCGCTCTAACAAGCTATTATGGGCGGACCTGGTGCAGCAGGGACAACACATAGGCGTGCCACAATTGTGGATTATGAGAAGTCCGTACGCTGATAGGACAAAGCCAGAACATTATAATTGGGCAGGCACCGCAGGAGGCTGTTTAATACATGACGCTCGAGCAATTGTGTAGTGTGACTGGTCAGCTCCTTAAATATGCCTCCCTATGCAGCGACTACCAATCGTAATGCAGGAGTTTCCTCCAATGATCGCTGATGGGGCGCGGTAACCCGGAGCCTGTGTCACGCCCCAGCTACATACCAGGTACATAGGCTGGCGTCCAGACATCCCTTCTGTTGCTTCTTTACACGCCGATACAGGTCACTACAATCGCCTGGGTAGCCACCTGTTTCAGGGCAGTGCTCGGAAACAGGTGCCGTTACTGGCGGGTGGCTACAACCGTCTTCACACGCCGCTACCATGGGGTGAATTGCCGGTGCAAGATACGTTTCTCGCATGTATCCGGTTGTAGCCACCCGCCAGTAGCGGCGTGTAAAGGTACCATAAGGCTGCGCAGACAGCTACCCAACTTACCACCTATAGCACATAGGTCAACCCAAAGCTCTACACATGACATAGTGTTGAGCACACCGCCTGAGACACAAACGCTATGTAGGTCTTGTCATAATAGCCAAGGTCAACCCCCGTCCAGGTATGGAGAGTGGGTATAAGGTGTAAAGTATAAAGTGTCAGAAGAGTAAAATGTAAATATGAACGTGTATGTACATTAAATGTAAATAATAGTGTACAAAAGGGTGGAGGAACAGGGCCTAGCCCCATGCACACTAAGTTAGGAACAGAAAGTGCCTGGGGTGGAGAGAAGGTTCCAGGTCTCCTAAGCAGAGACATCCATAGGAAAAAAAGTCACAGGACTGGTTGTAACAACAAACTTTTACAGCCTACGGTGGTTGGATTAGCACCATATGGACTGCACCCTATTTTGATTTTACCATTTTCAGTGGTTTTTGTAAATTTTTCCTTTTGAGACTCTGTTATAAAACCTGTTATTGTTATTGTTGTATGCTTGAAAAATGTTTTCTCAGTCCAGTACTGACTTTAACTAGGGGGGAATGTGGCACCCTGCCCTTACAGGTAGCCACAGAATCATCTAAGGCATGGAGGAATTTCCACAACAGGTACCCTTACACACACAACACCTTCCACCCCAAACCTGTAGGGGAAGCTCCACTTGCTGCCCTAAAGCAAGATTCCCTATAAATATCGGTACTGGGGGAGGAGTTCAGCATCTTGTGAACGGTGCTGCATTAGGCCCATACCAGAGACCAGCCTAGCCAGTGTGAGGGCCCGAGAGTGAGGGTCGTAGGCAAGGCAAAAGACAAGTTAAAGAGCAGATTGGGGGCAGAGGAGACATACCGGTTCACCCCAGAGAGCAACCCGGACACCGGAGTCCGAGTCTGCAAGAGAGCATCAAGCCCAGCAGAAAACACCGGTTCACCGAGGAGACTCCAGTCTCCCGGACACCTGTAGCGCAACCAACACAAGAGCCAGGAACCGCAGCATAAATAATAGAGGTAGCCACCAAAAGGTTCTCAACTAGGGATGGGCGAATCCTGAAATACTCGGAATCGCTGGACTCTAACGAGTCCGGGTCCAAGACTCGGTACTCGTTGCGAGTCCAGCTAGTTTGAATAGTAACCTGTACTTTTGCAGTGTATCTATACAGATACACTACAAAAGTACCCTAAAAGTTAATCTAAGGGGTTAAAAACAATAAACATTCATACTTACCTTCTGTGGGGCCTGTACCTTATGTACCGGGACCGGTACCGAAGACCTCTGGCTGTTACAGGACCTCCGAGACCACCGGGAGAAGATGGGGAAAAGGACCTTGCAGTTCAGCCAATCAGTGTGTGGCTAGCAGTCACATAGGTTGTGACGCAGCTGCACTGCGGCCACATGACAAACCCATGTGACCGCTAGCCGCATGCTGATTGGCTGAACTGCAAGGTCCTTTTCCCCATCTTCTCCCGGTGGTCTCGGAGGTCCTGTAACAGCCAGAGGTCTTGGGTACCGCTCCCGTTACATAAAGGTACAGGCCCCACAGAAGGTGAGTATGAATGTTTATTGTTTTTAACCCCTTAGATTAACTTTTAGGGTACTTTTGTAGTGTATCTGTATAGATACACTGCAAAAGTACAGGGACTCGCTACCCCCGAGTAATTCCTAAGGAAACTCGGCGAGTAGCGAGTCCCCCGAATCTGTTACTATTCGGGCGAGTCCCGAATAGTAGCGAGTAATTCGCCCATCCCTATTTCAACTCTACAATATGGGTGAGAGAGAGACACAGAGGAGGCCAGGCCTAGTTCTACGCAAGTCAGGGGCTTCACCACAGGAAAAGAGACAAGGAGGCCTTACAACCCACTCACTGTGGAAGTGCTGATGTGCTTCCCGACCACCTGAAGTGTACCCTGAACAGTGCCTGGCATAACATCAGTAAAGATACGGAAATGACTCCTAGCATGTGTGTCAGACATTTCAGCCCTGGTCCTGTCCAGCCCAGAGACTGTAGCCACAGGCTGGTTGCTGAGCCACCTCCCTGTGCAAATCCCTACCATTGCATCACTGCTCCGGGGACCTCCTGCTCCACCTACGGAGAGCATTGTCATCTGGTTGCCCGTCCACCCCCGAAGGTCTGCAGCAGCGCCGGTGCCTTCACCGAGACACCGTAGGTGGCGTCACAAGACTTTACTCTTTTTCTTTTATTCTTATTCCCCATCTTTTTAGCGACCACCAGGGCCACGGGCCCTGGCAGATCATAAGTTACATCTCCCTTACAGCAACCGCCCGGGTACAGAGTCCCATGGCCATGGGGTGGGTCAGCTTCATCTGTGATTGGTTATAATCGTGTGTTCATAGTACAATATATTATATATATATATATATGTACATGTCTCTATATATTTGTTTGTCTATATATGTGTGCGTGCATGAGTACCTAGGCAAGTGCCAGGGCCCTGGACGACTGTGGCGGCCCCCTCGTTGTCGGGAACACTGGTGCTGGACAGTGTCCCCCTGTGCGCAGTGTTTGTCCCCCTGTGCGCAGTGTTTGTCCCCATGTGCGCAGTCTCTGTCCCCCTGTGTGCCGTCTTCTCCCCCTGTGCGCCGTCTTCTCCCCTGTAAGCTGTCTTTTCCCCACATGAGCTGAGCTGCGATGAGAGTAGCATTCGACTGTAGGATAATAAACCAGATCAGCCGCTGACTTACTAGTATTACTAGTATTCATAAGCCACCAGCAGTCGGAAGCTGCACTCATACCAGCACCACTGACACAGGGAGACGATAGCACTAAGGGTGGCAAGGGACAATGTACAGGAGGGGAGGACAGGTCAAGGGAGGCATGAGACACCGCACACAAGGGGGAGACAACACACAGGAGAAGACAGCTCAAAGGGGCAAGAGACACTGGGCACAAGGGGGAGACAATGTACAGGAGAAGACAGCTCAAGGGGGGCAAGAGACATCATGCACAAGGAGGAGACAATGCACAGGAGAAGACAGCTCAAGGGGGGTAAGAGCTACAGTGCACAGGGGATGAAGACACAGAATAGAGGAAGATAGCTGGGGGAAACAAGAGAAACAGTGCACAGGAGGAGAAGACAGCTCGGGGAGGAAAGAGACAGCTCTTAGAAGAAAAAGATTGTGCACAGGTGGAGAAAACAAGCACGCAGGGGAGAGAGACACAGCACACGTGGGAAGACAGGCACAGGGGAAATTGACAGCGCACAGGGGAGAGAGACAGCATACAGGGTGAGACAGTGCAAAGGGGGAAAACAGGCACAGAGAGGGGAGACACAGCGCACAGGGGTAGAAGTCAGAAGCTGCTCTCATAAGCCCCTCAAAAAAATTCTGAGAGCCTGAATGAGCCTCTCAGATTGTTCATGGTGTGCTGAGGACGTGGTGCCAAAGGGGTGTTTTTCCAATAGTGGGCAGTGGAACTGTCGAAGATTTGAGGTGGAGGCGGAGCTGGGGAGGAGGCGGGACTGGGATGGAGTAAAAAAAAAATTCTAGTGAGGGGCCCTGAAATTCCTAGTGGCAGCCCTGTTAGGCTGTATATATTACCTGGAAGCTATGCTGGACTGCATATATTTTACCTGGAAGCTATGCTGGACTGTGTATATTATCTGGAAGCTATGCTAGGCTTTATAAATTACCTGGAAGCTATGCTAGGCTGTATATATTACCTGGAAGCTATGCGGGGCTGTATATATTACCTGGAGTCTGTGCTGGGCTATATATATGTCATTTGGAGGTTGTGTCAGGCAGTATTTCTTATATGGAGGTTGTGCTGGGCTATACATGTTATTTGGAGGCTGTGCTGGGCTGTATATATTATTTGGATGCTGCAAATGGCCTCTAAATAATATATATAGCCCAGCAGTAGCCTCCAGATAATAAATACAGCCCTGCATAGCCTCAAAATTATATATACAGCCCATTTAGTGTGGGAAAACCCACAGCAAGAATTGATATGCTGCAGATTCTCCAGCACTAAAATACACATTTATAAATATTACAATCTATATATTTTCATAACTTTGTTGCACTGTGAAGGGGGGCCCAAAATATTTCTTGCACAGGGGCCCACTACAGTTTGTGCCCGCCCCTGCATGTGACATCACCTTTACCATTTTTATAAAGCCCGATGAGATGCTGGCACAAAACTGAAAACTAGAACATATGGATACCAGAGGCAGCGGAGGAGCCAGGGCAGAGCCAAAGACCCTAGCAACAGTCCCACTATACAGTCCCGCCCCGATGCATGAAGATCTTAGAAAACCCAAACTTCTAATCTAACTTACACAACTAGGTTTCGTATTTGTACACTGTTGAATTAGTATAACACGGCTATAATGCCCAAAGCTTAATTTTAACACGTATGACAGGTCCTCTCTAAACTCTGTGTAGGTCCCTGGGCAATCCAAATCTTGGGACATCTCCAGCAAATAATTTCTTAATATGTTTTCAAATTTACTAACAACAATTTTAATGCACTAGTTAAACAGAACAAAAATTCGGCAAATTTCATTAGATCCCAGAAAAGGTACCGTATTTAACCAATGTTGTCCTCAGGTGTGAGCCTAAACCTTGTACTCATAAATGTTTTATTATGATCCAAAGTTAGAGGGAACTCACGGCCACTTACCTCTATTCCACACCTATTCCTTATTCTGTCCAATCACACAGTTGCCGCGCCTGATTGCATAGATGCCCCTCCGGGGTGACATATTGATTGTTATTTACTTTCAATATCAAATATTACTTTTCATTCATTGGGTGGGTCCCCCAAAGGAGGTGAGGCCTATAGCCGGTGTCTGGTATACCTAATTGTTAATCTGACACTAGTCATAGAGTATCTGGCCACCTAAGGGGTAATCTGAGCTTTTACCACCCATTTTTTTTTTTATTTCATTTCAAGTCTTAATTGGAAAAAGTTCATGAAAACATGGTGAAAAAACTTGATCAACAATCTTCTGTCAAGAATGGAAAAATCCATTTTGTTCTTGGCTATTGGGCCATTGCTTTTCTATTTATACCATTGTATTGAGGTCCTGGGATAGGAAGCAGGGAATTTGGGGCTCCGTATTAGGAAAAGAACTGTATACATTTTCCATATATGGCACAATTTTAGATGGGTTTTCCAAAGTCCTCAGGTTCTCAGGCCGTAACCTATGGCCAGGATGGATGGATTGTTTGTCTGCCCCGAGTCTGTACCTTGAGTAACAGAAAAATATATCACGAGTATTTCCAGTAAATTCTTTGTAACAATTTAAAGAGATTTGTAAGGGTGTTTGCAGGAAATAAAAGTCAGAAAAATATTCATTTAATGGAACTTTACCATTGCAAGTAGAAAAACACCCTATACCAGAGTAGTAATGATGGACATACAATGGGTACGGAAAGTATTCAGACCATTTTACATTTTTCACTCTTTGTATCATTGCAGCCATTTGGTAAATTCAAAAAAGTTCATTTTTTTCCTCATTAATGTACACTCTGCACCCCATCTTGACCGAAAAAAAACAGAAATGTGGATATTTTTGCAAATTTATTAAAACAGAAAAAGTGAAATATCACATGGTCATAAGTATTCAGATCCTTTTCTCAGTATTTTGCACATTTTGAGCTAGTACAGCCATGAGTCTTCTTGGGAATGATGCAACAAGTTTTTCTCCCCATGATTTGGGGATCCTCGGCCATTCTTCCTTGCAGATCCTCTCCAGTTCCGTCAGGTTGGATGGTGAACATTGGTGGACAGCCATTTTCAGGTCTCTCCAGAGATGCTCACTTGGGTTTAGGTCAGGGCTCTGGCTGGGCCAGTCAGGAATGGTCACAGAGTTGTTCTGAAGCCACTCCTTTGTTATTTTACCTGTGTGGTTAGGGTCATTGTCTTGTTGGAAGTTGAACCTTTGGCCAAGTCTGTGGTCCACAGCTCTCTGGAAGAAGTTTTCATTCAGGATATCTCTGTACTTGGCCGCATTCATGTTTCCTTCAATTGCAGCCAGTCGTCCTGTCCCTGCAGCTGAAAAACCCTCCCATAGCATGATGCTGCCACCACCATGTTTCACTGTTGGGATTGTATTGGGCAGGTGATGAGCAGTGCTTGGATTTCTCCACACATACCACTAAGAATTATCATCAAAAAGTTCTATCTTTGTCTCATAAGACCAGAGATTCTTATTTCTCACAATCTGGAAGTCCTTCATGTATTTTTTTGCAAACTCTATGCGGGCTTTCATATGTTTTGCACTGAGGAGAGGCTTCCGTTGGGTCACTCTGCCATAAATGCCCAACTAGTGGAGGGCTGCATTGATAGTTGACTTTGTGGAACATTTTCACATCACCCTACTGCATCTCTGGATCTCAGCCACAGTGATCTTTAGGTTCTTCTTTACCTCTCTCATCAACGTTCTTCTCCCACGATTGCCCAGTCTGGTTGGACAGCCAGGTCCAGGAAGACTTCCAGTGGTCCCAAACATCTTTCATTTAAGAATTATGGAGGTCACTGTGCTCTTAGAAACCTTGAGTACTGCAGATCTGTGCCTTGCCAAAATTCTGTCTCTAGGCTCCTTGTACAGTTTCTTTGACCTTGTGATTCTCATTTGGTCTGACATGCACTGTGAGCTGTGAGGTCTTATATAGACAGATGTGTGCATTTCAGAATCAAGTCCTATCAGTTTAATTAAACACATATGGACTCCAATGAAGGTGTAGAACTATCTCAAGGAGGATCACAAGGAAATAGACAGCATGTGACTTAAAATGAGTGTCTGAGCAAAGGGTCTGAATACTTATGACCATGTGATATTTCAGTTCAAAAATTTCTACATTTCTCTTTTTTTTTTAGTCAACATGAGGTGCAGAGTGTACATTAATGAGAAAAGAAATTAACTTTTTTGAATTCACCAAATGGCTGCAATGAAACAAAGAGTGAAACATTTAAAGGGGTCTGAATACTTTCCATACTCACTGTATGTTACAGGCAGGTTCTTCAGCTGTGACTAAGGACAGATTTTTTTGTGCCCCGCCTCACTACAGGAAAATGATTGTCCTCGCTGGGTGTGCGTTGTTGTTAATTTGGCTATACGCCACTGCAAACCGCATGCTGCTGCTTGATATGGCAGGTCAGGACCCGGTGGAATAGAGATGAATGAGGGTGACCAAAGTTCAAAAATAAGCTCTTCTTTAAAGTGACAACTTGATGAGAATTATATTTATAAGATAACACTTCAAGAATGCCTCTCCTGCACAATCCAGGGGCAGGATATTCTCGATTACATGTGGCGGTACATTACTTCCATTACAAGTTCCATAAGTCCAGCAAACCATTGTGGGAATCTCCTTCATCCCCTGTGAGGGCCGCACAGGTTGAAATGTTTTGCTGCAGTCCCCCACAGTTACTCTCATCTTTCAGTTGATTTGTGAGGATCTTACTGGTTGAGATACAACACTACAACTCCTCACTACTATTCTCAAAATCCATTTACAATAGGTAATTTATGCTTCTTGGTGTGCCACTGTATCTACAAGTCTCCTTAGGAAGATATGTCTGCCGACCTGGCCATCTTCTTCTTTATGACCCCAGTCCTGGCTAAACCGCCACTTCTTATCTAATCAAAATACTATTTGCTGTAGGCCCCACCTTCTTGAGTTAAGAGATTCTTCTATCACTTAATTCTTACTTTAGGCTCTACTACCTGAGTTAAGGAATTTTGGCATTTCTGCAGTCTGGTCGCCACAAGTGGCACTGCACCCACTCCACAGGTGTGGTATCCCTGTTCTCAGGAGAACGGGACGATAAGTCTGAGACACCCACCACGCACCCAACACACCCCTTAGAACCCTTCCCGGGGACAGTGGGTGGACAAGATAGAGGAAGGGCCAGTCAGGGGATGGAAGAAAGGAAAAAGGAGTGAGTGGGAGGTGGAGAGTAGTGAGTAGTGAGTAGAGAGATGAAGAGCGAGGACCCGGAGGACTTGAGTGGTGAGGAGCTCGTCCTGGGTCAGGAGAACAACAGACAGCGAGCAAAGCAGAGGGAGCCCCAGGGGCACGGGCAGAACCACATGTGCGCCCAAATCCAGGTTCGACTGGAGTCGGATGGAAGAGCTGGTTGGGAAACAGGGATCAGCCCTGAGGTGGCAAGAAGGCTCAACGTCCCAACCACAGAAACGGAGGCCATGAGATCTACAGGAGCTGTGCCCGACACCCGACAAATCCGCCGAGAAGGCAGCCATACTAGAGTCAGGGGACTGGGTACTGGTTGCCCGACAGGACCTGTCGCTGCCGTATTGGGGCTTTGTTTGTGGAGGCATGAGTAGGAGAGGCAGACAGTTAAAGCTGGGAGAGCAACCTGTGAGAGAAAGGGACATAAAGAGGTGTCTTGGACGAGCTATTTCGTCTACCACCGCCATAGACTATACCGTTTGCCCTGGGGAACTGCTACACCAGTGGGAAGCAATATCACCCTAGCTGCATTTCCATCATCCCCAGAGGTGCCCCACGGCAGTGTTGGCCAACAATAGCCGAACATTACGGGTGGCATCACGACAACAATCTCAAAACCAAAATCCCGATCTTTTATTGAAGCCGCCAGGGTCACGAAGCCGGGTCTCGACCCCTGTGACTCCCCAGAAGTATTGTAGCCCAGTTCTGAGTATCCCACGGCCCTGGGGGGGCATGTCAAAATTATTCCTTCATTTTATCCTTGTTTCACTAGAACATACTATCTGATATGGTCTCCCCTTTCGTGGCACACAAACACACACTGACCATAGGTAATTTCTCTTCTCAATACTTCTTATCTGCCTAACAATAGGAAACAGATTTCCTGTTATCTCCTTAATTCCTCCTAGTCTGGGCTGGTCCCAACAGTTAACTCTATATGCAACTAACCCGCTGTTTCAAAATACAAACCAGATAGTACAACATTTAGGCTAGGGTCACATATGCGGTTAAACTTTTCAGATCCTGATCTGGTTTTGAGCTGTTAAAAAGCTCAAAACCGAATCAGGAACCGCTCCCCATAGGAGCCCATTATAGTAACCGGATTGCACTACATGCAATCCGGTCACCGCTTGCGGATCTGCAGCCTGCGGCAAAAATCATGCAGGCTGCAGTTTTCACAGCGGTTAGGAAACCGCAGCGGGGATTGCTATAATGGGCTCCCGATGGAGCCCAAGCGGCTGCCGCAAGGCACATGTGAATGCCTGCGGCAGCCGTATGCTTTGATCGTCCCTGCTGCGGCAGGGATGACAAAAGGGTTAAATGTTAATAATAGCTGTGGGCAACATGTCTCTAGGGGGTGCCCACCCTCCCTAGAGACATGCTGTCCACTCAAGAGGGGTGAATGTTATCAGTATAGTATTGCCGGCTATTGTTGGCTTTGTCAATTTTATGAATGAATGCGGCGGCTCCTCACAGTAGAGGAGATACTGTACATAATGTACGTACTGTATGAGCCCCTGTCCTTGGTCCTGAAAGTTGTAACATTAGTTATATGGGCAGAGCACCGCCATAGAACTAATGTTACAACTTTCAGGACCAAGAACAGGGGCTCATACAGTACGTACATTACATACAGTATCTCCTCTACTGTGAGGAGCCGCCGCATTCATTAATAAAATTGACCAAGCCGACAATAGCCGGCAATACTATACTGACAACATTAACCCCTCTCATGCCCACTTGAGAGGACAGCATGTCTCTAGGGAGGGTGGGCACCCCCTAGAAACATGTTGACCACAGCTATTATTAACATTTAACCCTTTGTTCATCCCTGCGGCAGCAGGGATGAACAAAGCATACGGTAACTGGATTGCTCCGGATTACACATCTGGAACAATCTGGTTACCGCATTCCGGTTTGCAGAACACATTTTTGACAAAAAATGTGTCTACAGGCAATTGCGGTTACCGCATCCGGATCTGGATGCGGTAACCGCAATTACCTGTCCAAATGTGACCCCAGCCTTAAACCAATGTGTTATGTAACCATAAAATCTTTATGCGGATGTGGGCAGCCTTTCCACTCCTTTACACATATATAACAGGGATGTCAACTTGATTTTTATCATATGATATTATGTATCCCGTATATGTTGTTTCCTTTTTAATAATAATGTATTTACAAGTTTAGTTTACATCATTGTGAATTATTGTATCTTTCAGGAATTTCACGCTTGTCTGTTCGGTCCATGCTTCTACTTTGCATCTTTGCATGATAAAATCACTCAGGAAACTCAACATGATCTTTCTGATGTTGAGATGTGTGATAATTATATGTTAAAGCCTTGAAGGCGAAGATACAAGTAGTTGTGTGATTTACTTTAATGAAAATTTCTTATCTTTCAGCATTTCCAGAAAAGTTGTCTGATCATTTCATTTACAGAGGGAGGATCTACAAACACTGTGCTACCTGAAATGAAAAAAAATGTTTACCTGAAAAGTCCTATTACATCTACACTGCAACTTTATTGTGATATTTAGAAGTTCATAACTGCTGAGAATCAGACAGAGAGGTCATTCTTCACCCTTTGGACCCGTTGAAGCGCAACTGCCTGTTGTCCCTCTCTTTTGAACCTCCCTGATGGATGTAACCTTTTAATCTGGATTAAAGTCGCACTACACAAGATACAAACCGGTGAGTACCGCCTTTTCTTTATCACGTGCATCAATCTTCACCCCTTTCACAACAAACCTTAGCCTCTGTGGACAGAAATAATCTTGCTCAGGCTAGTTTCACACAGCCATTTTTTTTTTATCCCGAGGAAAGCAGGCAAAAGCTCTATCCCCTCTGGATTCTCCTAGAATTCCCCAGATGATGCAACTGGATACACCCACATTGGAATTATCACTCAAACATCTCATGGCTCAGTGATATTAACGATGCCGGAGCATCCCGTTGCATCCGGTTGCTTATGTGGTGCCCCTGCGTCCAGGAGGTCACAAAGGGAACTGCAGCCAGGCAGGTAGGAAGACAGTTCAACACCCTCACAGCCCACACAACCCACGTAGCAGTAGAAAGCAGCACCCAACCCGGAGCCTGGGAACTCTAGGCAGGCAAGGGTTGGTGGGTTTAGAGACAGTGGGTGGGCCAACACGTAAGTCAGGTGACAGAGGGTAGATATAGTGCAGGGGGAGGAGAAAGGAGTCAGTAGGCCGGTGTAGGCTGAGCAGCAAAGAAAGAAGCACATGTCCTGGAAGAGTGGGGTGTAAGGAGCGCAGAATCTGGACAGCCAGTGCGAGCTACAGAGAGAAAGCCTATCCGGAGCCAGCACCCCAGGAGTGTGAGGGACGAGAGGACCAGCAGCACTGGGTCCTGGAACCATGGCTGAGATGGCAGACTGCAGGCGGAGTAGCCCTCCTATTGAACCCGAAGACACGGTTAGAGAGAGCCTGGTAGAACCTCACCACCGAGGACTATTGGTGGCTAGGCTAAGAGTAGAGTGTCGGCTCTAGAGGGGACCATTGCTTCACCTGGTATCCCCAGACAACTGACGGGGGACCTCAGCTACACGTTAGGGTCCCTACCCCAAAGGACAGGCAGTTCAGTGACAACCCGGAGGAACCACAGGGGCCCGAATCACCGCCATACTGTCCGGAGACGCACAACAAAGTGAGAGAGGGAATCTAAAGCCTGGAAAGGACAGAGAGACAGAGTGAGGGGTCATAGAAGGAGTAACCTGGCTGCAGGGAGTAAAGGAACCCGGAGGGGAGAGTTATGCCCGTGTAAAGACTGTAAGATCTGAGTTGTGAACTGTAACTGGAACTGTGAGCTGTACCTGAGAAGTTTGAGAAGTAAACACGGTGAACCCTGACTACAACTTCTTCGTCTGTTTCTGCCTGCATATGATTCCCTCCACACAGGTCTGAGAAGACCCCGCCTGGAGAGCCACAGCTTGTCAGCTCCAACACTGAAGTAGGATTCCTGCAGCATCTGGACAGTAAATGCATTGCACCCAGCACAAGCCTGCACCATACCCTACACAATAGACTTAACCATCACTGCCCCGGGGAACTCAGTTCTGCCCATGGAGAACTATTCCATCCAAGCTGCCATTACATCATCCCTGGAGGTTCTGCGGCAGCAGTGGCCCCATTATTGCCACACACTGTAGGTGGCGTCACGACTGACATTATCCCCTGTAAATATTCCCCTTATCACTGTCAGGCCCGGACCAGGACCACCCATGACATTCCCCAGCAGCAGACCCGGTCCGGTACCGAGTACCCCTGTCCCAGTGGGCTCGACACTTACCTATTTCCGCAGGTTGCAAATGACATGCCCACTAGTGGGTGTGTCTGACTCACCGTGGCCGGAACTCCGGTTTAGACAGGCGTTTACTTCTTCCTCCTTGTCACGGATGGACCGCGCCTGCCGGTAGTGGGGCCCGGTGGTACAGATCAAAAGTGAAGACGTCTTGTGGGAACAGATTAAGGGGTTAATTTGTCGTGACGCCACCTATGAGAATTTCGGTAACTTTACCGACGCTGCGGGGCCTCCGGGGGATGGAATGCAGCAAGATGGAACGCTCCCCACAGGCTGAGCGGTGATCCCCGGAGCCAGAAGCTGCACAAGATGTTGTGCGGCAGCTGCGGTTACCTTAGTATGCGGATAAACAGTTCATAAGAAGGCACGGACACTGTAAGTCTCTGTAACGTGTTCTTTACTGTAGCCAGCAGGCAGTACATGGTATACAGTTTGTAGGTAGTGGACCGGGTGGACTCGGCAATGACCAGTGTGTTCTCAGAGATCCGCGGTGTTCCTCCATTCTAACTAAGTACTGTGCCGTTGTCGCACAGGAATACCAGATCGGGTACAGGGAGGCTGCTTGAATGCCCTATCCGGGGTATATGTTCCGGATGCTTTGGGGAGCCTTGGGTCCCTTGGTGGGTACACCGCTGGTTAGACGACTGGATTTGGCGATGGTGGGGTGCTCCTGTAAAGCGAACCCTCCACTCCTCTGGTTCACATAGCAGAGCTGGACTACTGCTAGCTCGGTACCAGCAAACCGGCTGTAGATGGGCACGGGATGATTTTGGACCCGCATGTTGACTCCCGTAGTTCAGTTGGTAATGCACCGGGAGTAATGGCGCTCAACCGGGTGACGGTCGGGAGATGGCCGATAGAAGGTGGCCAGGGGGCCGCACAGGACTGTGCAACCCCCTCTCCTAGGTTGCAGAGCTGGGAATCTGCAGAGGTCTTATACGTTGCTGTTACACCTCCAGACAACTTGTCCTTGAACTAAAACTTCCACTACACACTACCCTTACACTCCGCCCACCAGGACCTGATTGGCCCTCTATGCTAGGTGATGCATGTAGGGTATGGATCTCTGAGTTAACTGAGTGATTGCTGGGTCAGAGAATATTGCTGCTGCATTTATGGCTGCAATACCCTCCTGTGATGTACTCGGTGTGGGGCGCCACATGTCCATTAGAACTGCGTTCTGGGCATGCGCAGTTCAACAAACCAGGTCCGGCATCTGGATCTAGCGGTATCAGAAGTCGTTAGGATCTGGGTTACATAGAGCCACATTTTAATTCAAACCAGCTTGCCCTGGATCTGGGTGTTTATGGGTTTTGTCACTGAGTTCAAATTCGCAACAAAATGAATTTTTCATCTCAGTTCAAAAAACGTGAACACTCGGATCAGGGGAACCGTAAAGAACTGGATGCACCCGCAAGTGCCTGTGGCCACATTGAAAGTCAATGGCCTAAAAACAGATGCGGGTGCATCCAGTTTCAGCCGGATTCACACAAGATGCCAAAAAACAAACGTGTGAAACCAGCCTTACACATCATAGTGCAGTATGTATCACATTGGCAAAGTCTGTTGCATTGTAAATAGCTAGTACTTGTACGGTCACAGACAGCATTGCAAGGGTTAATTTTGCAAATTGCTTGAGATGTGGGTGTGCCTCAGCTGATATCATGTGACTTCTCTATGGTCACATGGAAGTGGCTGGAGTGGCCATTTTTCTGGAAGCATATTGTAGAGAGACCATGTGTGTGTGGGGCATGCCAGAGCTCCTGAGAGTAACACACCTGAAATCCATATCTGCAGACTGACTCGGGGTCAGTTATGAACATTTGTTATGTTGCCTGTACAGCCAGAGAAAGTGCCTGGTTTATGAAGACCTGAATAAACTTTATGGACATTTCAATGAAGAATGTTGTCCTTCTCCTATCTCGTTGAGCACCAAAGAGAGTGAGTAACCCCTACTACAGTGACTGACATATAAAGTGTTTACCACATATGGTGCTAGACTGCAGGCAAACAGTCCAGTGACACGTGTGAGGATTACGGTGTAGTTCACCACAGGAGTGGTCAAGTGCTTTTTTATGGACTGTATTTTATAAACTTTTAATTAATTCTTACTTTTGCAATGTGTGCTCACATCAGTTGCAGGTCCTGCAGCAGCCAGCCACGCTAGAAACAAGGGAGTTTTTAATCTACTTAAGGACCTTCAATGGTGCAATGAAGAGGGCGGGCTGGAGCCTCACATGGATGGACAGAGCCTTCCCCCTCTTCATTACATCACCTCAAGTCCTGATCTAGATTAAATACTCCCTTGTTTCTAGTGTGGTGACTGCAGGACCTGCGGTGACATAATGAAAATGAAGGGCTCTGTGTCATGTGATGCTCCAGCCCGCCCTCTTCATTACGTTATTGCAGGTCCTACAACTAACCTGCACTGAGTTAAGCAGTCAGAGCACATACCACGCTGCACTATCAGGTATACCATGCCTGACCCTGTGACCTCAGTGATCTGCAGTCCCTCTGGGCCAGGCATGACTGTGGTGATCCCTCCTATGTGGCACCCTGCTCCTGCCGCCTCCTTCCCCACCAGACACATGATCTCCACAGCTTCTCCAGGAATGTGGCGCTGAGGAAACCACGTGTGTCCGATGTTTAAGTAAAGGAATATTCTCGCCAACTGCTTAAACATGAAGCTGGTGCTGACAGGTGGGCGGGGAAGCGGCTAATGAATATTCCTTCACTTTAAGAAGTGGGAACACGTGGTTTCCCCAGTACAGGAATCCTGCAGAGGTGACCTCATCCTGCCTCCTGTGATCCCAGTCCACCGCTCCCCCCTCCCTACATGTTACATTTGGACTATAAGACGCACCCCCACACTTTCCCCCCAAATTTATAGGAAAAAAGTGTGTCTTATGGTCCGAAAAACACGGTAGTTATTGAGCTACAAAGGCCCCTTATATTGTTCTTGCATGACGTTTCTCTTCTGTCTTTGTCTGCCTGTGTATAGAAGCTAAGGTAAATTTGTGAATTAAGGTAATGCAATATTAGAATACAGCTGAACACTGGCACCAAAAGTCAATTTTACTGCTGGGCCCTTAACCCTTGACACCCCAGTCCAACATTGGGCTCATCTCCTCTGTCTAATGACTTAAGATGTAAAGACAATTGGCCATAGCATCTAAGGCAGGGATCTCAAATTCTAGTCCACAAGGACTGCAAACGGTGCATGTTTTCAGGATTTCCTTAGCATTGCACAGGTGATAATGTAATCACCTGCACAGGGAATGATTCCTGTCACATGATAACTGCTCTGCAGTCCATGTGTAAAGGCTTTCTGTAGTTTAAGTGGGAATAGGTTGCCTTTGGCACATACAGTGTAAATGTCAGAAGCTGCTATTGTCTTTAGGTTTACGGCTCTCAAGACACATTTGAGCTGCTACTGTTGGGTGTGTCAGCTGACGTAGTTGTTCACTCCCCAGCCTAAAATAGTTCCCTCTCCCACCAGCATATTTCACTGATAGAGTTTAGTCTCTGCAACACCCGCAGCTGAGAAGACATGTGGGCACTTTGTGCTGAAGACTTCTTGGTGTTTTCCTTCTTGTCGGAGTTCATAGAATAATATTTATTCATTTATATAGCGCTATTAATTCCATAGCACTTTACAAACAACAGTAATGCTGTCCCCATTGAGGCTCACAATCCAAACATCCTATCAGTATTACTTTACTATGTGGGAGGAAACCAGAGCGCCCATAGAAAACCCACGCAAACACGAGCAGAAGATACAAACTCCTTGCAGATAATGTCCTTGGCGCTGCAAGGCCACAGTGCTAACCACTGAGCCACCGTGCCACCCATAGGAGTTGCTGTGTTTTTCCGGCTCTGTGGGTGGAGGTGAGGGAGTCTTATCCTAGGGCTGATCAGGAGTGTAGGGCAAGGGTTGTGGCCCGAATGTCCTCACTTTCAGAGGTAATTCTAGGAACAGGGTGAGTCAGGGACCCTCAGGGTAAGAGTCAGCCTAACTCTCCTGATCGCCTCTAGCCCATCTTACCATCCTACTACCTAATTCCCTTACCGCTATACCACCCCATGTGACAATTCCAACTCCTATGCAATACTAAGGAAATCCTGAAAACCTGCACTGTTGGTGGCCATTGAGGCCTGGTGTTTGAGATCCCTGATCTAAGGGGTTATACTGCAACAACTGGAGCTAGCTGGGATTCTGTGAGAGTGATGCCTGCACATTGCATTTGTATTGTATTGTTGTGAAGGAGTTAATGCTCAACTTTCTATTTGCTAAGATTACCGAATGAAGAGCCTGCACAATCCTTTCATTAGTTTTGAGAATTTCTAATTAATGCAATGAAGTCACTTTCATAGTTGACTTGTTGGTCCCCCCAAAACACCGTAGGTTATGATTAGCAGTGTATGCGTATGCATAAATCAATATAGAGTAGAAATGTCATTTAGGTGCTGGTGGTTAAATCTGCAGCACTGATGATTTAGCTGTGTATCTCCGCTGTAAACACTTCCAATACAATATTTAAGAGCTTGGCAAATGTGAAGTGGGCATTAGCCAAGGCTGAGTGCACTCTGAAAATTGGATTGTGCTTTTCACTGCCAGTTACAATCTTTACGTTTTATTTGAACAGATCTGGTTAAATCCTCTCAATGCCATTGCTCTCACAGAGGTACATGGGATTAAATGTACACAATCAGACAGGAAAAGTGCAGAGAGAGGTCGCAAAGTTTTATAATTGATTTAGATTAAAGTAGAAAGGTTAATTATAATCAGGACGGAGTTCAGAATGAAAACTTAATATAATTTAGTTATGAAAAAAACTCAAGGAATGTTTCATGTTATGGTCCCTTTACACGCGGCCACAGGAAGGTAGAAACCGGCAGGCATCGGACACAATTGTGCCTGTTGCCTTGAAAAGACCACGATGTGGTGGCGTGTAATTCAGGACTTTCCTTCCTTCAGGGAAGACACAGGAAGGAAAGTCCTGAATTACACGCAGCCACATCGTGGTCTTTTCAAGGCAACAGGCACAATTGTGTCTGATGCCTGCCGGTTTCTACCTTCCTGTGGCCGCGTGTAAAGGGACCATGATGATACCTTTACACGCCGCTACAGAAGGTTAGAAACAACCGGGTGTCAGAGAAAAATGTATCTTGCACCGTCAAAACACCGCGAGGTAGCGGCGTGTAAATCAGGTTGTTGCCACCCGTCACTGTCGACACCTGTTTTTCAGCAGTGCTCAAAAACAGGTTGATTTCAACCCGATGGTAGCGGCGTCTAAATGAGGAACAGGAAGGTTTTTGCGACACCTAGTAAACTCCCTGGGGCGTGATACAGCCTCCGGGATACCGCCCCCCTTCAGCGATCATTGGTGGAAGCTCCTGCGTTACGATTGGTTGTCCCTGCATAGGGCGGCATATTTAAGGAGATGACCAGTCACACTACACAATTGCAATAGCGTCATGTATTAGCCAGCCTTCCTGCGCTGGCTGGCCAATCATGATGCTATTGCTTTGTCCAATGACCGTACGAGCGTCTCGTAATCCACAACTCTGGCACGCCTATGTGTTGTCCCTGCTGCACCAGGTCCTCCCATATTACCTTGTGTTAGCGGCGTGTAAATGAGGGAAGGTGCTCTACAAAAGGTAACCTGGGGCCCTCGACGGTGCCTCCAGGGATAGAAAAAACCTTCTGTAGAGCACCTTGTAGCGGCGTGTAAAGGCGGTATCGGGTACCGTTAGGAACCGTTGAAACGTGCTCGTGCACGTGAGACACCTGGCTGTTTCTAACCTTCTGTAGCAGCGTGTAAAGGTACCATAAGGAATATTGAACTGCTTCCATATTACTTGGTATAGCACAAAAACAGTGAATATATAAAATTGGGCGGTGGATAATCACAGAAAGCTAAGCGTGCGTTCACACTGAAAATTTTTCAGAAGTTTTTGCCTTCCTCTGGATAAACATGTTAGGCTATGGGTTAAACTAGATGGACTAAAGTGCCCATTACACGCTTCAATGTCTCAGCGATCCGACCAACGATCCAACTTGACCTAGATCGCTGGAACGACGTTCAATGATCGCTGGTGAGGTATCACACGTATAGATATCGTGAACAACGCAGCAGCGACTCAGTGACAAGCGAATGATATTAGGCCGGGTAGGCGGAGGGCATGCAGACGCTGCCATACTGATGTGAATGCAGCAGAGACTCTCTGCATGTGTTCACATGAGTATGGTACCCGGCCAGCCAATCAGCGATCTCGGCGGCAGCCGTGAGGCGGAGATCAGCGGCAGAGATCTCCTCCTCCTGACCGCCGCCGAGATCGCTGATTGGCCACTGGGAGAGATTTCAATGTGATCCACAGCATTCTCCTGCGCTGCCATGCGGAGGACACTGCAGATCCATTGAGATCCATGCATTTTTTGTGCGCTTGCTGATAAAACAAGCACCCGTGAACGCACAAAAAATGCAACAGGCTGCGTTCGGAGGAGAACGAAACTGCAACCGAACGCAGCCAAAAACAGCTACTATGCGTTCCCGTGTTAACATAGGAACGCAGTGCGCATGCGTTTGGCTGCGTTCTGTTACACTGCGTTCCGAACGCAAATGTGAACCCGGTGTTAGCAGTCGTTTGGATGCCTATGTTCCTCAGTTCTGAATAGGCAAAGTTGTAAACAACATCGTTATCAAGGTGTCACCAACGCCGTTGCTGCAGGTTGAACGAACGACCAACAACTGATTTATGGTCCAGTTCATAAACCTCCAATCAACAATCAGCCGACTTATTGTTGGTCATATCTACGTGTCACACACAACAACGTCGTTACGACGTCGCTGCACCGCCCCAAAAGCCATGACGTACCAACAATATCGTTAACTATATCGTAGCGTGTAACGGGCTCTTTAAAGTCTACCGTCAACCTTAAAACTTTGAAACTATAAAAACGTATGTGCACACGATGTCATCTAGACGCTGGTGCAGCCACCGAGGTTTACCGGGCAAAGCCGCTGCAGGAAAACACTGGCGGTCATTTTCAGACAGCTGCTTCGACGGTGATTTTGCCATTGTTCCTTTTACTATCTATAGTGGAAGTATAGAGAGCGAGCAATACAGAAGCTGCCCGAAGAATGACCATGTCAATTCTTGTAACCCTTCAAAGTTTCCGACATAACATGAAACATGTACACAACAGGGTCTGTTTTACATTGCTTTGCACTGTATTCATTTTGCTGCCTCCTCTGCGCTGTTCTTATCGCCTGCTTCTATTATGCGCCTTCGTGCTACAAATCCTAAGCAGGTGATCTTGGGCCCAGTCGAGTGACGGCTAGAAAGTCCTCTTGGCCATATTTTAATCACTGTCCTGGGAGTCCACGGGGTTGGCTACTAATCTTGAAGACTAGTGGCCTCCGGTTTCCTGGCTGAAGCATGTAGTCTTCTCACCAGATTGAGGCCGGTCCCCTCATGCAGCCAGTTCCTCCAATAACGACCTGCAGGGAGGTTGTGGATTCTCGGTACCTCTGGCTGGGATTTCCTCGGCAAACCTACCCACTGGTCCCATTAGACCCCAGCTCTATCCTCCCTTAGAACTCCATTCTCTCCTTCCTCCTTCTTCCTCCATCTCCTACCAACTTCTCTCCTTTCTCTCCCTGACTCCACCCCTTCCTAAACTACTCCCTCCTCCAGCCAGCAGATGGGGAATGCCCTCTAAAAGGGATCGCTATCTTTCGGCATCTCCTGGCCTGGAGTTAGGAATGGTGTAGGGTGTGAGTGTCTCAGATTTGTGCCCCTATCTTACCTGAGAGCGATGATACCACACCTGTGGATTAGGTGCAGCATCACTGTGGTGACCAAGATGCAGGGGCTCCACAGTAACAGTATAGAGTGAAAGACACTGCAAGAATGACGGGTTAATAATGGCTCTGCTAGATTCCACGAGACATCAGATGATGAAATATAGTATTGGTTTATTAGTCTACGCATTTCAGGGCTCTCGGCAGCTTCCTCAAGACAAATCAGTATGACACAATACCAGGCTGATCTGTGTAATGTAAAAAAAAGCAGCTTTTATTAAACTGATCTTGGGTGGTCCAGTCCGATGGGTGGCACCCTTCTCCATACCTGTACATTACAATACTTTGCTCTGCCCTCAGTAGGGCAGAGAAATGTGTGTGCCCAGGAACACAATGGAGGAGACTGTGTGTGGGTGACACAAGACGTGTTACCCATATGGAAGCAGAGGAGGACGGTGATCACACGAAGAAAGGAGGCGCTGGACTAAGACCAGCAAAGCATATCGGACCGGACTGTGTCTCAGGTGGGTATAATAAAGTTGTTTTTTGCATTATACAGATCAGCCTGGAGTCTTATATACAATATTCCAGAATATATATAAGGCCTTACTGCTGTGGCCGCAGCTTATATACAAAAAGCCTGATGGCAGGTTTACTTTAAGTGGTCAGTAAGTGTTGCGCCCCTGCGGCGGGACGCCACAGGGAGGTACTGCACCCCAAACAGAAGGTGTGGCGCATCCCTCGTCACAGGTAGCGGGGGGAACAGCAGAGTCTGTCCAAAAAGCCACAATATCCCAATCAAAGGCACCCTAGCACCAGGGACTGTATATTCAGTAGGTCCCAGGGGGGGTGGAGCTTAGTTGAGCGGGAGACGTGAAATCAGTGAATGATAGTTAAGACCAGCAGACGGTGAGAGGAACTGAAAGAAGACGGACGCAGCTGAGACAGCAGCTCTGACAGGAGGGCATCTCTCAGAGGGAGGTGACCCAGACAACGAGGGGGACACTCCAGGACTGGTTGGAGCCGGCTGGAGAGTCCAGGTCATAATCGGTACACTGGAACCGAGGCAGTTAGTTAACAGTCTATCCCTAACCGCAGACCGGCAGGGTGTGGGGCCGGCATAAGGGAGCCACAGCACCCATCAAGTAGTCCAACATCAGTCCCGCAACTGGGTTCACGACGCCTTAGAAGTCCAGAGACTTTAGGCAACAGACCCGGAGGACTAGAGACTAGACTCACGAGTGGGAGTGCAGAAGGCCATCAGGTCAAAGAAGGGAAAGGGACCAGAAATGTCATTTGAAAGACACCTCTGACAGACTCTGAAAAAGCCTCCAAAATCTGCAGCTACAATCCCCGTTAAACCAGACTGTACTGTGTACCTTTTCCACCTGGTGCAAGTAAAGAACTGTTTGAGCTGGTCTGGTGTCTGTTCTCTTTTCCTCCGTCACCCGGTGGGCCTCTACAGCATCACAGAGGTGAGGACTACGACTCCTCTCATGCATCCTGCTGCCCTGAGGTAAAGCTCCACCTGTGAGGAGCTGTACAACCAAAGCTGCATTCCCATCACCTCAGCAGCTGGCCGCAGCGCTGGTAACTCTATTACCAGGTACCACAGGTGGTGTCACGTTACAAATCCCCCATCATCATCTACCCCACCCAGCCACTGAGGGTCCAGGGCACGGAACCAGGAACCGACCAGCCGTGATCCCCACCGAAGTAACCCCCTGTCCCAGTATCCGAGTACCCCCTACCCTGTCGACCGACTCATAAGTTATGAAGAAATTCAGGAGAGGGCCAGTTCTTTAATTTCAATGGAAGAGAGGAAATGTAGCAGGAGGGGGTGGTCAACATTTGCAACCCTACAGATCAAAGTCTGACCCATTAAAAATACTTTGAATGTGACTAGGAATTTTATCTAGGCTAGAGTCAAAACAGTGCACTAAAGAGCCATAGCAAGGCAACTGTCTCAGCTGATGTTTAGACCCCAAAGTGTATAACGTGGGGACTGCATGGGAACATGACGTCCCATCCCATCAGACAGTTGTTCTATTAGTCAGGCCAGAGTTAGTAAAGGGTTAAGGTGTATAATATGTCAGGTTTTGAGGTAGGCTGTGAATGGCCACTTGGACCGCTGAAGGGATGGACAGGCTGATTGGCTGAGTCTGAGAGCAGGAGTGGGGTATAATCCCCCCTCCCTGAGGAGAAGATTTCCAAACTCTTTAGCTACAAAAGGATAATTTTTCACAAAGAGCTTTTGTATTTCTCCCTACTTTCCCCCTGATGTCATACTTATATTTGCTCTTAGCTGCAATGCAACTAGTTACCAGTGTTTGGGAAGCTCAAACTGCATCACATCCCAGCAACGTTCACTTCTTATCTGTGGAGTGCAAACTTTTGGTGCCTCCCGAATGTAAGGGCGGACACAGATGGATCAATATTCCTGCTGGAGCCTGCCCTGTGCTATATAATAACTGTCATTAACTGAACATATGTATGTGATGCATTCATTAAATTCTTCCAGGACAGATGGTAAATGTCTCCATTGTTGGAGTGACCTCAGCACAGTATGATGGCCCCCACAGTGACCTCAACACATTATAATTATACCTAAAGTGACCTCAACACAGTATGATTGCCCCACATTAACCCCAACACAGTATGATTGCCCCACATTAACCCCAACACAGTATGATTGCCCCACATTAACCCCAACACAGTATGATGGCCTCCACAGTGACCTCAACACAGTATGATGGCCCCCACAGTGACCTCAACACAGTATGATGGCCTCCACAGTGACCTCAACACAGTATGATGGCCCCCACAGTGACCTCAACACAGTATGATGGCCTCCACAGTGACCTCAACACATTATAATTATGCCTAAAGTGACCTCAACACAGTATGATTGCCCCACATTAACCCCAACACAGTATGATTGCCCCACATTAACCCCAACACAGTATGATTGCCCCACATTAACCCCAACACAGTATGATGGCCTCCACAGTGACCTCAACACAGTATGATGGCCCCCACAGTGACCTCAACACAGTATGATGGCCTCCACAGTGACCTCAACACATTATAATTATGCCTAAAGTGACCTCAACACAGTATGATTGCCCCACATTAACCCCAACACAGTATGATTGCCCCACATTAACCCCAACACAGTATGATTGCCCCACATTAACCCCAACACAGTATGATGGCCTCCACAGTGACCTCAACAAAGTATGATGCCCTCCACAGTAACCCCAACACAGTATGATGGCCTCCACAGTGACCTCAACACATTATAATTATGCCTAAAGTGACCCCAACACAGTATGGTGGCCTCCACAGTGACCTCAACAAAGTATGGTGGCCTCCACAGTGACCTCAACACAGTATGATGGCCTCCACAGTGACCTCAACACAGTATGATGGCCCCAAAAGTCCCTCACACACAGTATGATTATGCTGACACAACCTTCCACACAGTATTATGGCCCCAACACAACATGGTGACCCCCCATACAGCCATCCATGCAGAATGATGGCCCTCCATACAGAATGATGGCCCCCACACTCCTCCACATAGTATGATGGCCAATATACAACACCACTGGATCTTACTGTTGGGACTCCACGAATACTGGGAATGCGGCTTTGAAATGTCACTTTAAGCCTTTAGACTACCCATATTTCTATTGTTAAATTGTGACATTGCATTTCAGACCGCCGTTCTTCAGATCAGTAGAACCACAGCAATGCCAAGAACGGAGCACTAACATGGTTTGTAAGTAATAACCTCTCCCCTCTGTTAGCAATAATCCTTTAAATGATGGATAATTCCGATAATTTTTGACATTATACCACCACTAGCAGTTGCTACAAATTGGGAAAAAAAATCTGATTTTTTTTTAATGAGATTGTCAATACAGTAATTATTATTATTTTTTTTTAATTTCAAGAATTTATTTCTATATCCTCATATAACACACGGTTATCAATAAGATAGGCGGATTAGAAAAGAAAAACAAACCTTTAAAGTTTGTTACATATCGATACAGGATTTGTAAATGAAGATCAGGGAGAAGCAGATTGTTTTATTTCTCTTTCTTTTATTTTAAATACATGGGGACAATGTGTGGCGCTATATGGAGCCATGTTTGGGCCATTGTATTCTCTCCTAGGTGTTTGCTGGTCCCATGTCTATGAGCCGATTGGTGTACTTTCCCAATTCACCTAATGAACCTTAATTTGGGGCAAACGTTTACACCACTGAAATCACTGAAATGTCATTTATTTACTTTTATGGTTCATATTTTTCCGTGTATGCATAATATTATTTTTACGTTTAGGTGGAAACAGTCGGTTATGTAAGACATTATGTCATCACGATTTGTCTGAAGCCGAGGAGAAATAATTACACTGGTCAACAGCATTTTTGGTGCCAAAGATATTTCATTGAATTTAGGGTAACTTTGGGGTGCTGATTCTGAATATGTCATCAGTTTTGCCAGATTGGCTCAAGTTTTTGAGATTTTTCGTAAAATGTGTTAAAAAAAAGACGTTTTTTGCTACTTTTTTAACGAAGTCTGTTATGTTTCTTCTATGTTTTGTCAGTGTATATTCACCACAAATGTAACAGAATGAGTCTGGATCGTTAAGACAACTTCTTCTTGATGAGTTCATGCTTTTCACTGGACAACAGACAACAAACATAAAGTTAGTGCAAAAATCAAGCTATGAACAAACTTTTAGAACACTAATTAACACAAAACTATATTGAGAACTGCTCAGTTCAAGTACTAATCCAAAGAAATTAATGAGATGATGCGTCGCATTTACCAACAAGTGCTATAAATAAGATACCAAAAATCTCAAAAACTTGAGCCAATCTGGCAAAACTGATAGCATATTCAGAATCAGCACCCCAAAAATACCCCAAATTCATTAAAATATTTTGGGCACCAGAAAAAAAAATTTTTTTTGTTGACCTGTGTTATTAATGACACTGCTGAGATCGTATGGATGATACATCTGAAAAGAAATCACATCCAGTAATGGATCTCTTCACCAAAGGTAACATGGGTCAAACATTCATGTGTAACACCAGCTGAACATATGGTTCATTTACATAGGTCTAGAGGAAAAAAATCTAAATAATAGAATATTATCATGCACTGTTGATGGGTCATGAGGACTAGAGTTGAGGAACAGCCCACTGGAGGTTACTCTAGACTTAGAGGGCAGACTCCGTCTTAGTTCAGTGCATGTAGTTGTGTAGTATACAGAGTAGTGTTAAAGGGAACCTGTCACCTGCTTTGGGTGTTCTAAACTGTGCCCACCAGCTGTAACATGCTGTAATTGGGGTTCCTGTAATCCCTCAATAAGGCCAGACGTTCCCCTGCATACCTCAGAAATACACTTTTATTCTCTGCCGCTCTGTATGGTAATGACCGCTGAAAAGGTCTGGGAGGTTCTTCTCTGTGTGGTCCTCGCGCCCCCCTGCCCAGAATACCTGCACCGCTCTTTTGAAACTGCTGCCCCTCCTGTGTTTGGATGTTGATTGCCAGGAAATACTCTCGCGCCTGCGCCTGCTCCATTGAAGACGCCATGCCCCAATTCTCACGAAATTTGTGAAGTCTTGCACCTGTGCAGTAGAATCTTGCAAGACTTTGGCACTGCATCTTCAATGGAGGACAGTGACCAGGCATGACAGTGTGGCGCCCCTGCGTCCAGGAGGCCACAATGGGAACTGCAGCCAGGCAGGTAGGACGACAGTTGAACACCAACACCCTCACAGCCCACACACCCACGTACAGTAGAGGGCAGCACCCAACCCAGAGCCTGGGAACTCTAGGCAGGCGAGGGGTGGTGGGTTTAGAGCAGTGGGTGAGCAAACACATAGTCAGGTGACAGAAGGTAGAAATAGTGAAGAGGGAGGAGAAAGGAGTCAGTAGGCCGAGGTAGGCTGAGCAGCAAAGAAAGAGATCACACGTCCTGGCAGAGTGGGGTGTAGGAGCGCAGAATCTGAACAGAGCCAGTGTGAGCCGCAGAGAGAAAGCACGTCCGAAGCCAGCACCCCGGGAGTGTGAGGGAAGAGAGGGACAGTCACACTGGTCCCTAGCAACACGGTCGAGATGGCAGACTGCAGGCGGAGTAGCCCTCCTATGATACTTGAAGACACAGTAGAGAGAGCCTGGTAGAGCCTCACACGGGAGGACTGCTGGAGGCTAGGCTGAAGTAGAGTGTTGGCTCTAGAGGGGATCGTAGTTTCACCCAGCATCCCCAGACAACCGACGGGGGACCACAGCTACACGTTAGGGTCCCTACCCCAAAGGACAGGCAGCTCAGTGGCATCCCGGAGGGCTCACAGGAGTCCGAGCCACCGCCATACTGTCCAGAGTCACACACACAACCAAGTGAACAGAAAGAGAGAGATTCAACAGCCTGGGAAGGACGCAGAGACAGAGTGAGGGGTCACAGAGAGGAGAGACCCGACTGCAGGGAGTAAATGGAACCCGGAGGGGAAAGTATGCCCGTGTACTGAACTGAACTGTAAGAACTGTACTGAACTGTGAACTGAACTTGAGAACTTGAGAAGTAAACACGGTGAACCCTGAACACGACTCCCTTGTATCTGTCTGCCTGAACACGACTCCCTCCATACAGGTTTGCAGCAGATCCCAGCCTGAAGAGCACAGCTTACAAGCACCAACACTGAAGGAGGATTCCTGCAGCATCTGGACAGTAAGTGTACTGCACTCAGCACCAGGCCTGCACAGTACACCATAGACTTTAATCAACACTATCCCGGGGAACACAGTTCTGCCCACGGAGAAGTATTCCATCCTAGCTGCCATTACATCATCCCCGGAGGTTCTGCGGCAGCGGTGGCCCCATTACTGGCCACACACTGTGGGTGGCGTCACGACTGACATTTCCCCTGTAAATATCCCCTTATTATTGCCAGGGCCCGGGACACGGTCCGGACCAGGACCACCCGTGACTTCTCCAGTAGCAGACCCGGTCCGGTACCGAGTACCCCCGTCCCAGTGGGCTCGACAAGAGTATTGCCTGTCAACCAACAAGCATACACAGGAGGGACGGCAGTATCAAAAGAGCAGGGCGGGTATGCCAGGCGTGGAGGGGGGGGGGGGGAAATGGGGGGCAAGGAACACACAGAGGAAACCTCCCAGACTTTTTCAGAAGTCATTACCATACAGCGTGGGAGAGAATGAAAGTGTATTTCTGAGGTATGCAGGGTGACGTTTGGGCATATAGAGGTGTTAGAGGAACCCCAATTACATCATATTACAGCTGGTGGCACAGTTTAGAGCACCCAAAGGGGGTGACAGGTTCCCTTTAAGTCATTGTGCAAGTCGTGTAGAATAAATAGGCCGCAGCTAGTGGCATCTGTCACTAAGGCTGCTGCTAGGAATATCAGATTGCAAAAAACTGGCAGGCACACCCCGTGTGTGTGAACAAGGTGCTAGCAGAAAAAAACAACTATAAAAGGTTATTCTGCTGCACACTACGAATTAAGGGAGAAGCTTAGCAAATGTATTGGCCAATGTAGATGAGCAACTGCAACAAGGTGCATCTCATGTATAAGGACCCTAACATGAAATGCCTCTATGCAGTGGCGTAACTTCAGAGCCAAGGGCCCCGATGCGAAAGCTCCAACGGGGCCCCCAATTATTGTAAATCTTTAATAGTATTAGTCTTTTTCTATAGGCCAATGGGACTTTTGGGGCCCCCCTAGGCTGCAGGGCCCGGGTGCGATCGCAACCCCTGCACCTATTGTAGTTACGCCCCTGCCTCTATGTGCGATTAAATCTGCTTGTATGCAAAGGTAGGATCTTGGCTATAAAGGAGGGATGATTCTACTATGACTAATGGGCCCCAATCTCACCTGTGCCCCTCACAGGAGTCAGAGTAGTCATGCCCCAACGGCGGCCCTGACTGTCACCCTAATATCAGTGGACAGAGCCCCTCACCCACAGCTTCCCAGGCCACCCTCATAGTGACAGAATGGCGAAAGCTATCCCGGTCAGAACCAAAGACTTGGGCCAAAGATAGAATCAGATAACTGCATCACAGTCAGCGAATAGTCGGGTGGTGATGCAGAGATGTCAGGCAGAAGCATAATCTGACAGTGAAATCCAGAAGGGCGTCCAAGGGTTGAAACAACAGCAGAGTATATGTGGGACAGAATGGCCAGCCCAACAAGTGCACCAGGGCTGGAGTAGAACACAAACACTGGCAAGGGGCAGGAATTAGGGATTTAAATAAATGACACCCAGCAGGAGAGAAAAATCAGAGGAGTTAACACCGAATTAAACCTATTCAATACCAATGTTGGAAACCAGAAATGATACGTTTTAGCTCAGATACGAAGAAAACTTTATTAAAGCAATCTGACAATTAATTCATGTTGCCTGATCCATGGGCTGCTTGTATCAAGCACTGGCTCAGGTATGTTGCACTGTAAAATGCTGCAACACTTCAGAGAAAAGCAAAGTTTAATAATCACCATGGACCAAGCTGCATGGGTAACTAGTCAGAAAGGCGGTTCCCAGCACCATCCTCCCACCCACTATACACATATAGAGAGCAGCTTTTGAAGTTTGCTGCACTGTGCGGTTTTGGTGGGTTTTTTTCTCTACAGACTATTACAAGAAGCCTAAAAAAATTCAGGTTAAAAAAAAAAAAAAAAAAAACATTATTAAGCACAAAATCAAAGCATTTCTGTAGTATTAAAAAAGCATTAAAACACATTCACATCTGCAATAAAAATGGCCTCAGTATTACATTTGTACATTTTTTATGGGTTTAGTAGAGAAAATTAATCACACCAAGTTTTTATGACATTTTCCAATCACCATAAGATCGCTGTGTTGTTCGGGTCCTTATGATAATAGGGACACCAAATATGTTCATGTTATTGCTGATTAGTGATATTTATATTTTTATAAACTAGCACATTAAAATATCATTAATTCAATTTTTTTTTATTTTCTTTAGTAATTTTATAGGAAGAATAACATCTATTCGTTATTCTCCCTCTAGAATAACAGGTAAATAGAAATTGACTGCTTTGTGCAATGTATCTCTATGTACCAGTACAGTGCCTTGTGAAAGTATTTGGCCCCCTTGAACTTTTCAACCTTTTGCCACATTTCAGGCTTCAAACATAAAGATATAAATTCTAATTTTTTTGTGAAGAATTAACAACAAGTGGGACACAATCGTGAAGTGGAACGAAATTTATTGGATATTTTAAACTTTTTTAACAAATAAAAAACTGAAAAGTGGAGCGTGCAATGTTATTCGGCCCCTTTACTTTCAGTGCAACGAACTCACTCCAGAAGTTCAGTGGGGATCTCTGAATGATCCAATGTTGTCCTAAATAACTGGTAATGATAAATAGAATCCACCTGTGTGTAATCAAGTCTCTGTATAAATGCACCTGCTCTGTGATAGGCTCAGGGTTCTGTTTCAAGTGCAGAGAGCATCATGAAGACCAAGGAACACACCAGGCAGGTCTGAGATACTGTTGTGGCGAAGTTTAAAGCCGGATTTGGATACAAAAAGATTTCCCAAGTTTTAAACGTCTCAAGGAGCAGTGTGCAAGCAATCATATTGAAATGGAAGGAGTATCAGACCACTGCAAATCTACCAAGACCCGGATGTCCCTCTAATCCTTCATCTCGAACAAGGAGAAGACTGATCAGAGATACAGCCAAAGTCCCATGATCATCCTGGATGAACTGCAGAGATCTACAGCTGAGGTAGGAGAGTCTGTCCATAGGACAACAATCAGTTGTACACTGCACAAATCTGGCCTTTATGGAAGAGTGGCAGAAGAAAGCCATTTCTCAAAGATATCCATAAAAAGTCTTGTTTGAAGTTTGCCACAAGCCACCTGGGAGACACCAAACGTGGAATAAGGTGCTCTGGTCAGATGAAACCAAAATCAAACTTTTTGGCCACAATACAAAAGGATATGTTTGGCGTAAAAGCAACACAGCTCATCACCTCAAAACATCATCCCCACAGTCAAACATGGTGGTGGCAGCATCATGGTTTGGGCCTGCTTGTCTTCAGCAGGGACAGGGAAGATGGTTAAAATTGATGGGAAGATGGATGGAGCCAAATACAGGACCATTCTGGAGGAAAACCTGTTGCAGTCTGCAAAAGACCTGAGACTGGGACGGAGATTTATCTTCCAACAAGAAAATGATCCCAAACATAAAGCAAAATCTACAATGGAATGGTTAAAAAATAAACGTATCCAGGTGTTAGAATGGCCAAGTCACATCCAGACCTGAATCCAATCGAGAATCTGTGGAAAGAGCTGAAAACTGCTGTTCACAAACGCTCTCCATCCAACCTTCACCTGCTCTGTGATAGTCTCAGGGTTCTCTTTCAAGTGCAGAGAGCATCATGAAGACCAAGGAACACACCAGGCAAGTCCGAGATACTGTTGTGGGGAAGTTTAAAGCCGGATTTGGATACAAAAAGATTTCTCAAGTTTTAAACATCTCAAAGAGCACTGTGCAAGCGATCATATTGAAAAAGCAGGAGTATCAGACCACTGCAAATCTACCAAGACCCGGCCGTCCCTCTAAACTTTAATCTTGAACAAGGAGAAGACTGATCAGAGATGCAGCCAAAAGGCCCATGATCACTCTGGATGAACTGCAGAGATCTACAGCTGAGGTAGGAGAGTCTGTCCATAGGACAACAATCAGTAGTACACTGCACAAATCTTGCCTTTATGGAAGAGTGGCAAGAAGAAAGCCATTTCTCAAAGATATCCATAAAAAGTCTCGTTTGAAGTTTGCCACAAGCCACCTGGGAACTTTATGGCCACAATGCAAAACAATATGTTTGGCGTGAAAGCAACACAACTCATCATCCTCAAAACACCATCCCCACTGTCACACATGGTGGTGGCAGCATCATGGTTTAGGCCTGCTTTCCTTCAGCAGGGAACAGGGAAGATGGTTAAAATTGATAGGAAGATGGACGGAGCCAAATACAGGACCATTCTGGAAGAAAACCTTTTGGAGCCTGCAAAAGACCTGAGAATCTGTGGAAAGAGCTGACAACTGCTGATCACAAACGCTCTCCATCCAACCTCACTGAGCTCCAGCTGTTTTGCAAGGAAGAATGGGCAAGAATTTCAGTCTCTTGATGTGCATAACCAATACCCCAAGCTGTAATCGCAGCAAAAGGTGGCGCCACAAAGTATTAACTCACGGGGCCGAATAATATTGCACTCCCCACTTTTCACTTTTTATTTGTTAAAAACGTTTATAATATCCAATAAATTTTGTTCCTCTTCACGATTGTGTCCCACTTGTTGTTGATTCTTCACAAAAAAATTGTATTGTATAATGTGTCTGTGGAGTCAGAGCCTGTAATGTAGCTTAACATATACAAAAATCCACCATTAACTTAAGCAAAGCCTTTGGCTGATAGGTTTAGGTCGTTGGGTCAATTCCCATGGACACACAAAAAAATTTACATTTTTTCAATTGTAGTTTTTTTTATTATTTTTTATAGTAAAATTATGTGAACACAACAATCTGATCGCTAGAATACAGATACATAGATATAAAGCTTTATATACAGATGTATCTCCATGTACCTGTATAATCTGCTTCTAGGTTCTCTGCCATCAATACATGTGTGTTTTAACCTGCACAGTCTCGGATCCGGTGTCTGTTCTCTGCGCTTTCTTCCTCTGAGGCGAGCACGCTGCTTTCTCAGCCTCCAGGCTTTCCTTCCTTTTCAGTCTCTCTCCATGGCTCCTCTGGACTCACTCCCTTCTTTGCTCTTTCCACTCACCTAAGCTCCTCCCACCAGGGCTGGGTCTCCCAGGCAAACAGGTTAACCCTTTAGTCCCCCTATTATAGGTGTGTGAATGCAGGGACGAGAGCCTCAGATCATATTGCATCCCCTGATGGCTGGGATACCACACACACTGTCTTGGGTGCAGTACCCCTGTATCCAGGGCGCCTTGACCAGTGGGGCGCCACAGGTACATAGACACAAACAACACTTTCCACCCCAGCACAGTAGGGGGAGCCCAACTTGTTGCCCTTAGGCAAGATCCCCTATAAATACTGGTGCTGGGGGCTGAGTCAGCTAGAGTATGCAGACGATACAAGAGCTGTGAAGACGTACTGGTGGTCGGTGCCGCATTAGGCCCGAGCCATTGACCCAGCCTTCGAAGTAGTCCTGCAGGGCCCAAGAGTGGGGTCAGAAGGCAAGGAGAGAAAGAGAACAAAGTGGGAACTGAGGAGTCAGCGTTAGGTTCACCCAAACAGCACACCAGACACCGGAGTCCGAGTCTACTGGATAGCACCTGGCCCAGTAGAGAATACCGGTCTACCGTGGAGACTTCAGTCTCCTGGGCATCTGCGCAGTCACTAACCAGGAAGCCAGGCACCGCGGAGAGAGGAACAGCGGTAGTCCATCGAGGGTTTCCCGACGACAGCAAAGGTGATCAGAGAGCAGAGGGGGCCAGCCAACTTTCACACTAGGCAGGGACTTCACACACACGGGGAAAGAGACAAGGAGGCCTTATACCCACTTGCTGTGGAGACCCAGAAGTGCATCCTGAACACCCGGCGATGCCCTGGACGTTTACCTGCAACTACACCAGTAAAAGGTAAAGAAACAGCCCGTGGTGTGTGTGTCGGTTCCTTACCCGCACCCTTGCCATCCACACAGACTGTCCCATTATCCAACAGCCCGGCCAAATCCCTGCTCCATCCCTCATCATCATCACCAAACACCCCAGGGACCCAGCTCCGCCTGTGGGGAGCTTCAACACCTAGCTGCCCATCTATCATCCCTGGAGGCCCACGCAGGGCTGGTGCAGTCACCAGATACCACAGGTGGCGTCACGATAAACCTATAAACTTTTATTCCCATTCCAACTACCCCTTTTCAGTTGACCACCAGGGCAGGTCTGGGAAGGTCACCAGTGACATCCCTACCACAGCGGAGGGCCCAGATATCCGAGTCCCCATACCCTGGGCTAGTCACCTACACCAAAGAGCAGGTTATCATCTATCAAGTGGATATGTGATAAATTGCTTTCACTGGACAACCCCTTTAAGCTTTGTACCAAATAAAAGAATAAGCCGTATATTTCAACATCTGAGCTGGTTACAATGAATAAAGTGTCTTTTCTAAGCTTCGGAGAGGGAAAAACAAGTTAATGCGTTTATGTAACCTCGGAAGTGCCCCGCTCTGAAATGTGTTCCACATGCAGCAATTATCCCCTTCTGAATCTGTTTTCACTGATCAAATCTCCCAAACTTTAATTTAATACAAATGTATCCTGTAGGCGGGTGCACGAATGCAAACATTACAAATTCTTGCTGTTTACAGAGCCTATGGTTAGTATCCACACTGAGAGATATAGACAGAATATGGGATCTGATACGAATATTCAATATTAAAGGGAATCTGTCAGGTCCTCTGTGCCCCCTGGACCACCAGCAGTTGTGGGCGCAAATCAAAATTACGTGTCTAAAAGTCCCTTCTTGTATTTGCTTATATGAACAGATCAATAGAAGAAGTACAGTATTTTTAAAGTCCATATGATATGCTAATTAGGGCTTTGACTAGTCGAGAGGCCGTTAGCTTGTTATCACACCCCTGTGGGCATGATAACATGCTTTACACAAGCTGGCATCCTTGCTAGCGCTTGGCTTTGTATTTCTCACCATTAAGTTTCTTTGACGCCATGAGTACGTGTCCCAGCCTCAGAGGCTCACTGTGCATGATCAGAAGTTATCTGTATGCAACAGTCATGTCCACTACTCCTCTCTGAGGCTGGGACACGCACACCCAGAGAGTCTTAGAAACTTAAATGGTGAGAAATGCAAAGCCAACCGCGCACAAGCTTTGTATAGCACCGGTGAGGATGCCAACTTTTGTAAAGCGTCTTATAACGCTCAAAGGGTCAAAATTTGCCGCACTTTTTGGTCTTCAAAAGTTAGGAGGTACAGTATGTCATGAGGTTGGTGACTTTTCTATCTGCTCCTCAGCCCTCGGCCCCCCATTCTGTAACATTACGGGGTCTCCACTTGGTGGCTGAGTTGCTGTGATTTCTTCCACTTCTCAATAATATCACTCACACATCATCACATCGGAGAGCATTAAAACATAGGGACAAAGATCCTGATTCCAGTGATCTATCCCTTATTACTCTGCATGCTGTCAATTTGTTAATGTCACAGTTTTATCTTCTACAGATCTATCAGTTCTCTGAATGCTGAGCTCTTTATAACCTCGCCCCCACCACTGATTGACAGCTTTCTGCCCTATACAGTGCACACAAAAAGAAGCCAATAAGTGGTGGGACAGGGTTATACAGAGCTCTTGAATATGCTTGACAACATGGCAGCAGGTAAACTAGTGTGGCACCCCACCACGTAGGTGCCACAAAAGGGGTACTGCACCCATAAAAGCGGTGTAGTCACCCAACTGCAATTGGAATTATGGCCAGTAGGTGGAACTCTAGAGCTAACACCCACACACTAGGTTAGTAGGTGGGAGGGACCCCAGGAGGGTATATAGTGACATCTAGGGGGAACTAGTGAGGAGTTGAGTAGAGACTGAGTTAGTGAGTGAGAGCCAGGCAGCTGGCCTGGAAGGAGCAAGGAGGGTCTCCTCAGCTGAGGGACCCAAAACAGTACAGATCCCAGAGAAGAACAGAAGTAGGGAACAAGAGGCTCAGTCGCGAGTTGGTTCCAAAAGGAAGAAACCGGGTACCAGAGCCGCAACTGTGATTACCTTCACAGCTCACAGAGAATCCGATGAGCGGGGATATTTTAGATACAGCCCCGACTCCCAAAGAGCCCACAAGAGGGCAATCAGTTCTGCAGTTGGATCCTGCGAAGGACAGTAAAAGATTCACCCGATGGGTATAGAGGGAGAGGAGACTAAGAAACGCTGCAGGAGGTCAGATTGTCTTTAAGAGATCAGACTTCACAGCCACTGGGAGGCAAGGGAAAGAAAGGAACAAGAAAGGTACACTAGGAGGGATCCATCTATCAGCCAGACAGTTCCAATTGCAGCATCCGTAGCATTTGCCATTGAAACATCTTGCTGAACTGTAATGACTTTGGAGAAGTTTTCAGTAAAGTACCCGGTGAAGTGAAGTTCTGACTCTGCTGCATGCTTTCCTGCATAAACTGTTTTTTCACAGAAACGCTGCCCCAGCGGTCCAGTCCCGCCTGCGGGGACTACAAATACCTGGCTGCAATACCATCGACCACCGGAGGACTGTAGCGGCGCTGGTGAGCATCGCCAGATACTGCAGGTGGCGTCACGACATTGTATATACTTTATTTCACCCCTTATTTATTGACCACCAGGGCCACGGCCTCAGGCCGCCACCCGTTACATCCCAGACCGAGAGCCGAGAAACCCGAGCCCTGGGTGCCCGTCAATAGTGCTCTAATTATAATCTTTTGTTGACAAAAGTGATTTTTTCAAACTACAGAAAGTGATACATTGCTGGACTCAGGGTCTGTGTCTCTACATCATGCTGCTCTTAGATTAGGTGCCAAAATCATGTGATAATGTATACCAGTATGCAGCTAACTCCTAGGCTCCCTCTGGTGGTGGTCACAGGTAACCCGCATCTTGTACGGTCAGAAAATTAGAGCTCCAAGCATTAAAAAGTCAGCACAGAGCTTTTAAACTTTTTAAAATAAAAACAATTATATGGAATATCACGTTAGATTTTCACATTATGCTTAAAGTTAATTCTGCTTGGTCCCTGCAGTTTAGTGACAATTGACTGAATGCATGGATAGGTATGAACACATTTCTGCAGGTGAATTAAATAATGAAAAATGTTAAAATACACCAATGAACTACAGCTCAAGACAGAACAATAACTATTCATAGTAGTCTATGAGCGCCTTTGCAGGTAACATCCTCCACTGTTCCCATATCTGTCATCAGAGATCCAAGCAGGGGAAGGAAGATATCTATGGAGAAATATTGCCGTTGAAGCGGCAAGTGCTGCGAAACAGCGAGCCGTCGTCCGCCGACCCCCACTCCCTCTCCCCGCCTGATTTGTCTACGCTAAACAAAGCGAGTTGAAATAAAGGATTTCTTGGCATCTAAAAGGGTGACTGCCGCTTTTCTTCTTCTACTTGTGGAGAAATATATTGTTGATATTCTGACTGCTGCTTTTAAGTGAAGGGCTTAAAAGGGTTTTCCAATGAACAAAGTTAATTTTAATCATTAGATCTTGGAATATTAATAAGTTCCACAATTGGATGTTTAAAAAGAACGTTCCTATGCTGAGATAATCTTATATAGGTGTCCCTGCTACGTACTGTGTAATGGATGTGTCTGACTGTACAGGGACATGATCTGATCATACCACATCTCCTGTGCTGAGATAATCTTATATATGTGTCCCTGCTATATACTGTGTAATGGATGTATCTGACCATACAGGGACATGGTCTGATCATACGACATCTCCTGTGCTGAGATAATCTTTAAGTGTCCTGTATGTACTGTGTAATGGATGTGTCTGACCGTACGGACATGGCTGATCATACCCATGTCCTGTGCTGAATAATCTTATATGTTTCCTGCTATATACTGTGTAATGGATGTGTTGACCATACAGGGACATGGTCTGATCATACCACATCTCCTGGGCTGAGATAATCTTATATATGTGTGCCTGCTATGTACTGTGTAATGGTTGTGTCTGACTGTACAGGGACATGGTGATCATACACATCTCCTGTGCTGAGATAATCTTATATAGGTGTCCCTGCTATGTACTGTGTAATGGATGTGTCTGACCGTACAGGGACATGATCTGATCATACCACATTTCCTGTGCTTAGATAATCTTATATTTGTTTACCTGCTATGTACTGTGTAATGGATGTGTCTGACCATGCAGGGACATGATTTAATCATTACATAGAAGTCACCAACTTCTACGCAGACCAAACAAGGTCCAGGTTCTATTGCCATGAGACAATATAATGATGTAAATAGGATGGATAGTGATTCTCCATGTGTGTGACATAGACTGGGGATAAAGGATGTGAACTTTCTGTACATGAAAACAGAGATATGACTGAAACCGAGCTCCATAAAACAGTTTTCTATGGACCTTTACATAGCATTTGCCTTCAAAGGGTTGTAATATAGTGATGACCACAAATGTTAAACTTTATTTTTATCGAAACAATTCTGTGATTAAAACCTAAACATAGTAAGGCTAGGGTCACACTGTGGTTGTGGCATCCGCTTGAAGGATGTGTTGAAAAATGCATTTTTTGTCCTTGCGTCTAAATAACATGTGTGCATTTATGTTTCCTAAATTAACGGATGTGTTAAAGCATGGTACATGTATGTACTATACGTTAACACATCTGTTAAAGCATCCGTTCAATGCATGATACATACATGTACCATGTTTTAACGGATGCGTTTCCCATAGACTCCCATGTTAAAAAAATGCATCCGTTTTCAATAACAGGCCCAAAAACGCTGCATCGCGCATTTTTATGTGCACTACAAAAATGCATAGCGCCAAATGCATTGCACTTTTGCAATGCGTTTTTTGCATTGGAGTCTATGGGTGCGTTAACGGATCCGTTTTTACACATTTCCACATGAAAACAATGCTGGCTTTTAGCGGATGCATGGCGCGATTCTGACCCTAGCCTTAACGCTTCAAATAAACCATTGACCATCCACTATGTGTCTCTCCCTGTTTCTCTTTAGCCTCTTGCCCAGTTAGACACCACTAAATTCCATTCGGCCTCTACATAGACCATGCAGAGTCTAGGCCCTAGACTCTAGGGGAATGTATCAGATATCACGGACTTGCCATGCCATTTATTGGCACAGATCATCAAATTGAATGACTTGCAGTTGAGTTCTGCCCTCTTTCAGTTTATTTCTCTTCTTTCAAGGCCATTGTTAACATGCTATCACACCATCGTAGCCAGGGCTTTCTTCACTGGAGTTTACAGCATGACTGTGTTCCAGTCTGATGCTTGTAGTCTGGGAAAGCCATGTCTTCCTCTTTAGGGATGAGCGAACCTTTCAGGTTTCGGTTCAGTTCAGGTCGCTGAACTTTCAGGCAAACCTGTTCGGGGTTCGGGAGCAAGCATCGCTGTGGTCGGGTACAGTTGGTGCCTGGCCCAGTGCGAACTGTGTGCAGTGGATTTAAAAGCACAGTTTTTGGGTGTAGCGTGTGTCCAAAATTAATTTAAACAACCCCCGCCCTCCAACCCCTTGAAGTGTTTTACTTATGGCTGGTTGTATGTGGGCGGAGGGCTGCACTGCCAAACGCTCACATCTATTGAAGTTCAGGTCAAGTTTGGGGTCACGAACAGAGTGCCAAAACCTCCAAAAGGTTTGCTCATCTCTAATCTCCTCTTGTCCCACATATAGCCACTTGCTATATGTCCTTCTTTTGAGTACCCTGGACCAAGTAGCGCCCCTCACCCTCGGAACCTCCAAACACAGAGTAAAACAGCCATGGCTCACATCACAAACTCGATTCCTCCAGCGATGCTCTAGGAGTGCCGAACGCCTATGGAGGAAAACCCGCACACCAGATAACTTTATCCATTACAAATTCATGCTAAAAACCTACAACTCTTCCCTTCACCTCGCCAAACAGACCTACTTCACCACCCTGATCTCCTCACTAGCCAACAACTCAAAGAAACTCTTTGACACCTTTCACTCTCTCCTCAGTCCGAAAGTGCAGGCTCCTATCACTGACCTCTGTGCTGATGATCTGGCCTCTTACTTCACAGAGAAAATAGAAAACATCCGTCAGGAAATCAGCTCCCAACCTCTCCTCTGGCTCACTCTCCATTTTTGACCCAGCCACAGAAGAAGAAGTCTCCAGGCTCCTCTCGTCCTCACGTCCCACTACATGCACCTCTGACCCCATTCCTCACACCTACTCCAGACCCTCTCTCCAGTGGTCACCACTCACCTAACCACAATCTTCAATCTCTCCCTCTCCACTGGCATCTTCCCCTCCTCCTTCAAACACTCTATTATTACTCCACTACTAAAGAAAAACATCCCTTGACCCATCCTGCACAAATAACTACAGACCAGTCTCCAACCTCCCCTTCATCTCAAAACTCCTGGAGCGCCTGGTCTACACTCGCCTCACCCATTACCTCTCCACTCACTCTCTTTTAGATCCATTGCAGTCTGGCTTCCGCCCCCTTACACTCTACAGAAACTGCCCTCATCAAAGTGACCAATGACCTTCTGTCAGCAAAACGTAATGGTGACCACTCTCTGCTTATCCTTCTTGACCTCTCTGCGGCTTTTGACACTGTTGACCACCCTCTCCTACTCTCTATGCTGCACTCCATTGGCATCAAGGACACGGCTCTCTCCTGGTTCTCTTCATATCTCTCTGACCGCTCTTTCAGCGTATCATTCTCTGGCTCCACTTCCTCCCCTCTTCCCTCACTATTGGGGTCCCTCAGGGCTCAGTCCTTGGCCCTCTCCTCTTCTCTCTCTACACAGCCCCGATTGGACAGACCATCAGCAGATTTGGCTTTCAGTACCATCTCTATGCTGATGACACACAACTATACACTTCAGCCCCTGACCTTACTCCTGCTCTAATAAAGAACACCAATGACTGTTTAACCGCAGTCTCCATATCATGCCCGCTCTCTATCTGAAACTCAACCTTTCCAAAACTGAACTTCTTCTGCTCCCACCCTCTGCCAACCTCCCTAAACCTGACATCTCTCTCTCGGTGTGCAGCACCACGATAACCCCTAGTCAGCAGGCTCGCTGTCTCGGTGTTTTGATGGACACTGATCTCTCTTTCACCCCATATATACAATCTCTCACCCGCTCCTGTCGCTTGCACCTGAAAAATATCTCTAGAATCCGCCCCTTTCTCACCATGGAAACAACTAAAACCCTCACCGTGGCCCTGATTCATTCCCGCCTTAACTACTGTAATTCTTTATTAGCTGGCCTCCCCCACAGTAAGCTTTCCCCTCTCCAGTCTATCCTCAATGCAGCAGCCAGGATCACCTATCTAGCAAACCGTTACTCAGATGTTTCTGCTCTGTGCCAGTCACTACATTGGCTACCCATTCACTATAGGATCAAATTAAAATTGCTCGTTGTCACCCACAAAGCTATTCATGGTGCGGCACCTCCTTACCTCTCCACCCTCATCTCTGTCTACCACCCCACCCGTCCCCTTCGTTCTGAATGTGACTTCAGACTAACATCAGCATTAATCCGAACCTCCCATTCCCGACTCCAAGACTTCTCTCAAGCTGCACCAAACCTCTGGAATGCTCTACCCCAAGAAATTAGGACCATCCACAACTTGCATAGCTTCAGACGCTCCCTAAAAACACACCTCTTCAGGGCGGCCTATCCTTCTCCCTAACAGTAGTCACCTAAACATAAGATATTCATTGTTATAATCCCCTGTACTTTGTGTTCCCATCCCGTCTTAGATTGTAAGCTCCTTCGAGCAGGGTCACCTTCATTTTTTGCCTTTTTATTGTATTTCCTGAGTTGAGTCTATGTTTATTGTATGTAACTACTGTTCTGCATTACCTTACTGTACCGTATATTTTTCTTATATGTACCATTGTACTGAAAAGCGCTGCGGAATATGTTGGCGCTATACAAATAAAGTTTTATTATTATTATTATTATTATTTAGGTACAACTGACACCTCTTCAGTCTCTATACAGACTGAGCAAAATCGTGGTCTTAGAACAAAAACAAGATTCCATTATTACTGTGGCGCCCCTGAGGTCAGGCCGCCTTTAATGGTATTGCATGCATTTCACATGTATGGTATCATGCCCAGAGGTAAGAGGGAAAAGCTTTGCCGAAACCCCCATTTGCATCCAACACAATCTAAGCTCCAAGCCAGAGAGGTGCTGGGCAGAAGAAATCCACGTTCAGGACAGTCCCAACTTAGCTGGAGGGAGGAGTTAGGTTAGGGGTGGTTGGCAAGATGGAGCCAGCTCTAGTGAGATCCAGTCGGGCTGCTGGGGAAACTAGTACTACTCCCAGGCCTGAGGACACAAATCTGCAGCCAGCTGTCCAAGTTGGCCAGAGGAGCTAGCTGCAGTAGGGGTACCAGCCTCAATTTGGTTTGGATACTTCAGAACCAACCATGAAACTGGAAGTCACTGGGATTCAGGTACTGTGGCTAACTTAATGGACTCTCCCGAGGCTAAAGGAACTACATAGGATTAGAGGACCAGCAAGACTATCGCTCATAGGACCCGCAGTCACCTGCCTGCTGGGATTGGCAACCACAGAACACTTTATGAGAGGACAGGAGTAACAAGTGCTAGAGAGAAGAAGGCAGCAAGAAAGGCCAAACACCCTGTGTTTCGGCAAAGTGGACTCTGAATACTTCTGGCATGGCCAGGCTATGCACTTGTTGGATGATGTACCCCGGCTGGGCTGTAACTGCACTTAACTTCAGTAAATGGTAAGAACCACAAGAACTTCATGTTGTCTGGTCCTTCCTGCTTCCCCCTGCAGAGCCGTCACCCTGCACTTTGATCCCCACCACTTCCATCATCCTACTCAACACCTACTACTTCCATTGCCCACTCCTGCTGAGGGGAGTGCTTCATCTAGCTGCACCATCATCTACCCTTGGGACCACAACCTGCAGTGCTCATCACCTCTGACCAGAAACCTCAGCTCAAACCATACACTTTAATCTCCTGTCGAGGCCATGGCTTCTGGGGTCACCACTGTGATCTGTAGACTGTTTGCCCTGGATTGTCCGTGTAGCCCGGCCCCATGATTGCTGCATTACTGCTGACAAATATCTGCTATTTATTGATTTTTCTGTTTATGTTTTTTTGCATTTGTAGTCCTCTTTTATTTATTTCCTGTAATAATTTTTAATAAAAAATATTGGAACAACAAACAAGATGTCACAAGATAACATGGTGCTGAAACCTTCAGGAACATTCTGGCATGTGTGGCCTGGAGGAGTTAAGCCTCATTCACACGGAGCGTTTGTGCTCCGTTTTTGTTGATCTGTTTTCGTGCAGTTTCTGCAACAAAAATGGATCCTCTGTTGCAAAAAAAGCATCACAAATGCATCCACTGTTGTGTTGACTTTTTGCTGTTTTCAGGGGACACAGACAGACAGATACACAGACAGAGACACACACACTTTCTTACCCTCTCCGGCGATCCCATGGTGAGCCCCAGCAATGTTTTCCTTCCAGGCATTGGAAGGACCTGTGGGAAGTACCAATATTTACAGGACCTTGGTCACGTGACTCTCAGGCTGAGTCACATGGTCAGGTTCTGTCAGTACCATACCCGCAGGTCCTGCCGATGCTTGGAAGGAAAACATCGCTGGGGCTCATCATGGGATTGCTGGAGAGGGTAAGTACCGTATATACTCGTGTATAAGCCGAGTTTTTCAGCCCAAAAATTGGGCTGAAAAGTCCCCCCCTCGGCTTATACACGGGTCAATACGGTAATATATGTGTTTCACTTTGGTGGGGGCTGTGTGCCGGGTGCTGGGGAGGCTGGACGAGGCGGGGGAGGCTGGTGACTGAGCGGCCCGTCACGTGGGGCCGCTCATTAGATATGCACGGCTCCCCCCGCCCATCACAGCGGCAGGGGGAGCCGTGCATACAGCCCCCAGGTATACAGCAAGCCCCTATAGGTATACAGCAGGCCCCCAGTGGCACTCGTTCCCCACACTGTGCGGAGCCCCCCCGCTGAATTATCTTACCATCCAGCGTCTTCATCACCGCCAGTCCTGCAGTCATCATCGCGCGTTCCGGTCTCACGTGACCCGGCGCGATGACGTCATCCCACTGCGACCGCCGGGTCACATGAGACCGGGAACGTAGCGCGCGAGGACGGACTGCAGGACCTCCGGTGATGAAGGCGCTGGATGGTAAGATAATTCAGCGGGGGGGCTCTGCACAGTGTGGGGAACGAGTGCCACTGGGGGCCTGCTGTATACCTATGGGGGCCTGCTGTATACCTATGGGGGCTTGCTATATACCTATGGGGGTTTGCTGTATATACCTCTGGGGGCCTGCTATATACCTCTGGGGGCCTGCTGTATACCTCTGGAGGCCTGCTGTATACACCTCTGGGGCCTGCTATATACCTCTGGGGGCCTGCTGTATATACCTCTGGGGGCCTGCTGTATATACCTCTGGGGGCCTGCTGTATATACCTCTGGGGGCCTGCTGTATATACCTCTAGGGGCCTGCTGTATACCACACTGCTGCGGGCTGTAAACCTGTGCTGGGGTCCACCCTCGGCTTATACGCGAGTCAATAAGTTTTCCCAGTTTTTGGGGGCAAAAGTAGGGGGGTCGGCTTATACACGGGTCGGCTTATACACGAGTATATACGGTATATATATATTTATATTTGCTGCTCAAAAAAAATTATATATAATGTAGTTTATACCTTTGACATATATAGCACTGCTTTGCCCTTTATGTACTTATTAGCTGTAGAGCCCTGCGTTGCCCATGCATAGTGGCCACACTCATATATATATCTTCTATTATATAAAACCCGAAGGCCACTTCCGCCCAAAATCCGCTTCCGCTTCCGTGATGGCCTCCCTCCTGTGTCCAACTCCGGAACCGGAAGCACCAGACCCACGAGCGGCGCCACCGGCCCTGCACAGAGCCCCGTCTGCGGCCGCCCACATCCCGCCCACAGCCCTGCAGCTCACCGCCCACCAACATCCGCCAACCGGCCCGGAACGAGTGTGGGGCCTCCGCCGGCACAGCTCCCAGTCCTGCCGCTCTCTCCACAGACCGGCTGACGCTCCTCCATCACCCAGCTAGCCCCGCCCACACTCCGCCCCCGGCCTCCGGAACCGCCAACAGCACTGCCGCTGCCCGCCGCCCGCCAACAGCCCAGTAAGTCTTCCGCCACCCTGCCTCCGCTCTCCTCTGCCACCTCCAGCCCTCCTCTGCCCCCTCCAGCCCTGCTCTGCCCCCTCCAGCCCTGCTCTGCACCCTCCAGCCCTGCTCTGCACCCTCCAGCCCTGCTCTGCACCCTCCAGCCCTGCTCTGCACCCTCCAGCCCTGCTCTGCACCCTCCAGCCCTGCTCTGCACCCTCCAGCCCTCACTGCTGACCCCTGAGCCCTCACTGCTGACCCCTCAGCCCTCACTGCTGACCCCTGAGCCCTCACTGCTGACCCCTGAGCCCTCACTGCTGACCCCTGCACCCTCACTGCTGACCCCTGCGCCCTCACTGCTGACCCCTGAGCCCTCACTGCTGACCCCTGAGCCCTCACTGCTGACCCCTGAGCCCTCACTGCTGACCCCTGAGCCCTCACTGCTGACCCCTGAGCCCTCACTGCTGACCCCTGCGCCCTCACTGCTGACCCCTGCGCCCTCACTGCTGACCCCTGCGCCCTCACTGCTGACCCCTGCGCCCTCACTGCTGACCCCTGCGCCCTCACTGCTGACCCTGAGCCCTCACTGCTGAGCCCTCACTGCTGACCCCTGAGCCCTCACTGCTGACCCCTGAGCCCTCACTGCTGACCCCTGAGCCCTCACTGCTGACCCCTGAGCCCTCACTGCTGACCCCTGAGCCCTCACTGCTGAGCCCTCACTGCTGACCCCTGAGCCCTCACTGCTGACCCCTGAGCCCTCACTGCTGACCCCTGAGCCCTCACTGCTGACCCCTGAGCCCTCACTGCTGACCCCTGCGCCCTCACTGCTGACCCCTGCGCCCTCACTGCTGACCCCTGAGCCCTCACTGGCTGAGCCCTCACTGCTGACCCCTGAGCCCTCACTGCTGACCCCTGAGCCCTCACTGCTGACCCCCTGAGCCCTCACTGCTGACCCCTGAGCCCTCACTGCTGACCCCTGAGCCCTCACTGCTGACCCCTGAGCCCTCACTGCTGACCCCTGAGCCCTCACTGCTGACCCCTGAGCCCTCACTGCTGACCCCTGAGCCCTCACTGCTGACCCCTGAGCTGCGCCCTCACTGCTGACCACTGAGCCTGCGCCCTCACTGCTGACCACTGAGCCCTCACTGCTGACCCCTGAGCCCTCACTGCTGACCCCTGCGCCCTCACTGCTGACCCCTGCGCCCTCACTGCTGACCCCTGAGCCCTCACTGCTGACCCCTGAGCCCTCACTGCTGACCCCTGCGCCCTCACTGCTGACCCCTGCGCCCTCACTGCTGACCCCTGCGCCCTCACTGCTGACCCCTGCGCCCTCACTGCTGACCCCTGCGCCCTCACTGCTGACCCCTGCGCCCTCACTGCTGACCCCTGCGCCCTCACTGCTGACCCCTGCGCCCTCACTGCTGACCCCTGCGCCCTCACTGCTGACCCCTGCGCCCTCACTGCTGACCCCTGCGCCCTCACTGCTGACCCTGACCTGCGCCCTCACTGCTGACCCCTGCGCCCTCACTGCTGACCCCTGCGCCCTCACTGCTGACCCCTGCGCCCTCACTGCTGACCCCTGCGCCCTCACTGCTGACCCCTGCGCCCTCACTGCTGACCCCTGCGCCCTCACTGCTGACCCCTGAGCTGCGCCCTCACTGCTGACCCCTGAGCTGCCCCTCACTGCTGACCCCTGACCTGCGCCCTCACTGCTGACCCTGCCCTCCTGTGACCTGCGCCCTCACTGCTGACCCCTGCGCCCTCACTGCTGACCCCTGCGCCCTCACTGCTGACCCCTGCCTCGCCCTCACTGCTGACCCTACCTGCGCCCTCACTGCTGACCCCTGAGCCTGCGCCCTCACTGCTGACCCCTGAGCCCTCACTGCTGACCCCTGCGCCTCATGCGACCCCTGCCCTACTGCTGACCCCTGCGCCCTCACTGCTGACCCCCTGCGCCCTCACTGCTGACCCCTGCGCCCTCACTGCTGACCCCTGGCCCTCACTGCTGACCCTGCCCTCACGTGACCCTGCGCCCTCACTGCTGACCCTGCGCCCTCACTGCTGACCCTGCGCCCTCACTGCTGACCCCTGAGCCTGCGCCCTCACTGCTGACCCCTGAGCCTGCGCCCTCACTGCTGACCCCTGAGCCTGCGCCCTCACTGCTGACCCCTGAGCCTGCGCCCTCACTGCTGACCCCTGAGCCTGCCCCCTCACTGCTGACCCCTGAGCCTGCCCCTCACTGCTGACCCCTGAGCCTGCCCCCTCACTGCTGACCCCTGAGGCTGCCCCCTCACTGCTGACCCCTGAGCCTGCCCCTCACTGCTGACCCCTGAGGCTGCCCCTCACTGCTGACCCCTGAGGCTGCGCCCTCACTGCTGACCCCTGAGGCTGCGCCCTCACTGCTGACCCCTGAGCTGCGCCCTCACTGCTGACCCCTGAGGCTGCGCCCTCACTGCTGACCCCTGAGCCACCGCCCTCACTGCTGACCCCTGAGGCTGCGCCCTCACTGCTGACCCCTGAGCCACCGCCCTCACTGCTGACCCCTGAGCTGCGCCCTCACTGCTGACCCCTGAGCCACCGCCCTCACTGCTGACCCCTGAGCCACCGCCCTCACTGCTGACCCCTGAGCCACCGCCCTCACTGCTGACCCCTGAGCCACCGCCCTCACTGCTGACCCCTGAGCCACCGCCCTCACTGCTGACCCCTGAGCCACCGCCCTCACTGCTGACCCCTGAGCCACCGCCCTCACTGCTGACCCCTGAGCCACCGCCCTCACTGCTGACCCCTGAGCCACCGCCCTCACTGCTGACCCCTGAGCCACCGCCCTCACTGCTGACCCCTGAGCCACCGCCCTCACTGCTGACCCCTGAGCCACCGCCCTCACTGCTGACCCCTGAGCCACCGCCCTCACTGCTGACCCCTGAGCCACCGCCCTCACTGCTGACCCCTGAGCCACCGCCCTCACTGCTGACCTGACCACCCTCACTGTGACCCGACCACGCCCTCACTGCTGACCCCTGAGCCACCGCCCTCACTGCTGACCCCTGAGCCACCGCCCTCACTGCTGACCCCTGAGCCCCGCACTCACTGCTGACCCCTGAGCCACCGCACCTCACTGCTGACCCCTGAGCCACCGCCCTCACTGCTGACCCCTGAGCCACCGCCCTCACTGCTGACCCCTGAGCCACCGCCCCTCACTGCTGACCCCTGAGCCACCGCACTCACTGCTGACCCCTGAGCCACCGCCTCACTGCTGACCCCTGAGCCACCGCCCTCACTGCTGACCCCTGAGCCACCGCACTCACTGCTGACCCCTGAGCCACCGCACTCACTGCTGACCCCTGAGCCACCGCACTCACTGCTGACCCCTGAGCCACCGCACTCACTGCTGACCCCTGAGCACGCACCCTGCTGACTCCACTGACCACGCACTCACTGCTGACCCTGAGCCACCGCACTCACTGCTGACCCCTGAGCCACCTGTACACACACAATTAATTTCACCGCACTCCCCTAACTATTACTAAATAAACTATATATATATATTCTAGACTACCCGATTCTTCAGAATCGGGCTGCCATCTAGTATATATATATATATACAGTATGCCCTACATGTCATGGCACACCGCCACATCATTCAAATATCTATTTATTTGGAGTATTAATTTTAGGTGTGGTATTATTTGATCAAATTTTTGGGCCCAACATTTACCTTATCTTTTGGTTAAATCTCTTTTTATTAATTCAAACAAGACATTACAAGTTATACAAATAAGTAAAAGTCCGAACGTACAGCTAAGAAATTCACATTAAAAACCTCAATACAAAGTATTATTCGGTATACATTCCCAGATTTATGTATCTTCTCTAGATGTAAGGTGATCTGCTCCCGTGTTCATATACCACAGATAGGGGTTAATGGACCTGTTTTAGACAAGGGGATTACCGTATAGAAGGGGATTAATTGTCCCTTTAGGTATATTATAGTAGCAAACTCCCCTATGTCAGTTTGGTCAAGAACAAACTGGTATCTATAAGAGTAATACTTATTAAATCTGTACTGCTTTTAGTGTACCAGTGAGAATTAGGCCTTGTAGGACCGACATAAAATCCAGTTCATCTGGAGTATGTTCTCCTTTAGCGAGGTTTTCCAAGAAAACAGGTTCATTGATCCCGTCAGTTGTACTGGGTTTGCTTAAAAGAACAAGCTGGAAAAAACTAATACTCAAAAGTGAGACTATTGAATAACAGAGTATACATAAAGAAAAGGAAGGAAAATTAGATAGAGATATTAGAGGGGAAAGTAAGGACAGAATTAAGTTATTCGGGGTCAAAGTAAGAAGAGAGTAGGTCTAAAAAGTGGAGGGGACTATGGGATAGGGCATACCTCGACCCCGTGCCGACCATTTATTGCACCACTGACTCTACCTCAGTGAAAGTTCTCCCAAATTCACTTGAGTCTTGGAAGAGGATCCATTCAGTCCAGATCACCAAAAATTTGTCACGAGAACCTGAAGCGTCAGCCGCCAGCTCCTCCATCCGGAACAGATCCATCATCTCTTTGAACCAGTCAAGCAGGGTAGGTACCTGAGGAGTTCTCCAGAATCTCGGAATTAGAGCGCGGGCGGCTGAGACACAGAAATGAAGGATATCCCTCTTATTAAGTCCAATAGGACCTGGAATAATGGACAGTAAAGCTACTTCAGGACAACATTTAATCCTTTTACCTGTAATTTGTGTGTACATGCTGAACACCCCAGACCAGAACCGCTGGATCTCGCCGCAACTCCACCAAATGTGGAGCATCGTCCCTGGCGCCTTCCCACACGCCAACAACAATCTGAAGTTTCAGGGAACATGCGGTGTACGGCAACAGGACATAAATACCATCTGGTGAGCAGTTTATAGCTCCTTTCTTGTGCAACACAAGCGCTGGCCAATTTGTGTGTAAATAAAAAGCTTTTCTGCCAATCACTGTCTGTAATGGTCCTGTTTAATTCCCTCTCCCAGGCCCGCTGGAAGTGTAAGGTGTCCTGATCTCGAAGGGATCCTATGGCCAGGTATAAGGCCGAGATTTTGCGTCTCGGGGGGGCATCTTGTTGAAACAATCTCTCTAGTATGTTTGGTATCAATCTCACCCTGCACAAACGGCCGGACGGAAATAGAAGTGATTTATATTGGAGGTATTCCAACCATCTAAGAGGGCTAGTAGGATCAGTAGATTGAATCTCTCTCATCGAGGGCAAATCCCCATTGGATAGGGTCTGTCCCAATCGAGTATCGTTCACACTCTGCCAGCGCAGAAATCTTTGCCTTCCAAACCCAGGTGGAAAAGCAGGGCTAGAAAAGAGGGGGGTGAGTGGACTGAATTTGCCAGCTGCACAAAGTGGTTTTGTTACTGAGTGCCATACTTGTAGAGTGGTTCTGGACATGTCGGAGAGGGGGGGTAGTTCTTTTATAGGAAAAGCGAATGTCCAGCGTGGGAGATGTCCATAAAATATAACATTTATTCCATTTTTGTTAAAAGCACATAAGTCCAAAATCCATTGTTACATCCAGAGACACAAAAAACGGGTGTTTTTTACCAGTGACAATCACAGGCTTATAGTGCATTAAAATCATACGCGTTTCAGCGGTCGCGCCGCCTTAATCATTGTGATTAAGGCGGCGCGACCGCTGAAACGCGTATGATTTTAATGCACTATAAGCCTGTGATTGTCACTGGTAAAAAACACCCGTTTTTTGTGTCTCTGGATGTAACGATGGATTTTGGACTTATGTGCTTTTAACAAAAATGGAATAAATGTTATATTTTATGGACATCTCCCACGCTGGACATTCGCTTTTCCTTTATACCACTTGCTGCACTGCATGATCCGTGCGCTGGGACTGAAGAGAAGGTGAGCTGATCTTTTCTGCTTTTTTCTTAGTTCTTTTATACTTCCAGGAGGAATCCAAAGTAGATGTCTTAATGGGACCCCCAGACCATCCTGCTCCACCTCCACCCATCTGTTTGAGGACGCGCAGTAGTGCCAATCTAGGGCTCTAACGAGAGAAGAAGCTAAAAAGTATCTATGAATGTTAGGTAACCTGACCCCTCCTCTAGATCTAGGTAGCGAAAGGATTTTAGTCCCCAACCTACGTTTCTTCCCGTTCCATGTAAATTTAATAATAAGAGATTGTAATTTAGCGAAAAACCTTCTGTCTGGGGGAATAGGAACTGTTTGAAACATATACAGGAGTCGGGGTAGAATATCCATTTTAATAACATTCATTCTCCCAACATTTACCTTATCTTGGTACCTTTTGAGTGTATTTATTATACACATTACATCCATGTGCTGTATGTGTAGTCAAGTATTTTCGCCAGTATTGTACCATCTTTGCTTTTAATTCACCTATTTCTCCTAGTTTTTTTGTTTATTTGTTCAATTTTGAATATGAATAAAATTCTTTTAATTTTCCAATATGTTTGTGCGCTTCCAAACCTAGGTACCGCATACATTGCATTTCATAGTAACATAGTAACATAGTAACATAGTTTTTAAGGTTGAAGGAAGACTTTAAGTCCATCTAGTTCACCCCATAGCCTAACATGTTGATCCAGAGGAAGGCAGAAAACCCATGTGGCAACACTAAGCTCCAAATTGGGGAAAAAAATTCCTTCCTGACTCAAGATATGGCAATCAGACTAATTCACTGGATCAACGCCCTATCAAAGAATCTAGTATGTATAACTGATAATATTATAGTTTTCAAGAAAGGCATCACACACTATTATGTATTTGTTTCAACTGATTTATAGTATTTTATTAAACTAAGTCTGAAACCTGAAGCTCTTGTTGTTTTCATTGCTGGTTCAGTTGAAGATGAGATGGAATGTTCGTGTCTGTTGTTGTGATGACATCACAGGTGGATGACATCAGCCGACCACAGCCCAGAGCAGAAGTGAAAAAAGTTTAAGACATAGAATGTAAAGTTCGGCCGATGACTAAATAAAGGAGCCCCGCCCACTTGACTAGGTCATCGCTTTGTGACGACACAGTGGCCAGCGGGTATAAAACCCCGACCTGGCAGCTGCACAGCCATTTGTCAGGCTGCACTCTACAAGGAAGAAGAGTCCATGGTCTTCACACTGTGCTCTCAGGAGTGTATTGTGTATGAGGTCTGCCTCTACATTCTGAACACAAGGACAAAGCAAAATTAAGAGGGAAGGCGACCTAATGACCACAAAAAGGTTTTGAGCAAGAAATGCCCGACGACCCCAAAACATTTGAGCGAGGGCTGACTCTGATGACCTTGGAAGTATTTTGTGCGAGGGCCGCCTAATGATACTAATGACCACAAAAAAAGGTTTTGAGCAAGAAATGCCCGATGACCCCAAAACGTTTTGAGCGAGGGCTGACTCTGATGACCTTGGAAGTATTTTGTGCGAGGGCCGCCTAATGATACCTAATGACCACAAAAAAAGGTTTTGAGCAAGAAATGCCCGATGACCCCAAAACGTTTTGAGCGAGGGCTGACTCTGATGACCTTGGAAGTATTTTGTGCGAGGGCCGCCTAATGATACCTAATGACCACAAAAAAAGGTTTGAGCAAGAAATGCCCGATGACCCCAAAACGTTTGAGCGAGGGCTGACTCTGATGACCTTGGAAGTATTTTGTGCGAGGGCCGCCTAATGATACCTAATGACCACAAAAAAAGGTTTTGAGCAAGAAATGCCCGATGACCCAAAACATTTTGAGCGAGGGCTGACTCTGATGACCTTGGAAGTATTTTGTGCGAGGGCCGCCTAATGATACCTAATGACCACAAAAAAGGTTTTGAGCAAGAAATGCCCGATGACCCCAAAACGTTTTGAGCGAGGGCTGACTCTGATGACCTTGGAAGTATTTTGTGCGAGGGCCGCCTAATGATACCTAATGACCACAAAAAAAGGTTTTGAGCAAGAAATGCCCGATGACCCCAAAACGTTTTGAGCGAGGGCTGACTCTGATGACCTTGGAAGTATTTTGTGCGAGGGCCGCCTAATGATACCTAATGACCACAAAAAAAGGTTTTGAGCAAGAAATGCCCGATGACCCCAAAACGTTTTGAGCGAGGGCTGACTCTGATGACCTTGGAAGTATTTTGTGCGAGGGCCGCCTAATGATTTTGCTATTTGTGTTCTTGAATTGTAGAGGAAGACCTCATACCTGGGACGTTGATCCAGGGAACTAGTCTGATTGCCATTAAGTGGAGTCGGGAAGGAATTTTCCCCCTAAAATGGACCATTTGGGGGCCCATAGGGGGTTTTGCCTTCCTCTGGATCAACACTTTAGTTTTTAGGTTGAACTTGTTGGACTTGTTTGTGTCTTTCAGCCTTAAAACTGTCCCTGTATTGAGGTTTAAGGTTGTCGGCCAGCGCTTCTCTGGTATCAGCATGTCTGCCCCAGGAAGATTGTTTCAGCCGACAGCCTTAGACTAAATTACAAAGGGGAAAATGCTTTAGTTAAATGGGGAGAAATTAAAAACAAAGTCACAGCAAAATCTCTTCTCCTTTTTTTCTATAAACTTTGGAGGAAATTTAACTCCTTTTTCTGCTGTGACCTTTGCTTTTAATTTTAGGATAGGAAACTCGCAAGACTATGAGGACCCTTGACGCGGGTTGCGAGCTTTGTGTATTTTGGCCAAAACATCGAGCAATGCCAAATAAATTTGTCATATATATACTTGAACTCTTGCATATTTTGGCCAAAATATCGACCAATACCTCATACCTATCATATAAAGTTTTGCATGCTATTCTTGCTTTCGGTCTTTGCCTGACAAGATGCTTTTAACATCCATGTGATTATTTCAATAAAGGAATTCATCTTTTTATACTGGTTTGGTTACTGTCTTTCTACATTTTTCATCTATATTAGCCCTGTTATCTAGGGCACCTGTCCCAATGGGGGGGGGCACTGATAATGCTGGGCAGCATCCTGTTCTAATAGTAGATTAGTATCATTAATAGGCTGTAAGCCTACATATATGTGACCAGAGATTCCATGTGCAATGTTAATACTGAGCCCCTTCATGAATTAGTCAGTGGTGATTGTCTCATCATATTTTACACCTGTGTTGCCTCCATTTTACTCAGGGCAGATAAATACTCTTGCTCTCTTTTGATCTCCCGCTCCCTCCACCAGCCTCCACCAGCCCGACCCAGCCCCTAGAACCACTCCAGAGCTGCCCCCACCTCCCCCGAGCCCTGCAGAACATAATCTGTATATTCACATTATAAGACGCACCCCCAACTTTCCCCCAGAACAAAAGTGTGTCTTATATATATATACATATTTTTCGCATTATATGTATATATATATATATATATATATACATACAATGTAGTTTATATCTTTAACATATATTGCACTGCTTTGCCCTTTATGTACCTATTAACTGTAGAGTCCAGAGTTGCCCATGCATAGTGGCCACACTATATATATATCTAATATATATATATATATATATATATATTATACACTGCTCAAAAAGATGAAGGGAACATTTAACAACATAATGTAATGTTGAAGTTTTCCCTTTATCTAATATATAAAGCTGAATGTGTGTATGTATATGTGTATATCCGGGATTGGTATCTGCACTGTCGCAACTACAGCCACAAAATTTTGCACAGTCACACGTCTGGACCCCGAGAGCGTCATAGGCTATGTTGTGAGGCGAAATTTTAACCCCGCACGTTCCAATTCACCAAACAATTTTGGCCATATCTACATAATGGAGAGAAAGTGACAGTTACCAGTTGACAGTTGTGAATGAGAGGGGCTTAATGACAGCGCCAAAGACTAACAGCACATACCAGCATATAGTCACTAAGGTGGGGCCCCAACATGAGATATTCACCACGCACGGGGACATGTATACACACCACATGCACACAAAGAGTAACAGCTAAGGTGGAGCTCCAACATTGGATACTCACCATGCACCCGAACACAAACATACACACCACAAAGAGAAACACACCACACAGACACATACGCACCCTATAGGGACACATGCACTCACCCTCAGGGACATACACACCCCACAGGGACACACAGACCCCATACGGATGGACACACACCACAGAGACACCCCTCCCCCCACAAGGACACACACCACAGGGACACCCCTTCCCCCCAAAAGGACACACACCACAGGGACACACACAACACACAGACACAGATGTGCACAAATCACCTCACACAACTCGCCTCATACGTCTGGTATCTTTAATTTCCAAAAATAAATACATAGTGGCCACACTATATAATATATATATATATATATATATATATTATATATATATATACACTGCTCAAAAAGATAAAGGGAACATTTAACAACACAATGTAATGTTGAAGTGCTCCCTTTATATATGTGTATACCGTATATACTCGTGTATAAGCCGAGTTTTTCAGCCCAAAAATTGGGCTGAAAAGTCCCCCCCTCAGCTTATACACGGGTCAATACGGTAATATATGTGGGGGCTGTGTGCCGGGCGCTGGGGAGGCTGGACGAGGCGGGGGAGGCTGGTGACTGAGCGGCCCGTCACGTGGGGCCGCTCATTAGATATGCACTGCTCCCCCCGCCCATCACAGTGGCAGGGGGAGCCGTGCATACAGCCCCCAGGTATACAGCAAGCCCCTATAGGTATACAGCAGGCCCCAGTGGCACTCGTTCCCCACACTGTGCGGAGCCCCCCCGCTGAATTATCTTACCATCCAGCGTCTTCATCACCGCCAGTCCTGCAGTCATCATCGCGCGTTCCGGTCTCACGTGACCCGGCGCGATGACGTCATCCCACTGCGACCGTCGGGTCACATGAGACCGGGAACGTAGCGCGCGAGGACGGACTGCAGGACCTCCGGTGATGAAGACGCTGGATGGTAAGATAATTCAGCGGGGGGGCTCTGCACAGTGTGGGGAACGAGTGCCACTGGGGGCCTGCTGTATACCTATGGGGGCCTGCTGTATACCTATGGGGGCTTGCTATATACCTATGGGGGTTTGCTGTATATACCTCTGGGGGCCTGCTATATACCTCTGGGGGCCTGCTGTATACCTCTGGAGGCCTGCTGTATACACCTCTGGGGGCCTGCTATTTACCTCTGGGGGCCTGCTGTATATACCTCTGGGGGCCTGCTGTATATACCTCTGGGGGCCTGCTGTATATACCTCTGGGGGCCTGCTGTATATACCTCTGGGGGCCTGCTGTATATACCTCTGGGGGCCTGCTGTATACCACACTGCTGCGGGCTGTATACCTGTGCTGGGGTCCACCCTCGGCTTATACGCGAGTCAATAAGTTTTCCCAGTTTTTGGGGCAAAAGTAGGGGGGTCGGCTTATACACGGGTCGGCTTATACACGAGTATAATTGGTAATTGGATGTTAGCAGTGCAGAAGGAGCAGCTGAAAAACGGAGCAATATTTGAGGCTCATTATTTTCTGGATGCTCTTAATGCACCACTAATGAGCAGTCAAAAACGCTGATGTCTGCACAGCAAATTGGAAATCCCTTTAACTTTGCTGACATTAATAGTGACTGATCAGTTTTTGGTGCAATTTGTAAAAAAATTTAAAAAAAATGCAGCACCAAATGAGATCAGAAACATTTAGTGTGAACATAGCCTGAAACTGAAGACACAGTTTCTCTAGCCATAAAGTCAGGGGTGGCCACATCATTGGTGCAACCTATGAAGCCACACAGAGCCCTATTATGTAAAGGGCCCATTTCCACATCCAAAACAGGTGTAATCAGGGGAGGACTGGAGCTCTAAGCTGGGTGGCAGATTTGTCCTGCCAGCCCTTGTGACGGGGGGGGGGGGGGGGGGGGTGCTGTCAGAAATTTGGGGGGGGCTGCCGCTGCTCACTCACATGCCTGTCACTACCGCGTCTCCTACTGTTACACAGCTCCGGCCGCAAAGTGCCGCTGGCCCTTTTGTGAGGGGGGGCGGCCCTAGATGAGGGCTATCCCACCAGCCCAGGGGGCACTTGCCAGTCCGCCCCTGGGTGTAGTTGTGCATTAAGATGAGCTATCGGACTGCAATGGGCCCCTATATTGTTCTTGCACAGGGGCCTCTGCTGTCTATTTCCGCCAGCGATTTGATATGATATGGAATTATCTGATTGGCTAGGAGCTATTTACAAGTATTTATAATTTAATTTTTAACTTTTTGCCTAAGGAAGCAAGAAAGCTGGAAAGGCCCTTGAAGAACCTGAAATCTGGTATCATTCAGTCATAAACTAGGGTCAAAGAGTAAGTGAAGAAAGAGAGTAAATCCCTCTACAGCCGGGTCAGGCGGTCTCACATTCCTCTCTATCCTCAGACAAAGGCTTTGTCACCATGTACCCTGGACCAAGGGCAGAGAGCAGAGACTTAATGGGAATTCCTTCAGGTCATTATGGCTGTGTAAATATTATGTACTTTAGAATGACATCATTCATTTTACGTTATAGTAATCTGGAAAGGGAGAAAAAAAGTGCTGTGAAATTACCAAAAAAGTGTAATCCCACAATAGTCTTTTTCACCATTCTCACTATATGGTAAAACTGAGCAGGCAGTGTGATTCCCCAGGTCGGGACGAGTTCATAGATATCAAACATGTCTACTTGTATTTTTATTTAATTGGTGAAAAAAATTCTGAAATTTGCGAAAAACAAAATGACGCATCTGTCACCATTTCCGAAGAACAATAACTTTCTAATTGTCTTGGATCTGGGGCTATGTAAAGGATTATTTGTGGTGCCTTGAGTTGAACATTTTTAGACATACCATTTTGGGGTAGATAAAATGTTTTGATCACCTCTTATTGCATTTTATTGGCAAAAAAAATCTATTCCGGCATTTTGAATTTTTTTTCTCCATTATGCAGTTCACCGATCGGATTAATGCGTTTTATATTTCGATAGATCGGGCATTTCTGAACACGACCATATCAAATATGTGTAATTTTTATTCTATTGTTTTCAAGAAGGGTGATTGGAATGTTTGTGTTTTTTTTATTTAAACACTTTTTCCCCCCTTTTGATTGCTTTTACTTGTCCCCTTAAGGTACCTTTACAAGCCGCAACTACGGTGTAGCAACTGAGAGGCAATCCAGAGTTCCGTCACCGTTGCCCTGAGTAATTGTGGAACCTGGTGGTGATTTTGAAAGTTGCTCCCGGTTGTGATTTCAGAGCATTGTTCAAAAACCAGACGCAACCCTGAAGGAGAATTTCCCTGGTTTCGGCTTGTGAAGGGGCGATAGGGATGGAATCAGCGTCACCTACTGATTTCCCAGAGGCGTGCCACAGCGTGCTGGATACCGCGCCCCCCCCGCGATGATTGGTGGGGGCTACTGTGTTACCATTGGCTGTCCCTTCACAGGGCGACATATTTGAACAGCTGTCCATTCACAGTACACAATTGCAATGGCGTCATGTATTAGCCAGCCTTCCTGTGCAGGCTGGCCAATCATGATGCTATTGCATTGTCTGATCAGCATGTTTGGGGCGCGGAATACACAAGTCGGTCACGTCTATGTTCTTGCGGCGCTGATTATGTACACCCACATTCCTTTGGGGATTGCGGCGTGTGAAGCGGCGTCAGGAGTCAACCGGATGTAGAGAGACATTCAACAGCATGTGTGTGCGTTCTTCACCTCTGTCCCCGCTACCCGCAGAGACTATCCCGTTACCCCATCACCTGGCCAAACCCCAGCTGCATCCCTCACAACCAACACTGCCCCGGAGGATTAGCTCTACCTGTAGGGAGCTGCTCCACCCTAACCACAATACCCTCACCCTCCGGAGGACTATGGCAGCGCTGGTGTCTAGTCACCAGGCACTACAGGTGGTGTCACGTGATAAAAACTTCAATCCTTTAATTTGGCGACTGTATGCTCAGTACACTAAAACTGCTCTGTTCCCGTAATTTCCTTTAGCAGTGTATCTACATATACTGCTAAAGTGAAATTAAAGTAAGCAAAGTGTGCTGTCTGTGTGCTATCCGTGGATAGCACACGGACAGCCCGTCATTGCATACTCACCTCCCGCCAGTGCCGCTCTTCCTCTCACTTCCGGTCCGCTGTTTGGCTCAGTGAAGTGAATATTCATGAGCCTAATGAGCGGCATCGGAAGTGAGAGGAACAGGCAGCGCTGGAGGGAGACGAGTATAAAATTCTTTATTGTTAAGTTTACCTTTTGTCCGTGGTCTGTGCACAGGGATGTCACACTGTGAACATCCATGTGCAGGATGTTTTGGGCCAAAAATGGTCCGTGGTGTCGGTAAAAACGAACATGTCGCCGTGTGGAGCACACGGACATGCCCACACGGACATGCATCTGCTCCACAGGGAGACATGCTCCACGCAGTACCATGGACATGTGAAGGAAGGGGCCATAGAAAATAATGAGCCTCCGTATGTTTGTGCCTCTGGCATGTGGTGGCACAGGACCGCACACGTGCCAGAGGCACAGATGTGTGAAAGAGGCCATAAACACTACTGTGCGCCTCTTGTTCCCTTGCAGCAAGCTGAGATTTATTTGCTCATGCCAACTGCAGTTGATGAAATATCCGCAGATCAGCTCTCCCTCTTAGGCTATGTTCACACTGTGCGTTTTTGATCCAATTTTTGGATCTGTTTTTGCAGTGAATGCAGCGCTTAAATGGAAGCCCAGCAAAGTCATGTTTTACTGTTTAATCTGTGCTTTTATGACGTGGTGCGGTTTTTGTCTTGAAAAGTGATCCTGTAAAAGAATGAGGTGTCAATCATGACTGTGTTTTTCAGATCCGCTTTTTTCATCTTTGGGCTGAAAAAAATGCACCAGAAAAAACGCAGCAGCAAGAGTGGATCAGATGCGGTTTTTTGGAAAGCAGATCAAGATTTCCAGCTAAGGCTGGTTTCACATAGTGATTTTTTCCTGTCCGTGGGGATCCTGTTTTTTGCAGGACCCCATGGACAGGAAAGGGAAGCATCAGATGTGTGCCCACGAATGCCAATTCTGTGTCCGGGTCTGTGACTTTCACGGATACAGACACAGAAGGGCACTTTCACTTTCGTAATGCATAATATACATTGCGGAAGTAAGGAAAGGGATAAAAATAAAAAAAAAGATCCTTACCTCTCTGGCGTCTACCGTAGCTCAAGGACCTGGGAATCAGCTGACCGGGAAGGGGCGGAGCAAACTGGTCAGCTGATTGGTCACATGACCGAATCAGCTGATCGGTTTAAATCGCGCGCCTGCCAAAACCGATCGGCGGCGGGAGATTTAGTCCGCGCTGATGTGGTTGCTCGCCCCTTCCCGGTCAGCTGATTCCCAGGTCTTTGAGCTACGGTAGATGGCGCACACCGCGGGGACTCACGCCAGAGAGGTGAGGATTTTTTTTTATTTTTAACCCTTGCTTCACTTCCGCAATGTATATTATACATTGCAGAAGTGAAGTAACACAGGAACAGAGCAGTTTTAGTGTACTGATCATGCTCAGTACACTAAAATCGGGTCTGGGAAACGATCCGATATTTTCCCGTACTCATGCTCCATAGGCCCCCATGTTAATGGCTGCGTATCATGTCGGATTCCATTGTGTCCAATTTGGTCCGCTGTGCTCAAAATCAGATTAGTCTCAGCCAAAATCAGACACAATCAGATGCCATTAAGGCAAATCCGTGCAGATCGGTTGCCCTTAGGGATATAAGGGGGCCAAATCTGATTTGTGGATGTCAGTTTTACAACAGACAGCCTAAAGGCCCCGTCACATACATCAATGTCCGAGCGATCCGATCAACGATCCGACTTGACCTAGATCGCTTGAACGTCGTTCAATGATCGCTAGTGAAATGTCACACGTACAGGTATTGTTAACGACGCAGCAACGATTCCGCGACAATTGAACGATACTTGCAGTCGTTTGATCGCCTACGTCCCTCAGTTCTGAATAGGCGAAGTCGTTAACGACCTCGTTATCAGGTGTCACACACACCGATGCTGCAGGTTGGACGGACGATCATCGTTTGGTTTAAGGACCGGTTCAAAAACCTCCCATCAATGATCTGCCGACTTATCGTTGATCGTTTCTACTTGTCACATCGTCGTTAAGACGTCGTTGCTCCAGCCAAAAAGCCGTGACGTACTAACGATATCGTAGTGTGTGACGGGGCCTTAAGGACTGCAGAAAATTGCAATGTGAAAGCTAGCCTAAAAAAGAGAGAAGCACGCACAAAGTAAAACGGATCTAAAATGCGCGTGGTGTGAACACGGCCTCAGAATCACAAGCCGATTGTTTTCTCACATTGCTCTCATCCGATTTATTTATTGTTATGGAATTAATTGCGCTATATAAATGAATAAATATTATATTATTATTGAAATACGTGACGTGAGACGGATTATTTTTTGCAAATATCTGCATCTCTGACTGCAGACTCTTCTGTATAGACCGGCTCTCCTGTCCAGGCTGTAACATGTGGTATAAGAAGTATCCACTGCTTGTTATGGAAACAATGTGATATTAGTGAGTGGATCACTAGAGGGAGACAGGAGCAACATTGCTAGATGACTGTACTATAAGTATCACTGAGTCCATGGACCTGAGCCTACAGCACAAGCAACTCCCATCCTCCATCCACTCCCAGCAGCTCCACCTACTACTACTCACACAGTGGAACACACCAAGCCTCATCTATAGCAGAGAAGCACATTGACAACAAGAAGCAGGAACTGTGTCCAGGGGCTCCTGTGTCCTGGGGATCCAGGCCCAACCCATCTCATAGCATTGCAAATATATAAGGAGCCCTATAATAGTCTACCAGGGGGTGCAGTAATTAAGAGCCTATGTCCTAAATCCAGTGCTCTCCCCCTCCTGGCAGCATGGTGCACTCTATTGTAATATTACATTAGAGTGCTGCCTCCTTACTATGCCCAGTGCCCCCACCATGGTGATTGACAGCAGCTCAGTGCCTGTCTGCAGCCTGCCAGGGACAGGGCTCCCTCTCTGATCACTGAACTTTGTATCACTGGTGACATTGGTGGATGCCCACGCCCCACATCTCATTTCCTCTTTCTGCCCACTGATGAGTAGGATATTTGATCGATGTCTCGGGCTGTCGGTGAGGCTCACGACTGCGGAAGCGACCCAGATACTAAGTAACTGGCAAGAAGTAACTTAAAGAAGAGGCGAAGGCAGCCGGTAAGTGTTGCACTATATATGTATGTAGATTGTTAGCTCTTCTTCTTATTTAGTGTCTTTTTTTTTTCTGAGTGTAAAGTTCCTGGGGAACACGTCGGTGCTATGTGACTATGGGGGCGCTGGAAAGGGTTAATCATCCCAGTGTATAACTCTGCTCTGGAGCTGCGTTAACATGCAAAGGTTAACAGAGGTGTTTATATATCGTTACATGCAAGGTTAACCGAGCACATTTTATATATCGTTGACATACAAAGGTTAACAGAGCGTGTTATGTATCGTTAACATGCAAAGGGTTACGAGCACACTTTATATATCGTTGACATCAAAGGGTTAACAGAGCGTGTTTTATATATCGTTAACATGCAAAGGGTTAACCGAGCACATTTTATATATCGTTGACGTACAAAGGGTTAACAGAGCGTGTTTTATATATCGTTAACATGCAAAGGGTTAACAGAGGGTATGTTATATATCGTTGACATCCAAAGGTTAACAGAGTGTTTTATATATCGTTAACATCAAAGGGTTAATAGAATACATTTTATGTATCGTTGACGTACAAAGGGCTAACAGAGCGTATTTTATATATCCTTGACATACGAAGGGTTAACGGAGCCCGTTTCATATAGCGTTGTTGAGGTGCAAAGGGTTAACGGAGCCCATTTCATATATCGTTGACGTAAAAAGGGTTAACAGAGCCCATTATATATATTGTTGATGTACAAGGGGTTAACGGAGCCCATTATATATATATATATATTGGGGCTTCTCTGAAGTTTGATCCCGGATCTGCCATCCAGGAGCCCTCTCTAGTCTATTAGGAGATAGAACCAATGCCCAGTATCATTAAGATGAGCGTTACTGAGCATCTGTCCATATTAGTTTTGCAAGAAAGGGTTAACCAGTCCCCTCCGCCAGTGCTGCCTGCGGTGCCACACTGACCTAGTAAAGGGTTAACTGAGCATATTCTGCACATGGAGCATAGCCCAGATTACTAGACAGAAATCTAAAGAGGTTCTGCAGCTCTGATCCACCATATGTTTCGCACTCATTCACACATTTTTATGTGCAGGTTTTTGTCCGAGGAACCTAAGAAACCAATTGTGTCTAATCTGTGGATTCAGGATCCCTAAGAAAATAAAAGAGTAAATCCAGACTGAGTGGAGGCAGAAATTGTGGATAAAAATAAATAAATGACTAAAATCCAGTTTTTGCTCATATTCTGCAAACCCAGTATGTGAGAGATTAATTTATTACAATATATCAACTTTACCGTACTGCAAAATGCTGCATATTTTATTATACGAAAATCCATAACACACTTACAACGTGTGAGCCCAGTCCTAGGATACGACACCTGTCGCTACACCTCTACATTTCCCGGAAGTAGGTGACAATTTGCAGCACAAACTGTTCTGAGCATCAATATGAATTTGTGATGTAATAAAGGGTTCATTCACTCCATGGGCGATTGAGCATGTTTCATATGTAAAGGCTATAGCCCAGAGTTTCTTGAGGTTCATATCGCCTATGGGTGTTCCCTATGTGCAGGAGTAGTAGTAATACTAGTGATGGTAGAAGTAGCAGTGTGGTCTCCAAACTGTGACTAAGGAGCCACATGTGGCTCACAAACCCATGGTGTGCAGTAAGTGAGCCCATGATGTTCAGCTCACAGGCCCATTGTGTGTCCAACCAGTGAGCCCATTGTGTGTGTAAGTGAGACCATGATGTGCAGCTCACAGGCCCATGGTGTGCGGACAGTGAGACCATCGTGTGTGTAAGTGAGACCATGGTGTGCGGCACATGGTGTGCGGCTTGCAAGCCCATGGTGTTCAGTAAGTGAGCCCATGGTGTGTGTGTTTCACAAGCCCATGATGGGCAGCCAGTGAGCCCATGGTGTGCAGTAAGTGAGCCCATGGTGTGCAGCTCACAAGCCCATTGTGTGTGCAGCCAGTGAGCCCATTGTGTGTGCGGCCAGTGAGCCCATTGTGTGTGCGGCCAGTGAGCCCATTGTGTGTGCGGCCAGTGAGCCCATTGTGTGTGCGGCCAGTGAGTCCTTGTGTGTGCGGCCAGTGAGGCCATTGCGTGTGCGGCCAGTGAGGCCATTGCGTGTGCGGCCAGTGAGGCCATTGCGTGTGCGGCCAGTGAGGCCATTGTGTGTGCGGCCAGTGAGGCCATTGCGTGTGCGGCCAGTGAGGCCATTGCGTGTGCGGCCAGTGAGGCCATTGCGTGTGCGGCCAGTGAGGCCATTGCGTGTGCAGCCAGTGAGGACATTGTGTGTGAGCCCATTGCGTGTGCGGCCAGTGAGGCCATTGCGTGTGCAGCCAGTGAGGCCATTGCGTGTGCGGCCAGTGAGGCCATTGCGTGTGCGGCCAGTGAGGCCATTGCGTGTGCGGCCAGTGAGGCCATTGCGTGTGCAGCCAGTGAGGACATTGTGTGTGAGCCCATTGCGTGTGCGGCCAGTGAGGCCATTGCGTGTGCGGCCAGTGAGGCCATTGCGTGTGCGGCCAGTGAGGCCATTGCGTGTGCGGCCAGTGAGGCCATTGCGTGTGCAGCCAGTGAGGACATTGTGTGTGAGCCCATTGCGTGTGCGGCCAGTGAGGCCATTGCGTGTGCGGCCAGTGAGGCCATTGCGTGTGCGGCCAGTGAGGCCATTGCGTGTGCGGCCAGTGAGGCCATTGCGTGTGCGGCCAGTGAGGCCATTGCGTGTGCGGCCAGTGAGGCCATTGCGTGTGCAGCCAGTGAGGCATTGTGTGTGAGCCCATTGCGTGTGCGGCCAGTGAGGCCATTGCGTGTGCGGCCAGTGAGGCCATTGCGTGTGCGGCCAGTGAGGCCATTGCGTGTGCAGCCAGTGAGGACATTGTGTGTGAGCCCATTGCGTGTGCGGCCAGTGAGGCCATTGCGTGTGCGGCCAGTGAGGCCATTGCGTGTGCGGCCAGTGAGGCCATTGCGTGTGCGGCCAGTGAGGCCATTGCGTGTGCGGCCAGTGACGCCATTGCGTGTGCGGCCAGTGAGGCCATTGCGTGTGCGGCCAGTGAGGCCATTGTGTGTGCGGCCAGTGAGGCCATTGTGTGTGCGGCCAGTGAGCCATTGTGTGTGCGGCCAGTGAGGCCATTGTGTGTGCGGCCAGTGAGGCCATTGTGTGTGCGGCCAGTGAGGTCATTGCGTGTGCGGCCAGTGAGGACATTGTGTGTGCGGCCAGTGAGGCCATTGTGTGTGCGGCCAGTGAGGCCATTGCGTGTGCGGCCAAGTGAGTCCATGGTGTATGTCACTCCCGAGCCCATAGTGAGTTTGGCTTGAGAGCTCATGAGGTGTGGATTACGACTGTCTTCTAGCTTGGTGCATTAGCACCACTTCTAGCAACCCGCTATGGAGAGCAGGTCTCCAGATTGTGACTTTATTGAGTAGCCCCATATAGAAGAGCAGACCTGGATCCACATTCACCAGTCGTAGATGTGGAGACATGGGGTAGTAGCTTGATGCCACAATGTAGTGGGAGTACTTGATGTAAGAACACTGAATGGGAGCAAGGTGGGACCCCTGGACGGAAGTATACTGCCTATAAAGCAGCACAAGGTCTCAGCCTGATTTCTAGGGGAACGTTTTGGCTACCATTATCCCAGAAATGGTAGCTCTGGGTGTAACTACTGGGGAAGGCTGGAGAAACTGGATGTCACCACCTGGATGGATCTGGATGTGGCTTCAGACCATATGTCAGAGCTGAATGTGGCTTTTTGGGTAAGAAATGTTGTCTACCTTTGTTTTATAGTGACAAAGTAAAAAGTCTATATTCTTTATCCATCACTTTCAGCTGCAGCAGAGTTAATTGAGCATTTTCTATGGTTCTGCCCAGGATTGTGCCATCTGTCTCCACCTTTAGGCACTGGCGTTGGTTGAGCTGGTGCTATTTAAACATTCATATATGTTATATTGTATTATATCGCTATTAGATATCTTACCAGGGTGAACAGATCATTAGGATGGAGCCCTGCACCAAAACAAGACGTGTTAATTGAGCATATGTTATATGACAATACTCTAATAATGTGTCGTCCATGCGCAGTGTCAGTCACAATGATAGACACCTGTCTTTAAAATCTCCCAATCACTACCGTATGTATGCAGCCTCAGTAACCCTTCCTTACTTTATTGAGCCATGTATGTATAGAGAGGGGTTAGCTTTTATATAGTGTATTACTTTTTAGCTGGTAGGATCAGAAGTGATTTATTATTATTATTATTATTATTCCGTTTATTCCATGGCGCTTTACATGTGGAAAGGGCATACATAGATAAATACAACAAGGTACATTAGGAGAGAGGACACTGTCCTCGAGGGCTCACAGTCTACAAGGGATGGGTGAGGATACAGTAGGAGGTGGTAGAGCTGGTCATGCGGTGGTTTGGTGGACTGAGGATCACAGCAGGTTGTAGACTTGTCGGGAGAGGTGGGTCTACAGGTTCCTTTTGAAGGTTTCTTCCCCTCTTTGGATCGATCTATAACCAGTAGCTCTGTGTAGGTAGTACCGGGAGTCCCCTCCCTCGTTGGCGAGGAAGCAGGTAGACCGCTCCGATGGCAGGGTGCTGCGGCTGATGAACAAGCCACAGCAGCCGGTTGCCGACTGCAAGCTAGACTTGGCCGGTTCCCAGGGCCCGGAGTTCCCCTGGTTGGACTGGAGCATCCCCTGGAGTATGGACGCTCCACGCTGAGGATCTCACTTTCTATCTAGGGCCCGTACTTCTCTTGTCGGCCATCCTCTTTCAGGACCTCCTCAAGGTCCCTTCTTCTCTCCTCAGGTGCGGCTTGTAACCGACCCGGTGTGACCTTCCGCCTCGTTCCACTGTAGCTGATCTTTCTAATATCTTTCCTCCTCCATCTCTCCTCCTGGTCCCTCAGCGAGAGACCTTAAGCTCCAAGACTTAGAGGCAAAGACTTAAGACCTTCTTGTTCCCCTAGCGGTGAATTTATTCCCTCCCGGGTAACCTCCCACCCTAAACTATTGTGGGAGTGCTGGGAATGGGTCCCGCCCACCATCCTAGGGTCCCCCTGCAGCTGGAGCATCTGCACCTCTTTTACGGGTGCAGTACCCCTCTGTGACGCCTGCATTGGCGAGGCGTCACACAGACTCCACCAGGAAACTCCAAACCCATGACTACGGAGGCACTACACCTTCTGTTTGGGGTGCAGTACCTCCCTGTGTCCCTAGCCATAGGGGTGCCACACAATATTCCAAGATCGTGATGTCAATGCGTTTCAGAGATTAAAACTTCCTTCTTCAGGACTAAAATCCCATTCCCGATCTCTGAAATGCGTTGTCTTATTACATCACAATCTTGGAATGTTGCAGTTCAGGATTGTATCACGGCAGCGCAGCTTTTAACCCCTTCTTCTCCATCCCATAGATCTTACCAGCTGTCTAGAGGAACAGAAAATTGTCAAAAATATCACAAATCTTATACACATACAACAATAAAGGCTTGTTCACATGTTGCGTTTTTTACCGCGTTTTACAGTACCAGTAAAGTCACTGAGGTTTTTGACATCTCACGGACATGATGCTTATTTTTATTTCTTGTGGATATGAATCATTGAATCAACTTTGTTTTTTCTTAACAAACCTGAGGCAGTTTTCTGTAGTCTGTCATTTTCTAGCTGATTTAGAACTACAACTCCCACCATGCCTAATTTCACAACTTCTGGAGTGTTTTAATATGATGTCTTTAAACAACATGGAGAGACCACCAGGCTAAACACAAGGGGTAGAAACACGCAGATAAAAACCTCCCTGAAGAAGCAACCCTAATAATATGCGAAACGTGCGTTGGGGTGTTTATTTATATTGATCTGGTGCACTTTATGGGTGAATTATAATGTTTGGCAGACATCTTGTTACACCCATGGTGGTTTTTATGACGATGATAATGATATCCTACCCTGTATTGGAGCAATTGTTATTCATTTTATGATAAATCTGCTTGTGTTATTCCCATTTCTATCTAGGTAGTCTATGTTCTGTTTTTTGTCATCCTATATATTATTACTACTACTGTATTCATTGAATAAAGTCAGGGGCATAACTACAGCAGGTGCAGGGGTTGCGATCGCACCCGGGCTCTGGAGCCTAGGGGGCCCCAAAAGTGCCTTTGGCCCTATAGGAAAAGACTATTGCTATTAAAAGTTTACAATAATTGGGGGCCCCGTTGGAGACTTTGCATCGGGGCCCGTTAGCTTCCAGTTACGCCACTGAATAAAGTGTAATTGTTTTTAGCCTTATTCTTCCAGTTTATTCTTTGATTTTGAGATCAAAACCACTGCGGATTTTATAGCGGAAATAGTTATGGCAAAACTATGGGTTTCAAGGATTTCTTATTTCCGGGCAATTTATGCTGCAATAATTTTTCTATATTTCTTAAAAATCTCATTTGTTGCCACAGTTCTATAAAGATGAACTATCCACCGAACCTCATGGGAAGGTAAACGGAGAGCTTACATTCTAAATTATGGTCATATACAAATCCCATATTTAATTTATAGGCTTAAATTATTCACATAATGCCCTGAATGACTAAATGCTGATTATGGGATCCCGTAACTTCAGCCTGAGACTTTCATTACCGCTTTGCTACTTAACCTTTGCCCTATGGAGAATATTTAGTTGCGAGTGATTTGTGCTCCTGCGCTTTGTTAATATTTCACCCTTTATATGGAGATCCAGGGCGCTGAAGGTGTTTGCTGTGAGCGATAAGTCACTATTCCATTACACATATGCATTGTGCTCATTCCTCACACTGAAAAGGTTCTGGAAGTGGAAGGGTTTACGCTAAGGCAGAATTATCTGTGCTTGACCTTCTACCTCGCCTAATTACTAAACCGAATATGAAATAGAATATGTATGTATTCTGCCAGGATACATTTTATAATAAAGTAGAATAATGAATATTGCTAAGTTTAGAAATTGTATAAAAAGAAAATCTATTAATTTCATGCTAGATTTCTACAAAATGTCACAGCCAGGGTTTACTAGCAGGACATTGCCCCGGTGAGTTTGCTGTGCTTTCGCACCCACCAAGGCTGCTTTACTGTTAGTTCCTCATTCAGTTATGATAATATTAACTGCAAATAATCATCGCTACAAAGCTGGTAACTTGGGCCATGGATCAGTTAAAAACTGAACCTAGTTGTCATGAGTGTGTCGCATTCTGAAGTTACATCTGGGTGACTCGATCACAGTTCTCTGTAGAGCCAACTTGACTTGTCTTGTCAATTTACTTTCTTTTTGTGCTAAAAGGGTTAAGGACCCTTTTTCTTCTGGCTGAAATTTTCTCTCAACCTTAATTCCAGCTGCAGTTTTTATCATCACTCCCTTCTGCTATTTTTACATGTTCTCCTGCCCAGTGATCAGAGCCATCATTTCTTTTTTGTTATGTTTTTATTGAAAATTTGTCAACCTCATTTTCCAACTATAGAAGGTAGAAAGCAAGGAGCAAGATTGGGGATGTATAAGGGCAATCAAAAGAAGATAAATGATCACCATTGGTGCTGATATAGCCAGGTGAGTTCAGTTCTGTGTATGTGGCCTTCTCAATCATAGATATAGAGAATTTACCACATAGGTCCATAGGACATTGTTAGTCCAAATAGGTTTCTTCCATGGTAATCCTATGCTTCTTGGAATAGTCCTTTGTGAGCAGGTCACTATAGTTTTTTCTTTTGTTTTGTAATTTTTATGAGATGTTCCCTACTAGAAAGAGATACATGTTCATGGGGGAATGGGAGGTTCGAGGGATGACTAAAAGAAGAATTGTGAGGTGGAGATTTAGTAAACGAGGGTGCGCAGACCCTCAAACACCTCTGGGGACCCAGTCAGTGAGAGTAACAAAAGGAAGAAACAATACACATTTTTTAATAAAACCCCTTGGAAATTGCAAGACTTCAGTAAAAGTGTAATCACTATTTAAATTTTTAATTAATAGTAATGAAGAACAAGTGATTTTAATAAACTTTCCAATATAGATCATTAGAAAATTCTGGTTGGTTACCATTCCTAAACCTTCCACAACATGTCCCCACTACACTGTGTGTGAAACAGACATATGTTCACTATCACTTAGATCCCTCTTCAGTGAGTATGGGGCATGTAACCATATAAGGGAGGGGGCGTAACCTATACTGCTGATTGCAGCTGATGAGGAAACAGAGTATCAGATTACAGCACCGAGCTAGGCAATGTCAGAATGTGAGGGTTAACTGCTCTTTACAAGCTTGCCTGTTCTGTCATCTGGCTCCACACAGCTCAATCTCTGTTAACCCCTTGTCTGTTGGTTATCTAGACTGCTCACTATCAGCTCCTCTCAGAAGCTGTGGAAATACACACACAGTGCTAGCAGACACTGGCCATGCCCACACAGCCATAAATACAGTTTTTAAAAGAGCACAGAAAAATGTGAGAAAATAAGTCATATGGCACAAAAAAGCATTATCTTAGCTGCTATGTGACCCATCATTAACAACCAGTGCAGTATTATTTTGTTTTTGTTTTTCAATGAAATTACATTTACACTTTGAGGTCTATGTAGACCCTGTCTAAGAGACCATGTGGTATCCTTACATAGGTTAATCCTTTCAGAAAACTATGGGCTATAAACTGTGGTAGTCACAACAGAACAATTTATTACTGCCCCTCACTGGTCCAGAGTCCAGTCTCTGTGTCTGTTTGTCTGCATATCGTGCTGCAGTCAGTCATTGAACGCAGCGGCTTTGCCTATGTATTTGGCACAAGCCCTGAGCTCACTGATTGGCTGCAGCGTTGTCTATGTAATGTCAGTGCGGCAGACAACAGAGACTGGAGCAGTGGTGGATATTTGGCGCTGGAGCCTCGTAGGGTAAGAAATACTCAGTTTTGTTACAACTACCACAGCTTACAGTATATCCTAGTGTTCTGAAAGGAGACCCCAACGTTTAAAGCAATGACAGATTCACTGCTTGATATTGCTGGTGATAGTTGTATAATTGGCTCCTATGTCTGAAATAACTTTCTTTGTACTTTTTTAGTTATGACACATGTACCCAGTCTATTCTTAGTAAAAACATAAGTCTCTAAAAATAAAGGTTTGATAGCGCCAGTCATGTATGTAGGACGGCATTGCATGCGTCTGCCAATATACAGTAATAAAAAGTCTCTTCTGAGATGGCAGATTGTGTCTGTGGGTTGCACAGATCTTAAAGGGGCTCAGGCTGGAGAACGTTCCTCATGATAGATGTACACGCTCGGATAAAATGATATATTCTTGTCCAAAAATCTGGAGACGCTGAGACATCAATTTCTGTAGCGTGAAAGGTTTAGACCTCCCAAATATTAGAAATCGCTTCTTCTTTACGAACGCTCGTTGCATTTGACATTTCATTAGATTGTAAGCTCTTTTGAGCAGGGTCACCTTCATTTCTTGCTTTATTTATTGTATTCTTTCACATTGATTCTATACCTATTGTTTTGTATCCAATTATTGTACTTTATTGTACTTTATTTTGTTCTCTATTGTAATTACTTACTGTATTATATTTTCTGTACTCTAACCCTACATTGTAAAGCGCTGCGGAATATGTTGGCGCTATATAAATAAAGTATTATTATTATTATTATTATTTCATACTCCACCAAGATGTAAGACGTCTTCCCCATGCTACAGCCTAATCTTGTAAGTGGAGCAAATGTGCAATTATTCTGTAGTAAACCCTCCCTCTTCTCCTGTAGAAACCGCTTGGCCCACCAGCTACATTGTAATGTTATGACGGAGGAGTCCCAACATGTTTCATTCCGTTGTTTTCCTGGCCTCGGCAGTAGAAGTAGACTATGACAAATCACACATGTCTTACTTTGAGAAGGCAGCACCTTTTCCTTTAGAGAACAGTGCCAGTAACAGGAGCACATCATTTATCATTGCCTTCAGCCAACACTTGAAAGAACACAACAATGCATGTTTGTAATGGATCCTGGTAAAGGATAGTTTCTTTACAGTACATTTTCGTAAGGGGTAGCTTGGTCCTTTACAATAAGAATGGCCTTGGGTTGGTTGGTATTCTGTACAGTACTTTCTTCTGATGTAGCTGTTGGGAATGAGAAATGGAATCAAGGCCTCAGGGACCCGAGTAAATGGTACCAGAGGTGAAAGAAAAGGTTCCTTAAGGTTGGCCTTGCTTCACAACCCAATGTTGTATTGCCTGTGTGTGACATGGCTATCTATGACTTTTTCTGCTGACAGAACAACTCCTAACATCTCCACCTAGGAAGGCGCTCTAAGATAATTTTCTGATATTGAGAATAGCAATTGTAGAAGTCCCAATATAATTATTTGCTTCCTATATGCAAATTTAACTGACTTTCTAGTCTTTTTTATCTATTACGCTGCTGATAAGTGTGTCAGTCAGTCTGTCATCCTGCTCAGTTGTGATGGCTTCTTCTGTTCTCCCACTTCCCTCTTTCTGAGAGGCAGCGTTCAAGATGGCAGCATGGAAGGGGCTGGATATGTCCCCTCTCTCCACACTGTGATGATCAAAGATTATAAAGTCTTGACGACAAAAGAGGAAAAAAAGCTATAGATGAGAAGGAAAGTACATGATGTGAAAAAGATTGCAGGATAGAAGCTGTAGCGCTGATAATGGGGAGGAGGGGACCAAACGTTAAAGGTCGGTGTTCGTTCCAAACACAAACTTTACAAAAATGGTCAGTGTTCTGGTTCGGAGGTTTGGTGCTTTACATAAGGGAATCCCTGGATTGAGCATCACTGTGCTCGGGTACACTCGGTGCTCAGCCCAGTGCGAGCCGCTTGCTTTGTTTCAATGACTGAACTGGGGGTAAAATCAGAGTTATAAGATGTAGTGTATCCAAAAATTATTATTATTATTTATTTATATAGCGCCATTGTTTCTGTGGCGCTTTACATGTGTAAGGGCAGAACAAGGACGAGAATATAAATAACGACAAATAAATCATACAGGTACATTAGGGCAGAGATCCTGTCCACAAGGGCTCACAGTCTAAAGGGGATAAGAAGTGTTTTGCTTATGGCTGGCTGTATGTTGGCGGAGAGCAGAATTGCCCAATCAGTGACTTCCAATGAGGTTCGGGTCAACTTTGGGTCCAGAATAGAACTTTAGAAAAAGTCTGTCTGAACCCCCATAACCAGAACTTCCATGGGTCCCCTCATCTCTAGTGTTGTATAGAGTAGCATTACCGATACATAGACTTCACATCCAGCCTATATTACTGGAAGATATGCTCCTAAAGATTACAAACAGCATATTAGGAGTTCTAAAAATGAATGAAGGAATGAAGACTGCTGACATTTAATAAAGGTTTAATAATAACAATGGTCTTTTGCAATGGACCATTTGCACCACTGCACCTAATATAGTTACGCCTCTGGAGTTGCCAAATACCTTTAGCGGCTTTACCTTTCCTGATTGTAAAAGGGTTGGTTACAGGGCGGACATACTATACGTGCAACCTCTGCAGCAGCCCAGGGGTCTAAAAGGCAAGTGGGTCACATCGTCTGTCACCGGCACGTAAAGGGGTGCGTTGTGATATAAAAGGCCCATATAATGTTCTAGCACAGGGACCCTCTTCTGTCTGTCACTGTCCCTGGTTTATCATGATGAAATCCATTATTTCATACATTCACCATCTGCCATTGTGTTGAAGTTAGGACACTCCAACTCCACCAAAATGGACATCGACTTTGACTGCACGACTCCGACTCTAAAGCCCTGGTGTGCACACAGGAAGCCAAACCTCCGACTCCAACTCTGAGTCCTCGATTTTTCTCAATCTGGCTCCACCAAAACAGACACCGACTTCGACTCCACAACTCCAACTTCGACTCCAGAGCCCTGCTTGCACAGGGACCCTCTTCTGTCTGGGTCCATCAATAGAAAGAAGAATATATTCAATCCGTCCACAGCAAAGAGCAAATTAGGCATTATGAAAGATTCCATTAATGTTTTGTATGCGGAATTAAAGGACTGTAAGGGTCTGCCTCAGACGGATAGACTTTTTTTGTAGCCACTTTTCTTTGTTTTGCAATCTGCGCATGCGCTTAGTCGGCCTGTGTGAGACCTGCGGCGACCGGAAGTGACGCGATCCGGCGTCATGTGACCGCGTTGCAGCGTTGACGTTGTGGGCACAAGATTTCAATCGTGCCTGCGCTCTGCAGGCTGAAATGACGCCCATTAGGGCGTAATAGAGCGGCAAGGCAGGGGTAGCGCGGCACAGGGGACCCGCCTACCCGTCCCAGACGCCGCGAGGAACGCCCCTCTGTCCTGGATTTTGTAAGTTTGCAAACTACTTTTTTCTACTCCTATATTACTATAAAAGTTCAGACAGGGATGGCTTAGATAGTACTGTAAGGCTGCAGGGAAAGGTATTAAGAGGTTAGGATCCTGATTTTGGGTGACCGGTTCCCTTTAAGCTTTCCTGATCCTGGGATCTGACTGTGTCCTTGGAACAATGAGCTCTGTATATCTAATGTCAACAATTCTCACTGGTGGACCACGCGAGCTGTGAAAACTGGTTGGCAGGTACACAAGGTTACTTTAAATTAGGATGTTCATGGTGTTTTTTAATAATTTCTTTAAATTGCATGAGCCATTAAAGGTAATGTGTCAGCTCTTTACTAATATTTCACTAGTAGTGTGCGAGCACTACCATCCTCAGGTGCTCAGTACTCGGTTAAGAGCCGTTGTATGCATGGATGGGCGTAACTTGAATATTCAAGTATAATGAAAGTCAATTGTGAACTCTTCTGGAAAAATGCTCAAGTTTCCCATTGACTTCCATTATACTAAGGTACTCGAGTCGCTCCCATCAGTGGTGTGAAGTCAGTGTGACAAACATTGGACTCCGACTCCACAAAATGGATACTGACTCCGAATCCACGACTCCGACTCCACCAAAGTCAAGTAAACCAAACATCCAACTCCCAGCTCATCAATTTGCCTGAATCCAACTCCACCCAAAATGGACTCTGACACCAACTCCACGACTCCGACTCCACACCCCTGACTCCCATGCGAGCATCCAACTGCTCATACCGAGCACCCGAGCATGGTAGTGCTCGCTCATCACTCATTTTAACCAATCACCTCTTGTGGAGCACTAAAAATTGTATAGTCAATGTCAAAATCTGTTGGCTGATTTTTGATCATCCTTTAGCGGCCGTCACACGCTAAGATATCGCTAGCGATATTGTAAGCGATCAAGTGCACGCGCGATCGCTTACAATATCGCTCACATCGCTGGTGAGATGTCACACAGACAGACTCACCAGCGATGTGGATCCGCGATCTCGCTGGTTACTATGGTACACATCGGGTTACTAGGCGCCGCGCGTCGCATAGTAACCCGACGTGTACCATAGTTACCATCTCCCAGCATAGGCTCTGCCGCTGGGAGATCGTTCATCGTGGTGTTATACACCACGATGAGACAGATCCTGAAATCGTTCATCGCAAGATCTGAGCTCCGGAGCTCAGATCTCGATTTTGCGATTTCATCAATTCTCGCTCATCGTATCTTGCCGTCACACGCACAGACATCGTTCACGCGATGTTAAATCTGGCGCGTTCAAGCGATATCTTTCGCGATATCGTAGCGTGTGACGGCCGCTTCAGTCCAACTTTGCTTATTAGGCGCATGGTGCATCTTTCTTGTGGCCTTCAAGTTATGTCCATTTGTCTTCCTTAATTGACAGCACTAGTTCCACAGGAGCCTGCGTTGTCATCACTAAAATCTTGCACATGCGCAGTTCATATGTGTATGGTCATAGAACACATTGCAGGATAAAGGCTGTCCTCTCCATGCACAGGTATGTTTTCGAATGGCGCATGCACAAGCTTCAGTGTGGAAAGTGATGACTCCTGTGAATCCTGCTCTGTGAATAAAGCAAGACGAAGGGAGAGCGTCTGAAGACATTTATGATGGTCAAAAGCTGGGGATTACATCAGTCATTTGTTCATGAAATCTTCCTTAATACCTGAATGACTGCACTATTTTACTGTAAAATACTTAACACACACTAAAGAGTAACCTCACCACTTAGCGGCCGATAGTTCAGTGCATGAAGTCTAGTGTAGAAAATGCTGCAACCATAGTTGATAGATTAGAGTAGTAGAAGTAAGGCAGGGGAGGGCGCCAAAGAGTATATAGACATTACAGCACAGGGTCATACATGATTCATGCTGAGAGGTAAAACATTTTCCTGCCTATTTTGTAAAAAAAATAAAATAAATAAATTGTTATCCCGTGCTGTAATGTCTGTATACTCTTTCCTGTGCTCTAATGTCTGTATACTCTTTTGCTTCCTCCCCTGCACAGGACATATGGTATGATCAGACCATGTCACTGTACGGTCAGACACATTCATTACACCGTACATAGCAGGGACACATATATAAGATTATCTCAGCACAGGAGATGTGGTATGATCAGACCATGTCCCTGTACGGTCAGACACATCCATTACACAGTACATAGCAGGAACACATGTATAAGATTATCTCAGCACAGGAGATGTGGTATGATCAGACCATGTCCCTGTACGGTCAGACACATCCATTACACAGTACATAGCAGGGACACCTATATAAGATAATCTCTGCACAGGAACATTTTTATTAAACATCCAGTTGGGGAAATTATTATTATTCCAAGATCTATTGATTAAAATGAACTTTGCTCAAGAAAAACCCTTTAATATGCAGATTTTACAGACTGTCCTGGAACAGACCCCACTGCATTCACTACCTATTCAGTTGTAGGCTACATTCACACAATACATAATGCCAAAATCGCATCTGTGTCTGCGTTTGCTGGCAAAGTGAATGGAGATCCACTGTTGCCGTGCAGACGCTGCGTAAAAAGAACCAACATGTCAATTGTTGCGCTTTTTTGCCCGCGCTTTCTCCCACAGGCCCCATTACAACCACTGGAATTACACTCGCCGTTCAGACAATGTGCAATTCCAGCGCGTATAATGTCGGCGCTGCAGGAAGTGATGTCACATGAGTGAGAAAGAATCCTGTGTTCTTCCCCCGTGTGACATGTGGGACAGCATTTTGGCTTTCTCAGTGTATTAATATACATTGCGAAAGCTAAATAAAAGTAATCAAAAAGTATTTAAAATAAAAAAAATAGAATACTTACCCATCCGCCAGCTGTTCATGGTTACCGGGACCTGAGTCATCCATATCTATTGTGCTGCCAGGACCTTCCACATCTGTGATTGGCCAGTAGGATCATGTGATATGTGACGTGCATATTACATGATCGTATCGACCAATCACAGATCTGGAAGGTCCTGGCAGCACAATAGACGTGGATGTCTCGGGTCCCGGTAACCGGGAACAGCTGGCGGATGGGTAGGTATTCTATTTTTTTTATTTTTAATACCTTTTGATTACTTTTATTTAGCTTTCGCAATGTATATTAATACACTGAGACAGACAAAAGGGCTGTCACACATGTCACAGGGGAGGAACACAGGATTCTTCCTCCCCCGTGTGACATCACTTCCTCTGGCACTTTTGGGTGAGAAATGCGGACGTGAAAAACGCGGTGTACCTGCGCTAAATAACATGGCCACAAAACGCGGCAAAAAACGTGCCCCCCCCCAAAAGCATAGGAAATAGGCGCTGTGTGAACATAACAGCAGCAGAAACAAGTAAGGTATCTGCCATTATAGGAACCTGTGATAAGAAATGTGCCTGTGTGGTAATCAGATGTGTAACTGATAAGATAATGTGGTGCCATCTGCTCTTCCACATCTGTTAAAGTTATATTTGCTTTATACCGCTGAAGCCTCTTGTTACCTCTCTACATGATCATTATGGGACATGCCAGCCATGATGGAACAGTAATAGTTGGCGTCGCCCCCCCATATTGATCACCATGTGCCCACCACTGCATCGGTGCACCATACACTGGGCACAGCTACCACCAATGACACTAGGATCTGACCCTTGGTGTGCTTCGGTATCCCACGCACTGCACATACTGTGTACATAGGGAAAGTATAGAGAAAAAGGGGGAGCCAGCACAGTCAGAAAAAATTTTGAAAAATAAATTGTGTAAATACACATATTGTTTCCATACTGCACATTAATGAGACATTTCGCAAAAGATTAAATAATCCTTTGAGCCACTCTTCCACGTCAAGGAATGTCCCAGATAGAGTGGTCCTATTCTATAAATTTTTAATTTTTGTTGTGTCCTAAAACAGCAAAATACATATAAAATGGACCATATAAAGCAATCACTCACCTTATGCATATCAGACCATGCTTCCAAGGTGTCTGGTTAGGTCAGTGAATAGAAGTCAACTGAGGCCCCCACACCTGCAGCCTACACCACAAATGTTTGGGCTATTTCACAGTTAACCCTCACTGGGCCACACCAGCACTCATGGATAGAAGCAAAGTTAGGTTCAGGTGAATGAAGCTATATTAAACTTGGCCTAAGGGCAGAGTGTGATAACTGTGTGTGTGAACAGTTACTAAAATTACACCGTCAATGCAGATGGAAACAGACAGAATCTGACGTGCACGGCAAAGTGGTGGTCAGCCACTAGACCATTCAAAGTGAAGAGAAAAAGGGGGAGCCAGCACAGTCAGAAAAAATTTTTGAAAAATAAATTGTGTAAATACACATATTGTTTCCATACTGCACATTAATGAGACATTTCGCAAAAGATTAATCCTTTGAGCCCTCTTCCATGTCAAGGAATGTCCCAGATAGACACCTTGAAAGCATGGTCTGATATGCATAAGGTTAGTGATTGCTTTATATGGTCCATTTTATATGTATTTTGCTGTTTTAGGACACAACAAAAATTAAAAATTTATAGAATAGGACCACTCTATCTGGGACATTCCTTGACATGGAAGAGTGGCTCAAAGGATTATTTAATCCTTTGCGAAATGTCTCATCACTGTGCAGTATGGAAACAATATGTGATTTACACAATTTATTTTTCCAAAATTTTTTCTGACTGTGCTGGCTCCCCCTTTTTTGCTTCATAGGGAAAGTATACTGAACCGCTTGACCACAGCAAAGGTGAACTGAGCTCCTATTTAGCATCTACTTACATAATCGCGCTGTCCCATCTGTCTTCAGCTTCTGTGCTGATGTCCTCCTATAATGCGCTGGCAGCCTCAGTCACATTTGTACACACAAAGTGATGGGTATGAATATATGGCACCCACTGGCGGTGCTGGCACATTGCGCAGTACCACCGGCAGTACAGCAGCCACCTGCAACCACTAACACCTGAAGCCGATGCACATCACCGCTGCCTAAGTGCGTATGCGCATGGGCACTTACTCAGGCTGCTGCCATCTTTGGACACTTGGGTAAACAAATATGGCGGCAGAGTGATGCACCACACTGTCCCAGATAGCTTTCAGATGCGATAGCATAATGCCCCCATGTAGTATAGGAATAAAGGAAGGTTTATTAAGGACATGCCAAAGCTTTTCAATATGTACCTTTTTTTTAGGGGGGAAAAGTTCTCAGCACATGATTGGAGCTGATGTGCTCCCTTTTCGGCATGCGTTATACCTTATGACACACACCATGATGCCGCAGGACCTAGCAAATGCCAGAGGTGCCAAGCATGGTACCACAGAAATGAAGAGTGCCTTGTTCCAGCTGCCTCGAAGCACCTGGACTGGATACCGTGTTTGAGCCATATATTGCTGGCAACCTGATAGTTGAGAGCCCGGATTATGCTGAGCTTGCCCCAACCGTCTCCCCAGTGAAAAAGTCAAGTTCTGGGTTGCCCTCGGTGAGGGCCAAAGCAGACAAAGAGTCAAAGAAAGTTTGTATTGGATGTTTACTTGAACAGTCTCGGCACACACTGGCATATAGCTTGAACGTTATACATTTGGGGGTATACACATACGTTCAATTTTACCGCAGAATGCTCCCCTCATCTCGGTGACCTCGGATTCTTGTCCCTCAGAATCACTGAAGCCTACCGTAAGTTCATCCAGTCTCTCTGGCTGCAGCCCTATCCCAGCCATGGAGATCTGTCCAAAGGAAAAATAGAGTCAGTGTAATATGTGTTGTCCTTATAGGAGCGCTGGAGCACAAATGGGGTCCGGTTCTCTAAGATTAAAAGGCTTTATTTGACAACTACATTATGTTTCAACGATGGTATGTCGTCTTCCTCAAGTGGATTTGAAATCCATCTAAGGCGGCCGTCACACGCACAGATATCTTTAGCGATATTGTAAGCGATCACGTGCACGCGCAATCGCTTACAATATCGCTCACATCGCTGGTGAGATGTCACACAGACAGACTCACCAGCGATGTGGAGCAGCGATCTCGCTCGTTACTATGGTACACATCGGGTAACTAGGGCCGCGCGTCGCTTAGTTACCCTACGTGTACCATAGTTACCATCTCCCAGCATAGGCTCTGCGCTGGAGATCGTTCATCGTGGTGTTATACACCACGATGTGCAGATCGTTGCACTCTTCATCGCTAGATCTGAGAACCGAACCTCAGATCAGCGATGTCACGATCAAGCGATTTAACATCGTAAATCGCTTGATTACATGCAACGATATCTTGCCCGATATCGCTTAAGCGATCAAAAAGGAGATCGCTTAAACGATATCGGGCAAGAAATCGTTGCGTGTGACGGCCCCTAAGGAAGACGACATACCGTCGTTGAAATATGTTGTAGTTGTCAAATAAAGCCTTTTAATCTTAGAGAACCGGACCCCATTTGTGCTCCAGTGCTCCTATAAGGACAACACATTACACTGAATTGATTCCCACTTGCTGTGGGTAGTATTGGAGCTGCGGAGCCGATCAGTAATTTGATCACAGGAGCCAGGAGGAAGTGAAGGACCTGCCGTGACGCCACGGTCACACGACCGCTTGCACCACGTGATTGAGGAGTTGCGGGAGCGGATCCGGACGGTGAAACAGAGCGGAGCTGGAGAGCGTACACTCTGGTTGTACAGAGACAGCACAACCAGACTAGGTGAGAGTCCATCTATATACCCCCACCCTAGTGTTCCTGCAAAATATCCATCAGGTTTTTCCCAGGGAGCGCTTGCTCTGTTTTCTCTTTTTCTATTATAAAGGAAAAATAGAGGCACTGCTAGACAAAAGTTCCTTCACAGCTAGCATTGGGATTACTCATTCCCTAGAGTGTATGCCGAGGCATCAGAGTTTGTAGCCACTACCTAGGGGTTCTGCCTGAGGCAGGGATTGGGCACCGGCTTTGGGGGGAGCGATGTCACGATAGGTTCAGCACCCGCGTCCCGGTTCCTGAGCCCAAATCCCAAAATGACCCAAAGGGTCCAGCCAAATCGCAAATATTGAGGTTCCTTCCTGTGTTTGTTTTTTTTTTCTCCTGAAAATACACCACAGGCCCTTTTTATTAACTAGACCCGACTCCTAAGGAATATCACTAATTATTATTAATAATTTCCATTATTAAAGGGAACGGGGACCAGTCTTTAGCTTGGTCGCTAGATGACTGCACACATATGATTTGACATATTAACTCTATTACATAAATGCAGATACACATATAACATATACTTCCAAATGGAGAGGAAATTAACCCTAGCTAACTAATTAACCCTATTAACCACTCAACTCTAGTTTATTGCAACTGTCTGCTGTTCAATAGGTAGAGTTTAGTCTATGGAAAACTGAACCATCCTACAGTCTAATAATGGAAAACTGGATAGCAGACATGTCTGCATAGTACCAAAGAAAACTCTTCTTTTTACAGAACCATATTAGCCTGGTTGAAATCAGGATTGGAAACTCAAGTATTTGTCAAAGTGCCAAAACCTGAACATTTCCTCTCCTGAGAAAGCTTAACAATGGGGCTGTTTATGTGTGTTTGGCTGTTACCAAAAACATTTACACTCTTTGAACAACCCCATGGAGTATTTGTGGCACAAAATAGTTGAATGGCCAAGATTGATCAAACATGTGGGAAACCGGGCTATACATTGCTGTGATAATGATTCATTTACGCATTGGCGGACATAGACAGAAGAGGGCCCCTGTACAAGTACAATATATGGTCACTTTGAAGTCCAAGAGCTCATTAAAATGTCAATTCCACCTGCTTTGAGGTAGAAATGGGCCCCCGACCTCTTGGGCCCTTGTGCGACTGCACAGGTTACATCAATATGTCTGCCCCTGCATTTACGTCTTGGCATGCGCTTGACTACACACATAGCTCTGCTACATGCCCAATATATGCACATACAGACACACGCAGCTCTGCTACATGCACACTACACACAGAGCTCTGCTGCATGACAAATACATCCACACTACACACACAGCTCTGCTACATGAAAATACAGATACACACACACATGCAGCTCTGCTACGTGCCCAACACATGCAGACTACACATACAGCTCTGCTACATGAACATACAGATACACAGCTCTGCTACATGTCCAATACACGCACACTACACACAGAGCTCTGCTACATGAACTTACAGATACACACAGCTCTGCTACATGCCCAATACATGCACATACAGACACACACAGCTCTGCTACATGAACATACAGATGCACACACAGTTCTACTTACATGCATATAGAGACACACACAGCTCTGCTACATGGACACTACATGTAAATGCACACACTCTACTACGTGAACATACAGATGCACAGCTCTGCTACATGCCCAATACATGCACATACAGACACACAGCTCTGCTACATTCACACTACACACACAGCTCTGCTACATGAACGTACAGATGCACACACAGTTCTGCTTACATGCATATAGAGACACACAGCTTTGCTACATGGACACTACATGTAAATGCGAACACACAGTTCTGCTACATGCACATACAAACACACACAGCTCTGCTACATGGACAATGCATGCACATAGAAACACATACACACAGCTCTTCTACATGGACAGTGCATACACATACAGATACACACACACACAATCTATACATTACCACATTGGTGCAGAGCAGGAGAGGAGCCACTGGGAGCTGCAGGAGGCTGCAGAACTTGAGCAGCAGCAGTAACTTCAGGGGCCTTAATGTCAGTCATGTGATCAGTCACATGACTGGAACTGGAAGATCCTTCATCCTCCATGTAGCTCCCAGTAAGCTTCTTCTGCTGTGTAACGATCACCTACATCAGTGCAGAGCTGGAGAGAAGAGAGGGAGAGAGAGCAGCTGTCTGTGATCAGTCTCCTCACAGACAGCAGTGGGCCCCCTCACTTCTTCAAGGCCCCGGCATCAGCCTGGGTTTGCCGGGTGCTGGCGCCGGGCCTGCCAAGGGGTACCCAGTCGGTACAGTCCTACTCTAGTATTAAACCCTTACCTTGTGTCAGTTACATCAATGTGAATAAGGGCAAAGAAGGACAGGCCCCAACTACAGCCACCTGTCGATGGGAAGGTATATAGATGACATGTCTAGCTCAGAAAGAGCGACCGCAGCCCTATTTGTACAAAGTAGAAAATAAATGAATAAATAAGCCATAATATTAGTTGTTTTTTGTGCAGTAGTGAGAGCACCGTCACAAAACCCAACAGAAAACCACAAAATAAGCATATACCCTATAGTAAGTAAACAAGTAACTAACTATAGGGTATAGTATAGTGTATATGCAAATATTGTGTTTTTCTCTTGAGCATCATTAATAGTTTAAGATTAAAATTTCTCAAGTGCTTAAGTGTAAATGCCCAAACTTTCCAACAAGCAAATACCTGAAACAACCAGTTCCAATTAGGCAAATGCGATGAGGCGGCGTTGTTTCCCCTAGTGCTTTTGTTTTCTGTTTGCCATTTATGAAGTCCAGCTTGACTAAACTATAGTGCTTTAAAAAAAGTCAACATCTAGATTTTATATGTTTCAGCCACACTATTTAACCCGGCAGCCTTGAGCTTTCAGTCATAGAGGTGCGGCCAGCGCGGTTTCAGTCACTGCTCAGTACATAGTGAACAGCGCTGTAACTGCGACCCCGGCAGTGACTGACAGCCAACTCTGCATTGCATCAGTACAGAGCCTGATGTCAATCAGTTCAGGAGTGTGGATACCGCTGACTATGCACAGAATGGTGACTGATATTGCTCCAGCCGCGCCTCTATGACTGAAAGACGGAGGCTGATGATGGGAGAAATAAAGTTAATTTCCTCCCATGAGTAGGACTATAAGTGCGGTGGCTGCAGGTCGTCAGAATGCCATTAACCTGCAGATTAAACCCAATTGTGTTATTGCTACATGACAGATTCCCTTTACATGACAGTGTCTAAATCAAGCACACCTTTATAGGGGACTGTGTCCTAAGAAAAATTATACCTTTCATGACAAAACAACCGGCAGGCTTTTAATCTCTATTCCTATATGCTAATTAGGTGCTATGTGCACTTTGGGCGTGGTCAAGCAACTCAACATACCTGTCTTCAAGCTAGCTCTCCCTCCATCTTGCTTGATTGACAGATCTAGCTTCACAGGCGCCGTCGTTGGCTCATGCAGAGTAGCCTTTATCAATTAGTGATTTTATGATCTGCGCATGCGTCTGGTGACCCGCGGCCAAACAGCTGTGGGAGAGTAAAGTATTTTACATGTATTTGGAGCTCTCTTAAGTGTTTTCCATAAGGACTTTTAGTAAAGGCTCAACATTACAGACCTCTGTCATAATGATGGATCATATTCAGGAGGAAATGGTTGTGTGCATTTCGGGGTCAGCGTTTGCATTCTTGGAAAATGTCTTCCTTCCTAATTGATGATGTAACCGCGCTGCCCTGGTGACGGGGTTGGATGTAGTTCATGCGTATACACTCATCTCTAATTTGATTCATACATATATACCGTATATATAATTTGCTAATTTTAGAACAAAAACTTTGCGCACCAATCTGTCATTTTCTTTACGCTCTTCACCCCTAGTATTCATGACATTGGATTCGCAAAGTCAAAACACGCTATTTACCGTAGTTTTGACTGTTAGTTGTGCATAATAATTATTTTTATTAGATTTATTTATAGACCTGATACAAACTTGTCTCTACTATAGTGATATAATCCTTATCTACCTTGTGTAACGTGAAGAGAGCGCTGCCTGCTATCTCGATGCTTTCTCCGTATGACATGTCTCGCGGTGCACGGTGTGTTACGTGACTTTGCTGCAGTTGGTTTTTAAAGGCGTTTTCTATAATAAAGGATTTTAATCCTTAGATGGGCAGAAGAGCTGTGCTGGGGTTTGCATTCCTATCTTATAGCTTCAGGGACTGAAAGTACATTCTGCCCAGGGTTTTATCAGAATACATTCTATAGCCTCAGTTTTGTAAGAATGGCGTTCTGTAGACAGGCATAATGAAGGGAGTGCTGGAGTAAGAGGCGCGAAAGCTCCTCAAGAGGCGTCTTGTCTTAGGCTGCATGCACACGATCCGGAATAGCAGCGTTTTAGATACAGCGTCTTATGGCTACATCCAAAATCCTGCATTGTAAAGTACCTGCACAGTGGATGTGATTTCTGGAAATCCCATGCCCAATGTTTTTCCCCCTGTCTGCAGCGTTATTTCACATGCAGTGCGGGTTACCGGCCTTCTGCATTTCCGCAGTCGGGAATATCTCCAGTGGGTGAATCGAGAAGCCTCCCTGCACTGAACGCAGATCGTGGGCACAAGGCGGCTGTGATCTCCCTGGGTTCACCCGCGGGTTCCCTCTGTGGCACTGTGTCCAACACGCACTGCCTCGGGATCGTGTGAACATAGTCTGCATTTATTAAGGGTATCACTAGTCAGGTTACCCTACTTTTGTAGCATAAATTATGATAAATCTGCGTGGCCATGGCCCGTCCCACCTGATTTATGCCCACTCTTCTATTGATGGGCAAAGCTGATGGTGACGGGCATGACAATAATAAGTCTTAAAAGTTTTGGACAACTTTGTGAAAGCAAAAACATTGACACATTTCAGTTTTATGACTGTTTTCCCCCAACCTTTGTGTTTTTGCTCTGCCAAAAAGGGGCTTCTTGTGGTTTAAAGTGGATCCGTCAATAAGGGTGGAAACACACTATGCGAGACCCATGCGAGTAGCTCACATGCATCTTGCATGACTCACCCGGATTAGCCTCTGCCTCTCTGTACAGGAGCACGTCAGCTGCTTGTGTTTGTATGTAGCTCCACGCTCCCATCAAAAAAGAGCCTGGGCTGTTCCGGGTGAGTCATGTGAGATGCATGTGAGCTACTCGCATGCATCTCGCATAGTGTGTTACCACTCTAAATCTCACAATTCAAGCTGTTTATATTATTAGTTGGATCTTGTGCACCTAGTGTTACTTACAGCCATTCTGACATGGATTTTTAAAGGAACTCTGATGACATAGAGTGTCATCCGAGCGCAGTGCGATGTTTCACTCGCACCCATACACTTGTATGAGTCTGAGTGATCTGAGACTCGCTGACAATCAACTATCCTGTATTTTTTTTCCCCTCAATCTGATTACGGCTGAAGAAAAACTCCCAGATCTGAGGGTACCGTTACAAGTCGCAATATTGCATGCCATTTCACTTGCAATTTGCTGGTGGCAGTGAAATCATGGACATATTGTTACATTTATACATAGCAACAAAATAGAACAATGTGTCCATGATTTCACTGCAACCAGCAAATTGCCAGTGAAATTGCATGCAATGTTGCGACGTGTAACGGTACCCTAAGTGACTACTGACTGCTGGCTTGTCAGGGTATCATACTAACATAATTCCCTTGTATTCACAACTGGAGTGGGCACATATGTTCCCTCTAATGATGAGCGAGCATGCTGACCACTGTTAAATATTCGATCAATAATAATAATAATAATAATAATGCTTTATTTATATAGCGCCAACATATTCCGCAGCGCTTTACAATGTAGGGTTAGAGTACAGAAAATATAATACAGTAAGTAATTACAGTAGAGAACAAATATAGTACAATAATTGGATACAAAACAATAGGCATAGAATCAATGTAAAAAAGAAAATACAATAAATAAAGCAAGAAATGAAGGTGACCCTGCTCAAAAGAGCTTACAATCTAAAACGGGATAGAGGTTGCACAAGGTACAGGGGCTTATTGCACTGATGGTCCAGGCATCTTGAGGAAATGGGGCATAGGGCTAAGCTTACATGGATGGTCATTATACAATCTGTGTAGACCTTTTTGGTTTGGTGGAGTTTGTAGAGGAGTAATGTCCAGAGGGATAGCCCATTCACTGTCTACAGTACAATGGACTTCTATTAGGGAGTATGATAGGCCGCCTTAAAAAGATGCGTTTTTAGGGATCGCCTGAAGCCATGCAAGTTGTGGATAGTCCTGATTTCTTGGGGTAAAGCATTCCAGAGTTTTGGTGCAGCTCTGGAGAAGTCTTGGAGTCGGGAGTGGGAGGATCGGATTAGTACGGATGTTAGTCGAAGGTCGTTTGAGGAACGTAGAGAGCGGGTGGGGTGATAGACAGAGATGAGGGAGGAGATGTAGAGAGGTGCTGCACTGTGAAGAGTTTTTGGGTGAGAACAAGCAATTTGAATTTGATCCTGTAGTATACGGGCAGCCAGTGCAATGACTGGCAGAGAGCAGAGGCATCTGAGTAACGATTGGCCAGGTGGGTGATCCTGGCTGCTGCATTAAGGATGGACTGGAGAGGAGAAAGTCTGGGGAGGGGGAGGCCACTTAATAGAGAATTGCAATAGTCAAGGCGGGAATGGATTAGGGCCACAGTGAGGGTTTTTGTTGTTTCCATGGTGAGAAAGGGGCGGACTCTAGAGATATTCTTCAGGTGTAAGCGACAGGAGCGGACGAGGGATTGCGTGTGGGAGGAGAAGGAGAGATCGGTGTCAAACATAACACCCAGACAACGAGCCTGCTGCCTAGGCGTTATCGTGGTGCCACAAACTGAGAGAGAGATGTCCGATTTAGGGAGGTTAGTGGATGGGGGGAGCAGAAGAAGTTCAGTTTTGGAAAGGTTTAGTTTCAAATAGAGAGTGGACATGATATTGGAAACTGCAGCTAGACAGTCATTGGTGTTCTTTAATACCGCAGGGGTAAGGTCAGGGGCTGAAGTGTATAGTTGTGTGTCATCAGCATAAAGATGGTACTGAAAGCCAAATCTGCTGATCAAGCATCAGAGTCATCTTGAGCCAAGTATTGCGGGTGCTCAGATGTGTTGTTTGTGAGCAATCAGACACAAAGAGCCGGCTCCCTTCATTGAACGATGGGAACGGGCACCCTAGTGAGAGCCACTTACACGTAGCGATATCGCTAACAATATCGCTGCAACATCACAGGTTTTGTGACGTTGCAGCGACCTCGCCAGCGATCCCACTATGTGCGACATGATGCAGTGACCAGCGATGAGATCGCTGCGGAATGACAAAGACCATTTTTCGGTCGCTGGTCTGCCGCTGTCACACATGCATCGGCATGTGTGACAGGGGCAATGACCAGCGATCCCCAGACTGCGCCCGAGACCCTTAACGATTATAATGACCGTCGGGTGTCGGCGCAGTACTGGGTGTTCACTGGTAAGTATGCCTGTGTGGCATCTCACCAGCGATCACATAGCGATGTTCCAGGGATCCCGATCGTTGGTTGGGTCGCTGGCACATCGTTATGTGTAACCCGGCCTTGAAAAAACAATGTATGTAGATGATGTGTAAAAAGGAAAAAAAAAGCTCTCCCCCACTCTCCCCTGGACATGCTGTTTTTGGCTGGCTGTATGTGGGCAGAGAGCCAGACTGCCCATCATTGACTTCCATTATACTCGTTACTCAAGTCAACCCCGTCAGAGTGTCCGACCTGCTTGATTAGTGTAACGAGCATTTTAGTGCTTGCTGATCGTTAGTGACCACGTGTGCAAATTGCAAAGCTAACTGCATTCTCCATGTGACTTCACACTCTATTTTATTTTTTCAGCCAAGAAAATACCTTTTTAATGTTTTTTCCCCCAAAAAAACATATTTTTTAACTGACCCAAGCATGCGGTAATAGTGAGTCATTTGCACACTTGTATGCATACATGATATTGGCACACAAGCTGACAAGCTTCTATGAGTTGTAAATGTGATGTTTTTTGTCCCCATAAAGGTAATTTTGTGTATAAAAGAACATTCTGGTGATTTCCAGCTTTCTGTGAAAGGGAAAACAAACATCTTGAGCAAAGGCGAAAAGGCGTCACTTACATTAATGGAAGCATTTCAAAGCAGATCAGACACTGTTTACCTACTGTACCTGCAGCTAGCATTGGACTCCTGAGCTGCATACTGTGCGGCTCGTTCTGTATTCAAATTTACATTACAGTGAAAACAACACTAAATGTATAAAATAGTAAAAAAAAGCAAAGGAATAAAACTTTACAGCAGTTCCTTCCTATTCTGTCTTTACAACTACCCTGCTTCTATGGGACATTGGAGCTGTCATTTCTTTTGATGCCCATATAGACCATTACTCACATGTAAAAGTATCATCAGATAGCTTGAACTCGGCTACAGAGGCATGTATGAAGAGTCCAGGAGAATTGATTGATTTTCAGCTGAATTCTTGAGTTCATGCACAGTACAGCAGGTAAAAAGAAGATTGCAACTTTGTTAGAAAGAGATTCTGCTAATAAGATGGCTGACCACATTAAATGGGGAGGAAGGGAGGGGTTACTGATATCAGAGCATCTACCGGGAGAGAGGGGAGACAACCTTCTAAAAAAGGCAACCCTAATGCAAAATAGCACAGTAAAAATAATAACATGGAAATACAATACTGTATGATTTCCAAGTTGTAGGACATGATTTTCCCTTTTTATTCTCATCTTCTTGCATGCTATTTCCTATTGCAAAAATGTAAAAACAAATAACTAAAACATGAATCTTGTATCTGACTGTAAGGCAACTGCCTATAACATAGCCCCCCTCTCCCCAGTGCTCTGTCTTCAGTTGGTGCCCGGAATAGATCGCAGCCATACACAAAAGGTAGCTGTGGAGAATTGGCCTCTCAACCTGGCAGCTCTACAGCGCCTCTTGTTAAACTCAAGCTAGTCAGGGAACTACCTGAGGATAAAAGATAAAAGCAGCTGCCCTGTCAGTGCTGGTTTCTTAAGGCACCTCTCAGTGAGTGTGATGTATGCCTACTGGTCCGCGACCAGAAGCCTATATAATAACCGCCACCCCGTCACTGATAGAGGCCCCAAATAACCCCAAGCACTAATTACTGCCACCATTTCCTCGTTTAATGTAAGTCCGGTCCGTGAACAGGCTTATATTGGGTCAGAAACCAATCCAGGTAGTGTAAAATGAGCACATGGACGTGGGGATCGTGATCAAGATAAAAAGAGCAACTCAAGAATAAATTTATATATTTAATCACCCTATTGGTACACTAGAATAATATTAATTATGTATAATTATTATTAAGATATTACAAAGGTTACCGTCAGTTATGCAAATAAAAGATAATTGAGATACACACAGAATTACACACACGCGATCAGTTACCTTATTGCTGATGGCGCAACAAGGGCAGCATGGGTCAACGTGGTTCCTGGGTACAGTCTGGCGTTGATGAAATTATGCCCTTCAGAAGAATACCAAGCTGGGAAGAGATGGGCTATTTTTATACAGTAAGAGGCCTTCCCATCTCACACCCATCTCCCGCCTCTGAGCCGTCTCATAACTCCTCGAGGTGAGATATGAGATATACAAAAGTTATTATTTGCCTTAACTTTGCCAGGGAATGTCATAGGCAGAAGACAATGCTCTCATATTTTCAGTTATGATTTTAGCTTCCCCTTGATATGACGCATGACACCTCTGCTGGTATTCAACTGTCCAATATCAAGTTTAGGGTATTTACGATGGTCTCACACTTATATAAACTTATTTACCAGGATCGTCTGAATCTCTGGATGCAATATTTACTCTTGACATTTTCATATGAGCGGTGGTTCATAAGATATTAAGATTATACTCTTGTAGTCTCTAAGTCTGGGCACTATTTAACTCTTCCATTGAATTTGCAGGCTGGGGAAATTGGTTTTCTACACTTCTATGCCAAGACACAGGGGGTCTTCCTTTGCCTGTGTGCACCTGGACTTCAGCAGTTACCCAGCTCTTATTCCCTAGGAAGCTCTATACACCTGGCTAAATGACAATTTCCTCATGTTATTTAACATATTCCCTTTCCCAACGATGACTGGGTACAAAAGTGTCATCTCCCTACATTCATCAGAAAGCCTCCATGGTGTGGCCTGTTGGCCAGGGAATTGGCATACTCATGCTAATTAATATACTGCCCAGGGCGAAATTGTGGGGGTCCTCTCCAAGGAGGGAGTTAAGGTAGATCTGAACAAGATGGCTACTTGTAAGAAATATTTTCTCCATTTACACTCTCGGCCTAGGGCAACTCATCGAGTCCCATGGCCTCCAGTACCACCTCTACGCCGATGACACCCAAATCTACCTGTCCGGCCCTGACATCACCTCCCTACTCTCGAAAATCCCTCAATGCCTTTCCGCCATCTCATCCTTCTTCTCTGCTCGCTTCCTTAAACTCAACATGGACAAAACTGAATTCATAGTCTTCCCCCCAAGAAATTCCACCCCACCTCCCAACCTATCCATCTGCATCAACGACTGCGCCCTCTCCCCAGTCCCCCAAGCCAAGTGCCTCGGGTAATCCTTGACTCCTCCCTATCCTTCAAACCCCACATCGAGGCCCTCACCACATCCCTCCGGCTCCAGCTCAAGAACATCTCACGGATCCGCTCCTTCCTCACCCACGACACCGCTAAAACACTCATCCATGCTCTTATCATCTCCCGCCTTGACTACTGCAACCTCCTTCTCAATGGCCTCCCGGCTAACTCCCTCACACCTCTCCAGTCTATCCTCAACTCCGCTGCCCGACTCATCTATATGTCCTCCCGCTACTCCCCTGTCTCCCCCCTCTGCCAAGCCCTTCACTGGCTCCCCGTCTCCAAGAGATCCCAATTCAAAACACTAACCATGACCTACAAAGCCATACACAACCTGGCCCCACCATACATCTCCGACCTGGTCTCCCGATACCTACCCTCACGCAACCTCCGCTCCTCCCAAGAACTCCTCCTCTGCTCCCCCCTCATCACCTCTTCACACAACCGAGTCCAGGACTTCTCCCGGGCATCTGCCTTACTCTGGAACTCCCTACCCGAACACGTCAGACACTCTCCTACCCTGAGTAACTTCAAGTGTCACCTGAAGACTCACCTGTTCCGTCAAGCCTACAACCTGCCATGAGACCCAGGCGAACGCCCCATACATGACATTCCCCCATCCTACTGTATCCTTACCCACCCCTCATAGACTGTGAGCCCTCGTGGACAGGGTCCCTGCCCCTCCAGTACCAGTACGTCCTGATCGCCTAGATTTAGTGTACTTGTTCTTGTCTCCCTCATCTTCATGTAAAGCGCCATGGAACCCAATGGCGCTATATAAATAAATAATAATAATAATAATAATAAAAATATTGCTTGTTCCCCAAAGTAGCATTTAATTCTGACGACACTACGTACTTGTACATGTCAAGCTTGAATGTGTTTTTGCATTTTGCATGAGAAGAGAGTAAGTCACAGCCAGACACATGGGCAGACGGTCTCCAGTGGGAAAAAAACTTACATTGACAATTTGCATAAGTGGATAATTTTTATTGCGATTCCAGCTTGAACCCAGGCTAAAGCTCATTTCACACTGTCGTTTTTTTGAATCTGGGGGCATGCAGGAAAAGCCTGCATCCCCCGTATTCCTCCTGGAGTCCACCGTAATTATGATACCCCAGCATCGGTATTATCAGGCTCATGGATCAGTGATACTGGTGCGGGAGCAGACAGCAATTGCTTCCAGTTACGTACCTTTTTTTTTTTTCCTGGATCCAGTTCTAAATGACACGCCCCCTGGGGCGGTGTCATTTAGAACTGGGTTCTGTGCATGCACAGACCAAAGACCTGGATCCGGAACCCGGATCCATCGGTATCTTGAGTCCCCCTGAAACCGGGTGTAATAGACTAACATTCTAATTTAACCTGTGGTTCCCCTGATCCGGGTGTGCACGATTTTCTCACAGAGGCCAAAAATGCACCAGGTTGCAAGACGGTGACACCTGGATCAAGGAGAAAAGTAAAGAACTGGATGTACCCGCAAGTGCCTGACTTTCAATGGGGCCGAAAACTGATGCAGGTGCATCCAGTCTAAACTGGATTCACACGGATGGCAAAAAACGCCAGTGTGAAACCCGCCTAAGATACTACATTAAAGAAGTGTATTATATGAGCGATCAAGTTAAAAAAACATCTGTCCACCATAATATACAGTGTACTCACTTGTATACTGCAGAATTTTGGTATTCTAAAAATGCAACTAATCGCACCACAAATGGCCCTTAGGCCTCATTCAGGTGTCAGTATGTTTCTAGTATGGAAAAAATTGTGCTATGCGTGTTTTTCATGGACCCATGGACTTATATTGGTACTTTTCATCCATACTGGTAGAAACAAAAACAGACATGTCTCCATGACAGACACACAGTCCGCAAAAAAAACCTAGGACATGTGAATAGTGCCACAAGTTATAAGGCTGCATGCACACGATCAGTGTTTGTAGTGTTATGGATGCAGCGTGTTTGCACAGCGTTCATAAAGCAGTGTTGTACAGTACAGGCCCAGTGGATGGAATAGATAAGCATCTCATGCCCACTGTGCTTCTTTCCTCTACAGCGATAACTGACATGCTAGGTGGCTTTCCGCACCGCCGCATCGCCACAGTATGTCAATTTAGCCCTGGTGAGTCGGATACAATCTTGGTGGGTAAATGCAGGGAAAAGGCTCCATAGGCCGAACATAGATCGTGGGCACAGGGCAGCTGCATTCTCCTACATTGACACTGCATAGTGTCTCCAGATCGTCAGCACATGCCCTAACAGGTAGGTGTTGTATCTGCATAACTACAAAAAGTTATTCCGCTGCACACTAGAACATTGAGAATTAAATGAGACTATGGCCGTGCATTACTGCAATGGGAAAATTAGAAAAAAGGGAAAAATACAATTAGCTTAGCTAATGTATTGGCCAATGCCTGATAACCGCGACAAGGTGCATCTCATGTATCGGGACCCTAACCTGAAATGATTTTATGTTCGATTGAAATCTGCTTCCTTGAGCAGATAGGATCATAGCTATATGGGAAGGTGATTCCAACCATGGGTAAAGGGTGGGGTGCACACACAGAAAAAATACTACAAATTTAACTATCTGTGCACTCCCCTCCCGTTAACCATGGTGGAAACCCCCTTCCTTTATAGCCAGGATCCCACCTGCCCATACAAGCTGATTTTAATTGCCAATAGAGGCATTTCAGGTTTGGGTCCCGATATATGAGATGCACATTGTCGTGCTTATCGGGCATTGGCCAATACATTAGCCAAGCGTCTCCTTGATTCAAACATACCTACAGTAGTAATGCTATGTCACATTTTCTCTGTTCCATTTTGCAGTAAGCTAATTGTATTTTTCCCTTTTTTCTAATGTCCCCACTGCTGTAATGCACGGTCATAGTCATATTTAATCCTTAGTGTTCTGGTGTGCAGTGGAATAACTTTCTGTAGTCGTGTTTTTGCTTTGTTTTTTTTGCTAGCACCTGTACACATTTGATAGGTGTGCCAGTCAGTCTTCAGTTAAATTTGTATCTGCGTAAAACATGGAAAGAACACGTACATGCAACATGAAAGTGTGACAGAGGCCTCAGAAGGCATGACAATCGAGGGACGATTTTTCGGTCGTTCCTTGACAGCCCCTTCCCACTAAAACATCCCTCTTCCCATTAAATGCAATAATGACACAATACTGCTAATGACTTGGTTAACAAATTGGCCACAGCAGCCTTTTTATTGCCTATTGTTTACATACTAAGCAAGAAATAAACGGGTACACCATCCAACTGGCGTCCCAACTTAAACAATAGGCACACCCTCAATCACCCATGGGTAGACCCGGTCCAGAAGCCTCCAAAACTGTCCTGGCCGCAAAACACCGACCCCAGGGACGAGGTATTGGTTACCTAGAACAATTTCCCCCATCCTTGCAGAACCCCGTGCTTGCAAGGTACCTTCATCCAGAGCCACTATAACTTCCAAGTGCTCTCCTCATGGACCAGAACTACCCCGCTGCTGCGACAACATCCAATGCCCCCAACATCATATAACACCCCACTCTCGTTAGCAAGCTTGCACACATCATCATCACACACCCCTACACATATCCAAAACAGGGAAGGGGGGCGGGAAACTATTCTGTCTCCCTCCGGAACTGGAATGAAAGGAGCTTCCTTCCTACCCCCCCTAGCTCCCTTCTAACTCCCCCTTTTCCTCCCTTAACCCAAGCCCCCCCTGCACCAATTAGATCTTCCTGCCTTTTGTGAATTAACCACTCCTGTACCATCACTAATTTACTCCCTACCTACCCGCCTGTCATGGGGCCTGTCCTCCCTATGGGTTCCCTGGCCTGCTGATATGGGTTGGGTTAAAAATAAACAAATCAAAATATAGAAAAAAACTCCCTAAGGAAGAATAGGCGGGCATCATTAAAGGGTTAATGGCCCAATGGACAAACAAAGGAGCTGAAGGAAAAATGTACAAGGGCGATAATGAACTGTGTGCTGGAATCACAAGTTCAATGACCAAGGCCGGTGGGTGTACAGTAAATTAGCCGGTCACATCCTCAGCTTGTACCCTTACATCATCAGCACCACAGAGCCTTGTTTTGGAACATTTACACTTTTGAACTAATGAAGGAGACACATGGCGATTTCCACAGCTAGAGGACAGAACTGCATCTGACATAAGAGAATTCAATTATGGCTTTGCCAATAAACAGACAAAGCCTGAGGCCGTATGAAGAGCATCAATAGCGCTTGTGTCACCGGCTCCGCTGTCTGTGTCATCTCTGGTACAGACGCATCAATTAAATTGTTGTTTTGTTACAATGTGCCGGCGCTGACTACTGTCTGCTGTTTTGGTAGCCTGTTGTATCAATATCTAGGGGGCTGATACATATCTGTTTCACGCTGATTATCTTTCCATAGAGCTCAGTGAAAATTGAGTCAATTCCACAGACCAGGCTGGCGCTCCTTGAGGACCTTTTCACATTGGCCAATTCTATGTCTTTATTTTTAACTTGGGGCTTTGAAGCCAAAACAGAATATTTTAGCATTATCCTGGAACATGCTCGGCCCAGATCAGTAAATCTTCATGATGCTGAATCACCATGCAATGTGATTCCTGTCATTTGAGCAGGTTTTTTTGAGCAAATTGCAGGAAACTCAAGTCAACCACCAAAGCTAAAACATTACGAGGCTTTGAGCAGTGTTGTAACTTGAAGCTCATGGGCCCTGATGCGGAAGCTCCAGCGGGGCCCCCAATTATTGCAAATCTTTAATAGTATTAGTCTTTTTCTATAGGCCAAAGAAACTTTTAGGACCCCCAGGCTTCAGGGCCCGGGTGCAATTGCAACCCCTGCACCTGTTGTAGTTATGCCCCTGAGCCAGCAGAACACCACCACCAAAGGTGGCGAGTCCCAGCATACTGCACAGCCAAACGTGATTAGATGAGTGTTAACCAATCCAAGGACAGTGAGATCAGCGTGTTACGGGATTGGAGCACAGCGGTTGAAGGAGAAGGCTTTCATTGCAAGATAAAATTTTGGATGGACCTTATGATTTTCGCATGCATAGGCTATAAAACCCTAAAAGAGCTTTCAAACTATTATGGCTATGGTATCATGGTGTATCAGTGTCATGCACAGACTAGCATGTGTCCAAATAAACTGCATGCGAGTGTTGGACAGACTGACGGCTGTCCAACGCACAACACAACACACAAGGGAAAACAGGGTACACAATAACAACTGAGGGCCCTGAGGGAAGGGAGCGGGAGAAGGGACACCTTCTGCACTCATCTGAGGCAGTAGCCAGTTCTCCCTATAGTACCTATACGGGTTTTTTCACCTCGTCACTAAGCAGGATACCTAGTCCCTCGCTAGCCCTGCTCTTATCCCTCACTAAGGAGCTGGCCGGCAAGAGCACTAGTCCCACCGCTACACTAATCAACACTGAAGGAAGAAAAACATACGGAAGAAAACGCCAAAGGATAAATGTAATTTCATGGCTTCTGCCACACTCCTAGGCAGCAGACTGTATGGCACAGGTCAGTTCACCAATGGCTCCTTCCACCTAGACGGCTTGTACAGAATGAGATTCAGAATATTTGAAAGAGATGGAAGTGGTTGTAGAGTAGCCGCACCTAAACAGAACACCAAGGAAAGGAAAACACATTTAATATGAAGAGTCTCAGCAGGAAAATGAGACTCAGGTCCAAAACCTGTCACAAGCCTCCGAAGCACGAGAGACCATCATGACCATCGGCTTGGAAAACTCTCTGTTAATTTCTATGGGAAATCCACTTTGTTGTTTATGTTGGGAGTGTTAGATTTTTTTAAACTTTGAGTTTTGAAGAAAACCTGGTAGAAAATGGTGCAAGTCACTATTGAAATCAGCTCCAAACTAAACATTGTCAAATCCACAGTCTACAACAAAAATGCTGCAAGGAAAAAAAGACACCTTCAATAGCGCTTCAGAGAAAGAAAGTCCAAACATTCCCCCCAGAAAGGAAAGAGAGTTCAAAGAAACTCAATGTGAATCTAGGCTTATGATCGTACCATTTTCCACTGTGCAGATCCAACACAAAATCCACAATAAAACCAGTGGAAGACGTTTTGATGGATTTTGTAGCAGACCCATTTCAAAATTCACATAAAATATACTTTGGTGAATATACTCACCTATAACGTATTGTGATAAACACCCTATATATATCGGTCACTATAATGGGGTACTCGCTCGCTTTAGAGGTAGCGAAAGGAAAACCTACACCATTTAAAAGTTCATTCAGTTTATTCATCCATCATAAACCGCACAGAATAAACAAGTTTACAGCAACATAAACAACATCCAAACAGAGTATCCACTGACCCCCTCCCAGTCAGTCTTCAGATACAGATTTCAGATCCATTACTCTCACAGGAGATCTGTCATGCTCCAAACACACATAGACTTCACAGCCTGTCCGGCCACACTAGCAGGACCTTGCTTACATCATAGACCATGTGACCCGGAACCAGTCACGGGATATATGGTGAGACACACCTATGAGAGGTATGTGGATGGTCAGTCCCTCCCACCACTTCTGATCATCCTGAAGCTTCACATACAGACAAGAAAAAAAATCATAAAGTGTGAATATGTAGAACCCTTATTCTAATTAAAGAACATTAAATCATAAATGAATTATCAGAATATAACTTATTCTTTAAATTAGGCTTTTGTTTTAAGCATATATTTAAAAATTGTTTGGCAATGTTATTTTCCATATCACAATTTCATTAGGAATCTTGCAATTTTCACACCGGCCACTGATTTTCAAGAAATTCACATGAACATTAGCAGCAATGATCAGAACTCTTGAAGTGATTAAAGCATGTGTACAAGTCATTGTTTGTATGCAGGTCGTACCTGTCATTGCAATCCTGACTATGATGATAATCAAGCTGCTGTAAACATTTACTGAAAAGCCCAAAACCATATCTCTAAAGTGTCCCCAACTCTAGTCCTCAAGAGCCACCAACAGTGCAGGTGTTCAGGATTTCCTTAGCATTGCACATATGTGCAATGGTGATTATATTATCACCTGTGCAATGCTAAAGAAATCCTGAGAACCTGCACTGTTGGTGGCTCTTATGGTACCTTTACACGCCGCGACGGCAGGCTGGATACAGCCCGCTACAGGCTACAAATGTAGCTTGTAGCGTCAATGTAGCCCGTCGTAGCGGCGTCTGAAGACGCGACGCTACAGCCGGCGACAGATACATCTGTTTATGGGCTCTGCTCGAAAACTGATGGCTACATCGCCGATGGTAGCGAGCTGTATCGGCGTGTAAAGAAGCAACGGAAGGGAACTCCGGACACCCGGGGCTGTAGCTGCAATGTAGCTAAGGCGTGTCCCAGGCTCCGGGTTACCACGCCCCATCACCGATCATTGGAGGAAGCTCCTGCATGACGATTGGTAGTCGCTGCCTAGGGCGGCATATTTAAGGAGCTGACCAGTCACACTACACAATCGCTCGAGCGTGCTGTATTTCTCAGCCTCCTGCGATGCCTGGCCAATCATGATGATATTGCGCTGTCCTATCAGCGTACGGACGCCTCGTAATCCACGATTGTGGCACGCCTATGTGCTGTCCCTGCTGTACCAGGTCCGCCCATAGTAGCTTATTGTAGCGCTGTGTAAACGTGGTACGCTAAGCTACAGCTGGCTACTTGACACACCCGGCGATGTAGCTAGCTACAGATGTAGCGTGGCGTAGCGCACCTTATGGCGGCGTGTAAAGAGGGTGCGTTGACCGTTTGTAGCCGTTTGAGCGTGCTCGTGCACGTGAAGTAGCGCGATGTATCCAGCCTGCCGTCGCGGCGTGTAAAGGTACCATTATGGATTGAAGTTGGGGAACTGTGCTCTATGGTGTCCCCAGTGGCCAGTGTAAAAAATGCAAGATCATATGGAAAAAAATGGTCATACATATAACATCCAAAGCTTTGTGGCAGCCTTAATTTATGTAGTGATAATCTATGTAGCTCGCTATATTCTATTCCTACCTGAATCCTGCATTATATAAATAAAAGACAATGATATCTGATGAAATATTACCTAAGCAAATATTTCTGCATACCTTTATGGTTTCAGGAGATGCAATGACGCACAAAACTATGCCCTTGGCATGCGCTGGAACAAAGAACTTGTGCTCCCAATGCTGCCAACTCTTGAATTTTAATTTCTATGATTTATTACAGCTTTTGTAGGACTTTTAGGTATACCAAGACTATCCTATAGCTAATATAAACTTAGCTTCAAAAAACAACTTGGAGCAAAATCAGACAGAACCTGTCAACAGACTAAGTGTTCATACAGTGTTAAAGGTCATAGTGTCAGTCATAAGTGGAGATACTATCAAAAACACCATAGAGACAGTCCTAAATGGGGATAGGAGATAATCTCTCTGAATGTTTCCACCACTGCTCTTCACTGTCTCAGTGACATGAGTCCTAAGATCACTCACACCAGTCTTGGCGTTCACAAATAAAGAACACGCGCCTCACTGTGCCCTATCGAACAGTCAGTGATTCCACTGCGCAGGCGCGAGATGTTGGGCTCTGTGTGGACGATGAAAGACCGAAGTCTCACGCCTGCGTAGTGAAATCACTGACTGTTCAATAGGGCACAGTGAGGTGCACCAATGCGCAGGTGTGAGACTTCAGGCAATGTGCGGCCGATGCAAGACCGAAATCTCATGCCTGTGCAGTGGCGCGCCTCACTGTTCCCTATTGAAGAGCCAGTGATTCCTCTTCTCAGGCCCAGTTGGGCACTGTGCGGCCGATGTGAGATCGAAGCCTCACACCTGCGCAGTGGCATCACTGGCTCTTCAATAGGCAACAGTGAGGCGCGAGACTTAAGACACTGTGTGGCCAACGCAAGACTGAAGTCTTATGCCTACACAGTGGAATCACTGGCTGTTCAATAGGGCATAGTGAGCCGCCACTGCGCAGGTGCAAGACTTGGGAATTGTATGGATGACGTCACGATGTCATTCCCTTTCACACAGGAGGGGCGGTGTAGGCCTGTAGCGGGGCGGCACTGACCGCAATATGCAGACCCCCTTATGACCCATCATAGAAATCAGCATATAGCATGGGACAGATTAAAAGTCATTATCTGAGGTATGCAGGAGGACGTCCGAGGATATAAAGCGGTATAGGAGCCTCAATTACGTCATGTTAAAGAGGGTGGGCAACCCCCAAAATGGTGACAGGCGCACTTTACAGCAGAAAATAACACACAAAAAGTGACAAAATTGTTCCCCAAAAAGAGAACAAGCTTTTTAAAGTTTTTTTTTTTTTTCAATGGACAGAAAAATCTTCATAGAAAACTCCAATCGCTCCATGTTTCCAGATACATGTGTGATATGTTGTGCGGTCGTATTTAGATTTAGCTGCTTGTAGTCCAAGATAATAAAAGTTATTTTTTTCCCTTTTAATATCGTCCACAATGTTTACTTATCATTTTGTACTGCTGGTTAAACAGCTTAGTCCACTTTTCAAGTTCATGACCCTCCCGCAGTCTCCACAGTGTGACTTACAGTCGGCGTGCCGCTGTCACCCGCGCATGTATGTGCAGTCATCCTCTCATCAGAACCGGCTGGACGTCTCACTATCTCACTTTGGAATTTGGAAACTTTCTTTGTAAATGTCATATTTTATCCTCTATATTTAATCTGCAAGAATTTTGTGCTTTATTCAAGTTAAGATTCCTTTTATAACAAATATGAGAAATACTCATTATGCATTGAGCTTAACTTTAATCACTTACATACTAGTAATTAATTAGTCCCAAGTAATAACAGTGCATTTAATTTTCAGTATTTGTGTACTGCTAGATTAAAAAGTTTAGGTACAGTGAATTGAAAAAGTATTCATACCCCGTGAACATTATGGTACCTTTACACGCCGCTACTGGATGGTGGCAACAACCGGCTACTTCACGTGCACGAGCACGCACAAACGGTTGCAAACGGTAATCGCACCACCTTTACACGCCGCTACAAGGTGCGCTACGGTAGGTTACATCTATCTCTGGATTACACCGCCGGGTGTCACAAGTTACCTTCTGCAGAGCACCTTACCTCATTTACACACGCTACAACAAGCTAATATGGGCGACCTGGTTGCAGCAGGGACAACACATAGGCGTGCCACAATTGTGGATTATGAGAATTCCGTACGCTGATAGGACAAAGCAATAACATCATGATTGGCCAGCCAGCGCAGGAGGCTGATTAATACATGACGCTCGAGCAATTGTGTAGTGTGACTGGTCAGCTCCTTAAATATGCCTCCCTATGCAGCGACTACCAATCGGAACGCAGCATCTTCGACCAATGATCGCTGTGGGGCCTGGTAACCCGGAGCCTGTGTCACGCCCCAGCTACATACCAGGTACATACTAGCATGGTGTCGAAACAACCCTTCTGTTCCTTCTTTACACCCAATACAGGTAGCTACCATCGGCTGGGTAACCACCTGTTTTAGGGCAGTGCTCTGAAACAGGTGCCGCCACTGGCGGGTGGCTACAACCGTCTTCACACGCCGCTACCTCGGGTTGAATTGGCGGTGCAAGATACATTTCCCTCATGTACCCGGTTGTTGCCACCATCCAGTAGCGGCGTGTAAAGGTACCATTACACCTACAAAGATATGGATATTTATTGGGATTTTATGTGATATACCAAAATATACCCGATGGTCGTTGGGACTGTCATTGAGGCAGATGGATCCCCGCAGCCTCTCGGGAATTGTGATTCCTGCTCCCGCCATGCCTCATGCGCTTCCATAAGACTACATGTCCCAGCGTGCACTGCATGGCTGGGTGCACAGCACTGTGGCTGTGGCTGCTGGCGGTGCTGCTGCCCGCACACTCGGAGCCGGCGCTGGGCATTGGGCAGGGGCATCTGTCAGGCTGGAGGGGGCTCTGATGGTGGAGCTCTGTGCTGATCAGTGCAGGGATAGGCAGGAGGGGGGCAGGATTTCTGTTGGATGTTGGTCGTTGTCCCCGTCTAAACACGCCGATGCTTGCTGCCCAGCGGGAGACCGAGAGAAAAATATGGTCCAGGAGCTTCCCACATGATCAGCGATCTCGCAGCAGGGGCCCACTTGCTGCTGCTTGTCACACACAGCGATATCGCTGGCGAGGTCACCGCTACGTCACAAAACCTGTGATGTAGCGGCGATATCGTTAGTGATCTCGCTATGTGTGAAGTACCCTTTAGAGACATCCCCCAAAAGACCTTCAGGAGTAATTACAGTGAAAGGTGATCCTACAAAGTATTGATTCAGGGGGCTGAATACAAATACATGTCAAAATGATCAGATTTGTATTTTTAAAATATTTAGAAAACCATATTTACACTTCAAAACTACTTGTTTCTTTGTTTGGTACATTGAAATACAGTTAAGGGTGTAACTTGAAAAAATGTGGAAAAGCTTATGGGGTATGCATAGTTTTTTAAGGCCCCATTCACACCACCATTTTTTTTAGATCCATGGTTATCCATTGTAAAACGGATAGCCACGGATCTGATTTGGCCCCCATATATCCCTATGGGCACGGATTGGTCCTTAACCGCTTGCTCCCCTGCTTCCAAGAGCCATAACTTTTTTTATTTTTTCGTCAATATAGACATACAGTATGACGGCTTGTTTTTGCGGGACGAGTTGTACTTCAGATGAAGTCATTTATTTTACCATATAGTGTACAGGGAAGTTGCAAAAAAAAGTGCAATAAGACGTTTGTTTTTTGGGTTTTGTAGTCGCCGTGTTCACTATATGGTATAACCGACGTGATGCTGTGATGCCTCGGGTCAGTACGAGTTTGTAGATACCAAACGTATACTTTACTGGCATCTAAATGGTGAAAAAAAATTCAGAAGTTTGGAAAAAAAAATTGCTCTTTTTGTGCCATGTTCTGCGCCCCGTAGCGTCCTCATTTCTTGGGTTCTGGGGTTATGCGATGGCTTATTTTTTGCATCTTGAGCTGACATTTCTAACAATATCATTTTTGGTTGGATGCGCAGTTTAGATCGCCTGTTATTGCATTTTATAGCAATGTGCGTCGACCAAAAAAACGTAATTTTGGCGTTTGCACCTATTTTTTCCATTACGCAGTTTACGGCTCTCATTAATTGATTTCATATATTGATAGATCGGGTGATTCTGAATGCAGCGATACCAAACGTGTATTTTTTTAATACTTTTATTGTGAATGGGGGAAAAAGGTGGGTGATTTGAACTTTTTATATATATTTTTTTTCACGTTTGTAAAAACTTTATTTGTATTTGTATTTGTATTTATTTGTATTTAATTCTTATTTATACACAGCCCCTTAGAACGGCACAGGGATCCACAGTCCAATCGCTTCTAACAGATACCGATGAGCTGCAGCTCATCGGTATCAGGCAGAATTGCGGACTGTGAGCGTTTGGCAGCACCTGCCTACCGCTCACGGAAGTGCTCTGTGACAGCTTCCGGGATCAAGCCAGGACCCGGGCTGTCACGTGAGCACCGGACAGTCTGCGATATTATCGTGGGATCTCAGGGTAAGACGGGGAACAGCGCGTTCCCCGCCGCGGCACCTTTAGATCCCGCTGTCAGTGATTGACAGCGGGATCCAAAGGGTTAACAGTACCAATTGGATCCCGGATCCAATCGGTGCTGTTAGCTTGACATCACCTCCGCCCCGGAGCTCACATCAAACACCTGAACACGGCCCATGGCGTTGTATAACGTCATGGGTCGTGAAGGGGTTAAAGGCCACTGTGTGTGCAGGGATACGATTGTTTCCGCTGTTTTCACGTCCCCAAAATCGGAAACTGCTCCGATTTTGGGCACAGTAGGCACAATCGGACAGCATCGAATCCGACGCTGTCCTATTCAAATAACATAGGGTCTATGGAGCTTGGATCCGGGCAAAAACAGGATCGTTTCCTGATAGGATTTTAGTGTACTGAGCATGCTCAGTACACTAAAACTGCTCTGCTGAGTGTAATTTCACTTTAGCGGTGTATCTACATACACTATCTACATACACTGCTAAAGTGAAATTAAATAAAGCAATGTATTAAAAATAAAAATAACAAACCCCTTTCTGCCGGCTGCCCGGGACCCGAAAAGACATCGGATGCTGCCAGAACCTTAGTTAAAATGTGATTGGCCGATAGCGATCAGGTGGTATGTCCCGTCACATATCACATGATCGCTACCGGACAATCACAGATCTTTAAGCTCCTGGCAGCATTCGGACGTCTTCTCAGGTCCTGGACAGCCGGCGAAAAGGTGAGTGTTTATTTTTATATTTTTAATACATATTTTCTCTTTTATTTGGCTTTCACAGTGTATGAAGATAGTGTATGTAGATACACTGGGTAAGCAAAACTTCAGCCGCGACATGTCACACAGGGGGAGGAATACAGCGCCGACCCCACTTGTCTCCTCCCAGCTCTTACTGTGTCCGGATCCATCAAAATCTCAATTTGGATACAGAAATGGCATCCGGAGTTCACATCCAGGCCCATCCATTTCTGTCCGTAGGGTCCTGCAAAAAACAGGATCCCCACGGACAGGGAAAAATTGTGGTGTGAAGGGGGTCTAAGGCACTGTAAATGAAAAACAGTAATAAAAGGGTTATTCCCATCATGTAGCTCAATTGTCTCTCCAAAGGATATATGATAACGTAGCTCCAACTTTCATGAATGGAGCAATGGCCGTGCATGTTCTCCACTGCTTTATTTATTCTCCAGAGGACTGCCAGAGATGGTGGAGCATAATGCTCAATAAGTCCCATGGACAATGAATGGAGTGGTGTCATGAATGCACAGCTACCGCTCTATACTTTCGGGGCTTTTTAGAGCCTCATTCACCAGATGCTGTGGACAGGATTTAGCCCACCTTAACAAGTTATCCTCTAAAATAAGTAATAAATGTCCAAATTCTGGGGTCTGAATGATGAAGCTACCACTAATCACCGATCACAACCCTTCATTTGGATGGTCGTGCATCTGCACCTCCTCTCCAGTGATTGTTTGCGGGATTGTGAACCACTATACAGTGCCTACAAGTAGTCTTCAACCCCCTGCAGATTTAGCTGGTTGACACATGCGGAATTAACTTGGCATTGTGACATTTGGACTGTAGATCAGCCTGGAAGTGGGAAATGCACTGCAGCCAAAAGAATTTTTTAATTTTTTTTTTTAAAGCGTTAAAAGTTAATTCAGAGGGTCATTTATTATTCAACCCCTCAAACCACCAGCATTCTGTTTGGTCCCCCTAAAGTATTAAGAAGTAGTTCAGGCACAAAGAACAATGAGCTTCACATGTGTGGATTAATTATCTCTTTTGCCAGCCTTTTCTGACTATTTAAGACCCTCCCCAAACTTGTGAACAGCACTCATACATGGTCAACATGGGAAAGACAAAGGAGCATTCCAAGGCCATCAGAGACAAGATCGTGGAGGGTCACAAGGCTGGCAAGGGGTACAAAACCCTTTCCAAGGAGTTGGGCCTGCCTGTCTCCACTGGGAGCATTATCCGGAAGTGGAAGGCTTATGAACTACTGTTAGCCTTCCACGGCCTGGACAGCCTTGAAAGTTTCCTCCCGTGCCGAGGCCAGGCTTGTCCGAAGAGTCAAGGCTAACCCAAGGACAACAAGGAAGGAGCTCAGGAAAGATCTCATGGCAGTGGGGACATTGGTTTCAGTCAATACCATAAGTAACATACTCCACCGCAATGGTCTCCGTTCCAGACGAGCCCGTAAGGTACCTTTACTTTCAAAGCGTCATGTCAAGGCTCGTCTACAGTTTGCTCATGATCACTTGGAGGACTCTGAGACAGACTGGTTCAAGGTTCTATGGTCTGATGAGACCAAGATCGAGATCTTTGGTGCCAACCACACACGTGACGTTTGGAGACTGAATGGCACTGCATACGACCCCAAGAATACCATCCCTACAGTCAAGCATGGTGGTGGCAGCATCATGCTGTGGGGCTGTTTCTCAGCCAAGGGGCCTGGCCATCTGGTCCCATCCATGGGAAGATGGATAGCACGGCCTACCTGGAGATTTTGGCCAAGAACCTCCGCTCCTCCATCAAGGATCTTAAGATGGGTCGTAATTTCATCTTCCAACAAGACAACGACCCAAAGCACACAGCCAAGAAAACCAAGGCCTGGTTCAAGAGGGAAAAAATCAAGGTGTTGGAGTGGCCTAGTCAGTCTCCTGACCTTAACCCAATTGAAAACTTGTGGAAGGAGCTCAAGATTAAAGTCCACATGAGACACCCAAAGAACCTAGATAACTTGGAGAAGATCTGCATGGAGGAGTGGGCCAAGATAACTCCAGAGACATGTGCCGGCCTGATTAGGTCTTATAAAAGACGATTATTAGCTGTAATTGCAAACAAGGGTTATTCCACAAAATATTAAACCTAGGGGTTGAATAATAATTGACCCACACTTTTATGTTTAAAATTTTTTAAAATTCAACTGAGCAACATAACTTTTTGGTTTGTAAGATTTTTGCTTCTGTTAATAAATCCTACTCTCGTTTGCAGTTTGAAGGCTCTAACTTATTTACATCTTATCAAACCACCTAAATCTGCAGGGTGTTGAATACTACTTGTAGTCACTGTACTTGGCTTTTTCCACAGCCCTACAGACAATGCATAAAGCAGTGGTGCATAAAATTCAGAACATGAGCAATATTGAGGGATGGTGGAAATGGTTCACAGCTTATCCATGATGTTGTCAACTTTCTGGCTGACTAAACTTGTTTTTAAGAGTAACATATTTCCAACCACTGGAATTTAGGCAGGATTAACTATGGAGATGACATCACAAAGTGTCTAGACCGGCTTCACTGTGCACATTTCACGGCTTTAGAGCTGGATTGATGCTAATTTGTACTTAGTCACTGAAAACGGAGCAACCTAAGCATCGAAACTGGAGGAAACCAAAGATGTACTATCAATATTGCCTTTGCCAAACTAAAACCCTGCATCTCACTCCAGTATGTGGGATATGCTAAAACTTAAAGGTTGTCCAGGCTTTTTATAAAATCTCTGTGTGTATCTCGGTTGCAAAATGGTGACAGTTTGTAATTTACACCCGTCAGCATTTTACAGGGTTACTTAGTTATCACCTTTCTGTGTTTGGAGGTCACCAATCAGAGCGTGTTTGTATTGGAGCTTGTGTGTAAATGTCACTAATTATCTTTACACCCACTTTCCAATAAACACGCCTCAGACTCCAACAGGCCCGTCCCCCCCAGTCTCCAGCATGCCCAGCCACCCCCACACTCCTACAAGCCCTCCCCACACTGCAACAACCCCTCCCCAGTCAGCACGCATAAAAAGCTTTTGGTCATTGTTAAAAGGAATCCGAAGCCCTGGAAAATAAAATTCTATATCTGCCCTCACCCTAGCTATAGATATATCTTTTATTGCACCGCTGTAGTGTTGCTTTGAATTTAGGTCTCTTGTCCCTAATGTTATAACCTTCCACTACCTTCATCCTTTTCTAGCGGTGTTCTGGTTGGTCTGTGACAAAAAGTGACCTGCTGGCAGATCCAGTGTTTCATGGAGCGTGCTGGATGTTACAACTTAATACCTCTCTATGAGAGCCTTATTGTGGCTCTCATAGAGATGCACTGAGCTCTTGTTGCATAACTTCTGACTTCCAGCCAGTCAAAAGTTGTGGGCACAAGACGGAACTGGAGCGGCGGCAAAAAACTGAAACTCCGGAGGGTGAGTATAAGGTTGCAGGCACACTGGCGTCAAACTTGTGCGAGTGCTATGCGACAAAAACTCGCATTGCACTCAGACCAATGATAAATAGTCAGGTCAGATTATTACTTTTTAATCCGCTGAACTCGCATTGCGTGTCAAATTGCAGCATGCTGCGATTGCATGTATATCTCGCTTGCGAGAGGCCAATGTAAGTCAATGGCTGCAATAAAAAATCTCACACAGACAGCACACTGATGGTGGGTTTACACACACCAATTTCTGTGTCCAATATCTGAACAGATCTCTGGTTGCAGTGAAATCATGGACACATAATTCCATTTTGTACACAGCCACAAGATAGAACAATGTGTCCATGATTTCACTGCAACCAGAGATCTGTTGAGATATTGGACACAGAAATTGGTGTGTGTAAAACCTCCATCAGAGTTTGTAGCATGGGCTTTCCCATGTGTATAAAGGTTACAATAGACAGATAGATTGGATAGATATTGATAGATGGTAAGAATAGCTAGATCAGGTGAGGGACTAATAAAGATGGTGTCTCTAAAGGCCCCGTCACACCTGGAGACGGGGCTGGAGACGTCGGTGGCGACTGGCGGGAGCGCGCACATTTTTGGCGCCCCACCAGCGTCGCCGTCCCCCATTTACATGGGGCGACATCTCCAGCGCCGCACCGGCGAGCTGTCAGGCGGCATCGCCCTTGGTGTCTGGAAACCCCAGCGGCGATGCAGGACAATGGGAGCCTATGGCTCCCAACGCCTGACAGGTCGCCGGCGGCCGGTTGCATAGGGCAATGTGTGCACATCGCCCCAGATCGGTCACCTGGTTTCAGAGCACTGCTCTGAAACCAGGCGACTACCCGGCAGCGCCGATATCGCCCCTTTACATTGCCTTTACAATTTGCGGCGATGTGACGGGGCCTTAAGTGTGTCTGTGTATTTATTTGTATTTATTTGTATTTATTTCTAATAAATTAATTTTTCTCTGGTGTCTTTTTTAACCCTTTATTTGAGATTCTTAATGGCGGGTCTAACTTGGCCTGACATTAAGAATCTCAGGGCTTAATATGAGCTGGTAAAACAGAGCTGGTATTAACCCTTATTACCCAGCATGCCACCCACCACCAGGGCTGCTGGAAGAGCCTGGTAAAGTGCCTGGAAATGGCGCTTCATATGAATGTGCCATTTTCAGGGGCTGCTGGCTGCTATTCTTTAGTGTGGGGGAGCCCTAAAACAATGGGCCCTCACCCCGCTTAGAATACCAGCCCTCAGCTGCCTAGTTTTACCTTGGCTGGCAATTAAAAATAGAGGGGAGCCCACACATTTTTTTTGCCAGCCAAGGTAAAATTGTGCAGCTGAGTGTGGCAGCTTGTAGCTGTCTGCTTTCATCGGGCTAGGCTTGAAAATACTGCGAACACCCTGTGGTGGCAGGTTGGTTGCCTTACACTAATGTGTATGACAACCAAGCAGAATCACCATCCAGATTGGGGGAAGTGTGAGAGTCTCTGATTGTCTGTCTGCCAGACAGTGCAGTGAATATGCAAGTAGCTTAATAGGTGGTTCCGGAAGTAGCAGAGCGAGACTTAGAAGCCTGACCTACCTAGTCTGTCTGTCTACTGTTTTCTTTCTTTATACAGCCTGGGAAAGACCATGTTAAAAACGCATTGCACATGGACACCACACGGATGTTAGCTGAGAAAAAAAACACAATCACATCACACTTGCACCACCATACGGAAAGCACTTGTGTAACTGCGATGCATCAAAATCACTCCGATTTACATGTATGCTAGTGTGCCTCTACCCTAAGTCCGAGGCAGGGGTCATACATTTGAAGCAGCACTCCAGCAGTGAGAAAAAACCCGCTATAGTGTTGCTTTAATAGTGCAGTTTGTATTGTGAATTTTTTTGACTGATCCAAGATGCATTGTCGTTTCTTTAATGCCTGCAATGTAAAATTCAGCAAACTAAGGTTTCACACTAGCATATTTTTGAATTCGGATGAACCTGTATGCCACTGCAAGCGGTTTCTCCCCCATTGACTTGCAATGGGGATGAAGGCTGATGAGGCGGCATGTGGTTCCAGCCAGATCCTTCTGAGAACAGTTTTTAACAGAAACCTGAAAAGCAGTTTATAATGTTTTTGTGTGTTTATTTAAAAACTGTAAACAACTGGATCCAGGGCAATGCGGCCTAAAATAAAATGGTGCTCTACGGAACCCATATCTGGCGGATTCAAAGTTTTTGACTGAGCATGCCCAGAAGCCAGTTTCATATGACACATCTGTGGCGCCCCACCGGTCTGGTCGCCACAAAGGGGTATTGCACTCACTGAACGGGTGTGGTGTCTCAGTCCTAAAGGAAATGGGATGGTGAACTCAGGCGAAATGGGATGGTGAACTCAGGCCTCCACCAAACACACCCACACACCCTAGGACCCAGGGGACCATGAGCGAACCCGGGTGGAGGGCCCAGTCAAAAAAAGAGAACATGAGAAGAACAGACAGTGGGGAGTTAGTTAGTAGTTAGTGAGTGAGAAGTCAAGGAGGTGGAATTCAAGTGTGCAGGCAAGAACAGAGAGCATCCCAGGGGCACAGGTGGAGTGAGAACAGCCTGGGCACTCAGATCTGGGACTACGATAGGGGTTGGTCAAGAACTAGGGATCCAGCCCTGAACGTGGCACGGACGCTGTATGCCTGAACCACTGAACCGGAGGCCACGCAGTCTACAGGAGTTGTGGCTGCAACCCTACGCACCCACTGAGATGGCAGCCGAACTAGGGTCAGGAGACAGGTACCAGTCGTCCGACAGGACCCGTGGATGCTAGATCAGGGCACTGCATGCTGAGGCGCTGACAGGACAGGCAAAGAAGTAGCTCTGGCAGAGTGACCAGAGAACGGAGAGGCACACTAAGGGGTTCTGGGCGAGCTATCCGATTACTTGTGGACAGACCAGACTGGACATGGTAGAGAGAAGCGCCCGGTGGCCAGTTGCTACTGAAGTAAGGAAACGGGTACAGAACTCCAACGCAGTGCGAGACTGATTTATTCTCCCACCTGCAGAGCCACCGATTGCCACTGCAAACGAGACACAGAGGCCTAGTGTAACCACAGCCTTACACACTCTTGCTAATAAACACAAAGGCCCCAGGGTACTGCTTCACCTACGGGGAGCAACGACATCAGGCTGCTATACCAACAACCCCAGAGGTCTGATCCGCAGCATCGGTCCATGCTGAGGTGTCACAAACATTCCCCCCTGTAAACTTTATTCCCCTCCATTTTATCCCATATCCTGATCCTCAGCCAGACAGAGCACTGACTCCGCAGAGGTTACCGAAGCTGGGTCTCAACCCCTGTGACTCCCGCGGCAGTAGAACTGTTAGCCCGGTTCCGAGTACCCATGGCCCCGGGGTTGGGCGAGTCACATCCACAAGGGGGCATTTACCAAAAATGTCATTTTTTTTTCACCGGCTCCGTCAAAAATACATACACATCCTGATGCAGCTGGATGCTACTGCACCGCCATTAAGCTGGATCCGTCAGCCGGATCAGTAATACCACTGGTGTGAAAGCATCCAGTTACATCAGGTTTTACAATTGCGGGGGGATTCACTTATCTCTGTATCCCCTCCGGATTCAAAAACTGGTAGTGTGAAACCAGCCTAAGAAAATAAGCATCTGTACATTACACGCAGTACAGTAGCTGGCGCTCTATTATGATTTGAGATATTTTTTCCAATAACTTTTTTATATAATGTGCTGCATTCCAAACCAGATTTTAGGCTTCTCTACTCATTCTAATAATGAAAAGTCTCTTTGTCTCACTTACTGTAAAATGGTTACAGGACTGGTTTATCACTAAAAAAACCTTTATCTAAACCTTGAAGCCTGTGTTATGTTTAGCATCTGGTCGCGGCCGCACACAGTATTAGGTGTAAAGACTTTAAACCTTGTTAACAATCTGGTATTTCAGGACGTCTGTACGACTGATCTCGGGACACATTCCTCTCTCTGAGTAATAATAGCGGCTTTTGTTTTCTGTATGTACGTGCATTTCATAGTCTGCGTGCTTAGCCCTTCTCTAGGATAATGCCCAACTCTCATGCCTGAACAGCCTCTTCAATATCCCTGGAAACATGCAGACTTCATATAATACTGACAGTCTGATCAGGAGCAGACACAGAGAGAAGAGGCCCCGTAAAGGAATGATATGTAATAGTTCATCATAATACACAATTGCACCTACTTTGGAGGTGGCAATGACCCGCCCCAGGGCTGTAGGGTATCCGGTTCCGGGCGATGATCTAGTCGGGGATGTCACGGGGCCTGTTGCCCGGTTCCGTGGCCCTGGTGGTCTTTCCGGGGTGATGGTGAAGCAGCAAGGTGGTTTCGCTCCCCGTAGGCGGAGTGGGATCACTGGGGCAGTCATGGATGATGGGAGTTGTGGAACAGGTCGGCGACTCCTCAGGCGCACGTGAATGAAGTACACCACACAGTTTATAACTTGCAACGGGTTTACTGGCAGTTCTTTAAACACAGTCTTTACGGGTCTGCCTGGCCTGGATAGTCGCTGGCAGTTTGCACTTGTGTCCCTCAGTGGAGTGCCTACTGTTCCTCTCCAGTCCCTTCTTGTGATCTCTGCTGTCTTCCTCAGTGCAGAGCCTGAAGCAAGCTCCCTCTGTTCCTCTCTAACTGTGACCCCTCTCCGAGCCCTCGGTATCCTATATGGTGCCTTTTCCTGGGTGCGCCGGGTCTTAGCCTCAACTCCCTGAAGAAGCTGGGGCCTCCGGTTCGGCAGCTCGGGGGTGAACACCCGCACCGCTCTCGGAGCCGGTCCTCCATTCTGGGACTGAACACCTCCGGTCGGTAGTTGTACCGTGTCTGGGCCTCACTCCCCAAAGGAGCTCTTCCACTCACTGTCTCGCTTATGCTCCTCCCACTCACACACTTTTCTATCCTGTCACTCCTCCCATAGGACTGGGTCCTCCCTTAGTGGGTCCACCCACAGTCCTCTACCTAGGGTGTGTGTGGATGTGTGTAATGAGGGTCCCTTATGCAGAATCCCAATTTCTCGGCCACAGGAATACTACACACTCTTTTATGGGTGCAGTACCCCTCCGTGGCGTCCCGACCAGTGGGGCGCCTCAGCAATGGGCCCCCTTAAATGTTGAAATCCTGTGCAACTGCCCAGGCTGCCCCATTGGCAAGTTCCCCCTTCCCTGAGTCTGACTATCCGCTCTCCTGATATACATGTCTCACATTGGTAATGCCTCCTTTCATTTATAATAAGCTCTGGAGGAAGTTTCCAAGAGATCTGTGTCCGCTCCATAGATCTTAACAGCTTGTTTACATATAAGAAAAATCTGATTTTTTTTTCTGAAATAAAACATTGGATTACAGACATCAAAGTATCATTTTATATAGAAGGCTTAGGAGGGTTCATTCTACTGACAGATTTTCTTTAAGATCTATGGGCAGGAACCTAGATATCCCCAAAAATATGCCTCTAGATCTTATTTCACATTAAGAGGGGTATTACTAGTGTGATGCATGTAATAATGACTGATCGTCTAAACCAGGGGTCCCCAACTCCAGGCCTCAAGGGCCGCCAACAGTGCATGTTTTCAGGATCTCCTTAGTGTTGCACAGGAGTTGGAATCATCACCGCTGCAGATGATCACATTAACCCCTGTCCAATACTAAGGAAATCCTGAAATCCTGCACTGTTGGCGGCCCTCGAGGCCTGGAGTTGGGGACCTCTGGTCTAAACCCACTCCAGAGCTGTATAATATTATGACTAATTCAGTGCAGCAGAGCTGAGCTTCGGCTCATTACAAAGACATCTGCTGCCATAGTTGTCCTCTCATAGTGCTGTCAGCTCTACAGCAGACCTCTGCCTGACTGCAACTAACAAACTTTCAGCTTCCATATCACAGGGAGTCATTGTTGGGGCTGGAGCAATAGAGAACAACTTGTCTCATTACAACATATCTGCAGTTGCAGCTTTCCTCTTATAGTTTTGTCAACTCAGCTGTGCTCCCCTCCCAGAACACTGGCTGCATGTGAGATGGAAGCTGAAGAACTCTGCGGTGAGATCAGGAGACTGTCCTGTGTGAGACATGTAATGACACAGTCTCTTCTCACTGAGGTTTGTCTTATCACTAACACTTCTAGCAGTTCTCCTCATAGTGCAGCCTCTCCCCCAATACCGGCTCTGTGAGATGAAAGCTAAAAATGTGTTTGTAATGTCACTTATGTCGGCTGCACTACACTTTGAAATCACGCACAGGACAGCAGACAGTCGGTCATTACATGTCTTTCACTGGTAATGCCCTCTTTCATTTACAATAATCTCTAGAGGAAGGTTCTCAATGAGATCTATGTTCAGCCCATAGATTTTAGCTACTCATTTACATATAAAGAAAAACATGGATTTCTCTGGAATAAGATATCAAGCCGAAAATATCAAGGTATCATTTTATTCAGCTCTCTATGACCTGCAGGCCCATATAGACAATTTAGTAGGCCTGATACTTTTGACAGATAAGAGCCCATGTTTTATATTTTCTTTAATACAAAAAAAATTATTTGGGCCTCATTCAAATGGCCATATGAGAGCTTCATTTAACCCTGTAGCGCTATTATATTCCACAGCACTTTACAGACATCAGCAATACTGTCCACATTGGGGTCACAATCTACATTCCCTATGACTATGTCTTTGGAGTTTTAGGAAACCTGAAAAGCCGGCGGAAACCCACACAAACACGGGGAGAACATACAGACTCCTTGCAGATGTCGTCCTTGGTGGGATTTACCGCCAGTTACTTTCAGTTATATACAATTGCATACATGTGACTGACACCAAATAGAGGTATTATCTATATACAATTGTAATATCAAGCATGTACCTCCTATGGTGAGATTTGCACCTCTGGGATCTCCCACTTAGGGTACCTTTACACGCCACTAATGCAGCGATAAAGATTGACGGCAATGTGTCACCCTGGAACTATCGCTGCCCAATTCCCTCCCAATTGCGGCGTGCAATTTGGCGTCGATATGTCGCCTCACTCCGGTCGCCTGATTTCAGTGCAGTGCTCTGAAATCAGGCGACGTGAGCGAGGCAACATATCGACGCCAAATTCCCGAAATACACGCCTCAATTAGGAGGGAATTGGGCGGCGATAGTTCCAGGGCGACATATCGCTGTCAATCTTTATCGCCGCGGTTGTGGCGTATAAAGGTACCCTTAGGGTTATCAGTTAGGTGTTAGGGTAAGGGGTTAGGGTTAGGTTTAAGGGTTAGGTGTTAGGGTTATCAGTAAAGGTACCTTTACACGCCGCTACGGAAGGTTAGGAACAACTGGGTGCTTCACGTGCACGAGCACGTACCAACAGTTGCAAACGGTACCTGATACCGCCTTTACACGCCACTACAAGGTGCTCTACAGAAGGTTTAATCTATCCCTGGAGGCACCGCTGGGTGCCAGAAGTTACCTTCTGTAGAGCACCGTCCCTCATTTACACGCCGCAACAGAAGGTAATATGGGAGGACCTGGTGCAGCAGGGACAACACATAGGCGTGCCAGAGTTGTGGATTACGAGACGCTCGTACGGTGATTGGACAATGCAATAACATCATGATTGGCCAGGCAGCGCAGGAAGGCTGGCTAATACATGATGCTATAGCAAATGTGTAGTGTGACTGGTCAGCTCCTTAAATATGCCGCCCTATGTAGCGACAACCAATCGCAACGCAGGAGCTTCCACCAATGATCGCTGAAGGGGGGCAGTTTCCTGGAGGCTGTATCATGCCCCGGGGAGTTAACTAGGTGGTGAAATAACCTTACCGTACCTTATTTAGACGCCGTTACCATCGGGTTGAAATCAACCTGTTTTAGAGCACTGCTCTGAAACAGGTGCCGAAAGTGACGGGTGGAAACAAGCTACTTTACACGCCGCTACCTCGGGTTGATTTGACGGTGCAAGATACATTTGTCTCCGTAACCCGGTTGTTTTCAACCTTCTGTAGTGGCGTGTAAAGGTACCTTTTAGATGTTGGGTTTAATGGTTAGGTGTTAAGGTACTGTCACACACGGCAATATTGCTAGGCAATTTCACTGGCAATTTGCTAGTTGCAGTGAAATCATGGACACATTGTTCCATTTGCACACAGTCCATGATTTCACTGCAACCAGCAAATTGCCAGTGAAATTGCAAGCAAAATTGGCGCGTGTGACGGTACCTTTAGGGTTAGGGGTTAGGTTTAAGGGTTAGGTGTTAGGGTTATCAGTTAGGTGCTAGGTTTAAGGGTTAGGGGTTAGGGTTAGGGGTTAGGTTTTAGGGTTAGGGCTCAGGGTTAGGGTTGCCTGTAGGCATTTTTCCTTGTGGGCATTTTTCAGGGAACCATTTCAGAGATGTAGCACGTGGAGGTGGTGCTGCTCAGTAGCATGCAAGTACATGGACTTCACGTGTCGCCATGTATCCCCTTACACTCTGCCCTGTAAGTTTGCTGATTTATAATGAGTTTTTCTGTAGATTCAGATATGTTTTCCTTTTAAATACTGTTTTCCACGGTAATAATTTAAACCTTTCTTTTAACAAATTTTGCTACCGAAAGAACAGCTGAGACGAATAAGGTGCAATTTTGTCTGTTATCTTTGGCAGCCATCCAATCTTCTGTTCTCTCTGCAGAGCGCTCTGCCGGAGGCGAACCCTGGGGTTTCAGTGGTTATTTTTCTCATTGCCAGAACTGAAGCTGTACGTGTAATGTGGAGCATTAATTAATTAGATTAGGCTTGCTGTGTTCAACAACGTAATCGCAGGAAATCGGCAGTCAAATTCACAGGCACAGATAAGGAGCCAAACCTCAAAATCGAAGCGGAAATATCTATCGATTGAGCGGTATAGCACAATTACATGGAGCTTTGTGGAAGTCTTGTGTAAAGATGACATGGGTGACCTTAAAGTGAAAAATAAATGAAATTGAGTCATTTGTTGATAATTCTGGTCAAACTTGTTCAGATCTGTCATTCTGGCCAGGAATGTCTGAAGGTGGGATGGCGGATCATGTGACACATCTTGTTGCTTCCTCCTTCCTCCAATGATAAAAAGTTGTTTGTAGAGTAGAAATACAATTTCTGGAATGTATTCTGTCCATAATGGATGAATCCGACCATGTAAAAGCATGCAAGGTATCTTCAACTGCCATATTATAAGGTACAACTATTTGGTGTAGATCTCGGTTCTTCATCAGAACATTTTTTGTGGCAAGGAATAAACCAATTCCCGAATCTCATACTTTAAAACAATAAATTGCTCACATTGCAGAAATAAAAGTCTGAAAAGTAGGTATGAGTTTTAATCTGTTTCTCCAAAATGGATCAAACTAAACAAGCACAATGACAATGGGACCACAGGGAACCAGGGCACATGATCTGTCCCTCAAACTATGGGGCCCTATGCTATCTCTTATCTCTGGGGGAGGCCAGAGTCTCCAACCGGGCCCTTCTCCTGACTAGTCCTGATCTGATTCCCTATCCCCTTGGGACAGGGGAGTAAAAAACCCACAGATAAAGACAGACAAGGGAAAAATCAAAACTCCTATCACAAAGCACACACAAAGGTAAAGACAATAAGAGATGAAGGAGGAAAAACAAGAGCAGATAGGAAGCAACAAAACGGGAAGAACATCCACAACTGCATCAAGCAAAGAGCACAACTGTCATGAGAATCTGGGACACCACACGTAATGGATCAACATAGGGTAAGCTATAGCTGGCATGGGTAGAAGTATGTAAAGTGCTACGGAATTAATAGCGCTATATAAATGAATAAATATTATATTATTATTATTATAGAAGGATTCTTCCAGCATAAATAGGAGGAGAGCAGATGTGTTGGGCCTCTTCACAACATGTGATAACAGAGGCAAACTGGCAGCAGAGATTAACTCTTGCTAGCCTGCCTATAACGTCAGCACACAGCTGGTTGATCCCAAGTTTGCCTGTGTTGATTGTAGACACCAGAGAAACCATAAGGCGGAGTGTCAGATTCTGTAATCTGAACATAGCCCAATGCCGCCATGACAGTCAGCGAAGTTTGTACAAAACTCTGTGTGATACACATACAATATGCTAAACATTCGGCAGCTACTATAGAAGTTATTTTACATAGATCTTAAAGATTAACTAAACATTTTAGGATAAAAGCTTATATAATTGTGTACAGTTGGGTGTGGGTGTGTGTCCTAAGATCTCTACTGATCATCAAAAAGACCCCCGAGAAGTGCTCATCTCAGGTGACAAGTGCGTACAACTCGTGCCTGAGCCTGTGCACTAAATGGAGTACAGAAAATTTTTAATTGATTTCATATTCCACTTTGTGTGTTCCTAGGCTGGAGATGTGAGTTTCCTCCTCCTCAGCTGCGCACTTATCATAGAATCATAGACTGGTAGAGTTGGAAGGGACATCCTGGGTTGTCTGGTCCATTGATTCCATTAAATAATCCTGAGGGTATCCCACTTCTTAAGGGTCTTTTGATCGGTGGAGGTGTCAGGTCCTGGACCCCAATCGATTTGAAGACAATGTAACCCAATAAAATCAAATAGTTTTATTACTCTTTAAACACAATTGCGCACACAAAACAGCATGGATTCAACTTGGTGCTAGATACATTCTTTGAAGGTGCCTACTGAATTTGTGTCATCGTTGGGTCTGGTAAATGTGGGTCTATATATAGTCTGGGAACTGATCCTGGACTCCTGTTCGGCCAAGTTATAAGGTCCTCATACACATTATGTGGTTGGCCAACCATGCCAAAACCTGCAGCTTTTATCCAGTGTTTGCTTAGTGCCGTCTTTCTGTCAGGTGGAACTAGTCTGGGAAGTCTCTCTTAATGCTCTAAATAAAACTGCCATTTTCTCACATATGACTGACACTTTAGAATATTTTTAATTTGTGTATGATCTAAAACCATACAGCTGGTAAAAATCATCAATACAGGGTCATGCTCCATTGTGATTGCAATGAAAACGGATGTTTTTCGACTATGACGTATGCTGTCTTAAAATAATATTGATAGTCTACGTGTACAACATGATCAGTTGTTACTTCTTTCAACTGCTTCAGGGTTCAAAAACTGTGAAAAGGTTAAAAGAAGTAACATATCGTTCTTCAGGGACTTTATTTGGAAGCCGCCAGCCCTTTACAATTGAAAACAGAAAAAGATGCCGAGGCGCTGCATAAAGCCAGAGCAATCAACCAACTAAGACTGGTTCACACTACCGGTTTTCAGTATCCATTTGAAACCAGTTGAAACTGGATGCACCCCCATCCATTTTAGGCCCATGACTTTCATGGGCCCACAGGCACTTGCGGATGCACCCAGTTCTTCCCGGTTCCCCTCGGTTCACGTTATTTTCACTGAGACCAAAAACACAGTTTATAGCGATTTTGGTGACCGTTTCAAAACTGAGAACACCCGGATCCGGGACAACGCAGATTAATTTATGGAACCCGGATGCGGCAGACGCCGGATCTGGGTTTTGTAACCCCACTAGGGGGTGTGTTATTTACAACCAGATTCAGGAAAAAAGGTACACACCCTGATGCAACGGGATGCTCACACGTTGGTATTATCACTGATCCGTGAGATGAGTCAGTGATAATACCGATGCGGGTGCATCCAGTTGCAACAGGTTTTGTGGGAGATTCCGGAGGGATGCAATTTTACCCGCATTCCTCTACATTACAAAAACTGGTATGGTGAAGCCAGCCTAAGCTGCTGTAGGTAAAAGACCATTGACTTTTTACTGAAGCAGCTCCACCAAGAAAACCTCAGCAGATCCTCTGGCAACTATAAGTCGTGTGAATACACCCTTTATGGCAGCTCACAGTTATCAGAAATGGCGTAATTTGCTCCAATCTTTGGTCTACTCTCTTACTCCACCACTCCTTTTTTGTTTCTTTTTTGCACCCTAATTTATTGTAAATTACCTCAACTTTTTTTAACATGGTAGCATACTTCCACTCTTAGATTATACCAGTACAAACAATTTATGGCCAGTTTAAATTTTTTGCTGGTTGTTCCAAATGATTGTAAGATTCCAGTCCAATTCCATCCATTCAATCATGTCCAACTATTGGATACCATATGAACCATTTTCCTCCAAGCTTCTCTGTAGTCACAGCATGTTTCTGTTCTCTGATGATCGTTACCATGTCTGCCAAAATGGTATCCAGCCAACGGGTCTTAGGTTTTCCGCGACCTCCACTGCCACTGACCATACCAAGCATCGTGTCCTTCTCGAGGGAATTTGCTCTCATCACATGGCCAAAGTAAGACAGTTTCTGTTTTATGACTTTTTCTACTAGGGATGTTTATGGATTGACACATTACAGAACAGCCTTATTTGTGATCTTGGCTGTTCACGAAATATGTAGGAGTCTCCTCCAGCACCACAGTTCAAAGGAATCGATCTTGCTTTGATCATCCTTTGTCAAGGTCCATACCTTACAATGCGATTGGGAATGCAGTGGCTGTAACCAATTCGTTGTTTGGTGATCAAGAGGTCCTTGCACTTTCACAGTTGCTCTGATTTGCCGCACGACCCATAGCAAGCCGCTTGATTTCAGCTGTAGAGACGTCATACAATCAATGAGGGACCCCAGGAAGATGAAACAGCCTACCATTTCTATTGGTTCATTGTAATATACTTGTAAATATATTCACGTGTTCTTCACCCTTTACGTTGAAATGTTGTAAAAACACCAAAAGTTTTACTATGCCCGCTGTTCTAAGAATTTTTCTTAGGCATTTGGCCCCTGTTGTGTCTAAATAACAATACAAACCCTACAGAATATTATACACAAATAATAGAATTGGGCAAGTCATAACCACAACATGGGATATCCGGCTAACTTTCTTACTAAACCTCCTTCATATTAATAGCAAGAACGTGGTGGTGGAGAGTTTGGGAGTCAATTATTATTTTTTACATGTAGTCGTGTTCAATTGGCGCTTGTTATAGTCTAACTAATGAATTGTCTGGAAAGGTGATACTGTCAATTTTATTCAAAGACCTCTATATTCCTGGTTGTTGTTTGTTTTTGTTAGGATTATTCAAAAATAATGAGCAAAGCGGATAGAAATATTAATACTTGGAAATGCTACATTGTGCACGACTATGACCATAATTGCATAAAATGAACTCCTCCGACTGAGATCATTAACTGTTTCCCAAGTCCGATAGAATTAAATGAGCGTGCTACTTTGCAAGCAGCGTGACCTCATGATCTCGTTGCCCTTTCTGGATTTGTAAATTGCTGTCTGAGTCCAAGTTAAGACATTTGTCTGTTTCTTACCGGATGCGAAGCTCGCTTATTATAAGCAATCAGAATATTTAATAAAATGATGGCTCTTACTTTTTTATTTTATTTAATATTTGTTTACAGAAAATGTTATATAGGCTATCACGTCTGATGTTCCATGTTCATGATTTTGTTTGCGGCTTCCATCTGAATCCCATTACTCATGAATGCCCCCAATAACTTTCAGAAATATGAAATGTTGGAATTGGTTAGACTTCTTTCTGGTGGAGTCTGTCTTCTCGTTCAACGCCCTGAACACAATGACCTAGTCTACCAAAGCCATTGGAGAGAAGGTTAAACTGGGTCTAAAATGTCATGTTTTTAACTTTGTATGCCTCATTACAATTCATGACATGTTTTGGGGCTTCAGATTTGAGTCAAAATGTGACATTGACCTGACGGAAATGATTTACTTGTATCTAGAGATGAGCATAAAGATTTGCTCCACTTTTGGTCAGGAGTCATTATTCCATGACATGGAACTTCTTCGTCCGGCATACAAATATCCTGGGCACCTTTTGAGCTTACTAGACTTCATGCGACATCATGAGTTGGGTTGGGCTGCAAAGTCATGATGCCGTTGAGAATAGAAATAGCAAAAAAAAAGGTCCAAGATGCTCGAACTTGAGTGAACATGCAAAACAAAAGGAGAAGACAGGTGCACACTGAGAAGAACCTGTGGGCACGGTGTTAAAAGAGGTATTAGGGATTGACCTCTCACCTGTCCGGTTGTGCTCACCTAGTACAACCACGGTCTAAGGCCTTCTTTTTGCGCCGGCTGCGGGGTAACTTTGAGCTCCGGATACCACGGCTGTACTCCGGTCACGTGACTCCGGTCAGCTGATCTCACGCTTACATCACGGCAGGTCCTATTGCTAGTATTCCAGGTCCTTCACCGAAGCTGCTCCTCACAATCTCCTAAACAGAGGTAGGAATCAATATGGGGATAGTTCATGACTCACAGCTTTAAGATAAGGAACCAGTAGAGAAACTCCCACCTGATGAAGATGGCGTGCCGCCATTGAAACGCGTTGTGGCTATTAATAAAGAAAGTTAAGTATATTATTGTTGCCCCCTCCTGGTTCTTTATCTTAGCTCTCTGAGTCACGAAATATCCTCAAATTGAACTTGAGTGAAGACCGAGGAGGCTCGTGCTGCCCTGGTTTGGCTGCCATGGACATGGTAGATTACTCCTAACCAGTATAGATCAAATCTTTTTTGCTCGTCTTTATCCAAATCTTTATGGGGTGGAACTGTTTGACCTCTCTATAGAAAGTTTTAATCAATACATTGTTGTTTACTAGTCCGTGCAGGGGCATAACTACAACAGGTACAAGCACCCAGGACCTGGAGCCTAGGGGGCCACAAGAGACCCTTTGGCCTATAGAAAAAGACCATACTATTAAAGATTTCCAATAATTAGGGCCCCCTTTGGAGCTTTCTCATTGGGGTCCATGAGCTTTAACTTATGCCACTGAATTTGTGTAAAGGATTTTTACACCCTAGCTACCTCCTGACAGCCCATTCCTGCATAATATTGCAATTGGTGTATATAATCTAGGTTTTGTGGAGCTCAGGTTATTTTCTGGCTTTGGGTTTCCTTCTATCTTCTCATTCTTCCTTATGCACCTTTACTTGCTGAAGCCACATGGGGACTCTGAGAAGGATAATTGGCTCAGATTTTGTAGGGGACATTGTGCTAATGGTAAAATCCACCTCTCATGAGACATTTTGTCCTGTTGTTATTTTACTATTCTGTAAAATTAGAAAGCTGAACTGCAAGATCTTTAAAAAAAGAAATAAAAATGAGTCGTCTCTTCTCTTTTTTTTATCATTTTTTCTTCTTCTAGTGAATGATATACTTGTTCACAATATTAATTCTTGCTCTCTTGGTGGTTATTTTTTGTAAAATATGATAAATAACAAATGATGCCAAGTGCGCAAACTTTATAATATTTCAGTCCCCAATTCCAATATTGTTAAATGTTGCAGAATAGAGCCATTATTTAGCCAGTGATTAGAGGTGGGCGAACACGCAGACCTTCAGGTTCAGATCCAGAAGAATTTTTAAAAAGTCTGGGTTCGGGACCAGACTTGACCAGAACTTGAGCCTGAGCTCAAACTTTAGTGCTATAAAATGGTTAAAGAAATCAAAATGGTGATTAAAGCAGGAGAATTATACTTACCAGCCTCCAGAGCTGCAGTCACACTTGCTTCCAGGTCAGCTCATTAAGCCTCATGAATATTCACTGCACTCTCAGCATCTGTTATTGGCTGTTACATTCAGACTGCGCCCCTATCCATTGTACTGGTGTCTGTGATACACAGTAGTGTATGGCAATGAACCTACCATTATATGTGTGTAAAAATAAATAATTTAAAAAAATGTGTGGGTTCCCCAGCCTTTTTGATTCTCAGCACATATAAATCAGACAGCTGCGGGCTGCAGCTTTATATTAGCTGAGTATCAAGGGGGACCCCAAGCACAATTAAAAAAAATGGTTTGGGGTTCCTCCCAACTTCAATACTCAGCCAGGATAAAGCACACGGTTGGGGGTTGGTATTCTCACCCCAAGGAAGCACATGGTTATGGAGCTCGCGCAGGCTAAGGATAACAGCCCGCAGCTGACCCAGAATTTGGTGCATTCATTAGATGCCCCATAAACAAGGTGCTTTAGGCTGAAGGCACACTGACGTGAGACTCACGCGAGTGCAGTGCGTGAAAAAATCGCATTGCATTCGGACCAATGTTAAGCAATGCTGCAGGGCATATTGGTGCGTTTTTCTCACGTCGAACACGCATTGCGAGGGCAGCATGCTGCGATTGCACGCGTTTTTCATGCGCGAGAGCCCAAGGTAACTCAATGGACGCACCATTGTAACACGAGTGTCATGCATGAAAAACGCACAAAAACAGTTTGGAGCAGTAAGTTGACTCATCAGCTTATCAGGAAGTGCAGCTGCAATTAGGGTCCCATTACGAGCACAAGCTGTGCTTCCTCCTCCACAGAGCCTGATCCTGCATCATGTCCTGGTATGTTAATGTTGAGATGTTAATTGTGCTTGTTCAGGACCATCCAGTAATATGGGACAAGAGTGATCCAGCTTAGGCTACGGTCACAGAACATTCATCCAGAGAATGGCAGCAACTCACCGGGCAGGTTTCAGCAGTGTATGCCCTCTGATTCTATTTCTGCCGTAATCTGCACTGCGCGGCTACTGCCGCTGTCCAGTGCTGAAATTTCAGATCCGCATTTAGCGTGGAGCTAGCCGCGGTTCTGAAATTTCAGCCAGGAGCTCTCCAGGAGCTGAAGTTCAGCACCAGTGTCCGAGAACCGGAATGATTTTATGTTGTATCCGGTGGGATCCGGCGCCCATAGACTCCCATGTTATGAGTCGCCGGATCACACCGGATCCAGGAGGATCTAATTTGGTCCTATTTTTGCCCCGGATACAAAAATGCTGCAAGCTCCTATTGTGTGTCCGGGGCAAAAAAACCAAATGTGCCAGATCTTCCCAGATAGCACAAAACCGGATGGTAAATCACTGCCATCCAGCCCCATCTGGTCCCATAGGAATACTATGGGGCCAAAATCGGATCCGGGGCTGTCCGATTCACACCGGACAGCCCCAGATCCTAAAAATAGTGGTGTCAAGCCGGCATTCGATCTATTGTTTGTGGCACAACCCCTTTAAGTGCAAGCACTTAAAAAATGATTCGAGGATTAGAGCTAATTGGTGTCTACCGTTGTTTTTGCATTCTAGTTCTTCCCAGTGGTTTCTAGGGTTATTTATACATGTATAAACCATCAGCAATCTTGCGGTTCCTGGCAGTGATCCACTCTTTTATGTGGGTCTGGTTTTGTTTTGTTTCTTGGGAGCAATTTCAGATTATTTTAGCTATTCTGGATTTTCTGGTTTACCTGTCCAGCAGGTTTAGATCATGTATATGATTAGTAGCACAATATTCATCATGCGAGCAAGTTCATGGGAATATTCCAGCCATTTCTTATTACCGTATGTTACTTCTAGAGAATATATTAAATATTTCTGAAAATCTGATAATCTAGGTAAAAAAAGAGAATATTACAGAAACCTCCCCTCCACCCCACAACAACTATTAGGCTATGTGCACACCTAGCATTTGTTTATATGTTTTTACTTGCAGTTTTGTGCAAAGGAAAATGCATCCCAGCAAAGTCTATGGGGTTTTCTGATGTGCTGTGCACACCTTTAGGTTTTTTCACCTGCAGAATTTGGTGCAGAAAAAAGAAACAACATGCAGCTCATTGTTTCTGGGTTTTTCTCATAGACTATATGATAGAGACACATAGAAAAAAATTTACACTGGGAGCCTCTCTTCTCACCTATTGTATCCTCACCAATCCCTTATAGACTGATTCCTCATGGGCAGGGACCTCTCTCCTCTGCTCCTGTATCCTGATCCATCCTTTGTAGATTTGTGGGCAGGGTCATCTCTCCTCATCTACTGTATCCTCACCCATCCCTTGTAGATTGATTCCTCATAGGCAGGGTCTTCTCTCCTCACCTACTGTATCCTCACCCATCTCTTGTAGATTCGTGGACAGGGTCTCTCATCTCACCTACTTTATCCTCACCCATCCCTTGTAGACTGTGAGCCCTCATGGGTAGGGTCCTCTCTCCTCACCTACTGTATCCTCACCCATCCCTTGTAGGCTGTGAGCCCTCACAAGCAGGGTCCTCTCTCCTTCTGTAGCTGTGGGCCTTGTATTGCTCATAATTATTGTAATTTTCTATGTATGCCTCTTTTCACATGTACAGCGACATGGTATAAATGGCGTCATAATAATAAATATTAATAATCCTTATTTCTGTAGCCATACCAGACACTGCACACTGATTTCACCAGTAAAATTTTTCTCGAACATGTTTTATAGGCATGTATGAAGGGAGCCTTAGCAAAATACATCTTTACTACTGAGTTGGGCTGGCAGGGAAGGGGTTACTCGGATATCGGGAGGTGGCTTCGGTGGGGGATCACGGCTGGTCGGTTCCAGGTTCCATGCCCTGGACACTCAATGGCTGATGAGGGTGATGATGATGGGGGATGAGAGGAACTTGGGGATAGGGAAATGTGACGCCACCTGTGATACCTGGTAATGTGGTTACCAGCGCTGCAGCCGGCCGCTGAGGTGATGGTGAAGCAGATTTGGTAGTACAGCTCCCTAAAGGCACAGCTTTTAAGTCACGGCAGCGGGGTGGATGAGAGGAGTCGTAGTCCTTGGCTCTGTGGTGCTGTAGAAGCCTCCCAGGCAACGAATAATTTATGCAAAGACCAGATTAGCTCAAACAGTTTTTTACTGGTACCAGATGGATAAGGTACATGGTACCGTCTGATTCACTGGGGGTTATAGCTGCAGATTTTGGAGGTTTTTCCAGAGTCTGGCAGAGATGTCTCTACAATAATGTTCTTGGTCGGTGTTTGCTGTAGCTCTCCTGTCAACCACACTAAAGAGCCCGATCGCCAGTCCCCAGGTCTGTTACTAAAGGTACTTCTGACTCCTTTCCGGTACAGACGGGAGCGATGAGAAGACAATCCTCCCGCCACCGGTATTTAGTCCTTTCCCTTGTAAGTGTCTTGGACCCACTTTGGGACAGAGATGGGATTTAGTTCTGTGGTGCTGTGGCTCCTATTTTAGGCCCACAGCCTGCTGGTCTGCTGTTTGGGATAAACCGTTAACTAACCGCCTCAGTTCCAGTTTACCGGTGTTGACCTGGACTCTCCAGCCGGCTCCAACCAGACCTGGAGTGTCCCCCTTCGTTGTCTGGGTCACCTCTCTCCTTAGAGGTGCCCTCCTGTCACGACTGCAGTGTCCCCTGCGTCCGTCTTCTCTACTCTTCTGTCACCATCTGACTGACTTGTGTGTAACTGTCACTCATGCTCTTCTAGGCTCTACCCCCCTGGGACCTACTGAATACCAGTCCTCTGTACTAAGGTGTCCTATGAGCGTGTTTTAGGTGCAGACTCTGCATTAACCTCCTTCATCCGCGACTACAGAGATACTACGCCTTCTGTTTGGGGTGCAGTACCTCCTTGTGGCGTCCAGCCAGAGGGGCGCCACACTACAGTATTTACTGCACACCAACAGTAGCAGCTATCCTCCCGAGAGTTAAAGAGAGCCTGTAATTAGGATTTAACCTATTAAAGTAATGGTATGTCCTTAATGGCCCTGTCATACTGATTTAAAGCATAAGTATATTGTAAAAATGCATAGCCTGGTTCTTGTTTAATTTATGTTCGAAGTCTTGGTGTAGTAGTCTCTTCCCGTATCTGGGTGAGACTGTGGAGTGAGACTGTGGGTAGTGTATTTGGCTCTGTTGTGGCCCCTCCACATTTGTATGATCCTCCTTTTTCAAACTTTTCATTGCATCACTCTTGCCACAGGTGACGCTTGTGCACATCCATCTTTCTCCATCAAAATGGCCGTGCTGTGTGTTCCTCATTAAAACTGCTATTTGAAACATCAGCTTTAAAGCACCACTACAGCAGGGGAGTCGGGGACTTCAGCGCTGGAGTGATGTTTTAACTTTAAGTCCCCTGCCCCTGGTAAAATACTTGCCCTTCGGCATTTTAATCTATTGTCAACTTTGCTCTTGTCCCCATGGTGTGCTGATAACTTCTGACTGGCCAGAAATCAGAGGTTACATCACAAGCTGTCAATATAAGTCTATGAGAGCCAAAATGAGGCTCTCAGACTTGTTTTAAAGAGTGACCTCCAGCGTGCCCCTTGAAACACTGGAGCTTCCGACATGTCACAATCTGTTGAAAACCGTCCACAGCAGCACTGAAAACATTTGCAGATGCTGTAGGGTAAGTAGGAGACAGGGGGCAGGGAATGTAGATCTAGAGCACCAATCCAGAGATGAAGATTTGCGATAACTGTTGAATCAAATCCTTGCAGTTAAACTTTGGTTTAGGTAGAAGCTCAGCACGTCGTCTATGTAACGCAGACTTACTCTTTTCATGGTGTAGAAGCAATCGTCCTGTAATAGCCTGGGATTATCCGGCAGCTTGTCTCAGGTGAGGCTATTTTTACGTTTGGCATCTTTCCTCTTGCAGCACCGAGTTAACGAGATTTACTATATTTACAGCGCCGCCCATGACATTAGAACAGATTGTAATAGGAGGAGGGTCACGTGGGCAGCTAAACCTTTCACTTTCTGCTCTCTGCTTTACTCATCTTGTCCGTCGCTTTCATGTGCAGCAGTTAAAGGTTTTTGCTATGTAATCTGAAGACAGCATGCTGTAAGGGTTAAAACATAGAATTTAGGGAGGCCTATCTTATTAAGGTCTGATCTGTTGTTTTCCTGGAATGTTTGCTTAAGCAGCGGGACTTATTGGTCGGACTACAATGACTTGTGTACAGTAGTCTGACACACCTCCTCCTCTGATTGGCACCTCACTGTCATTGTATAATGTCTATTGAGAACCTGCTGTAGGTGGGGTTAGCTTCCTCCGCTCTGCTGTATCGCTAAAGCTAAACATTTTGATTGTGTCAGAACGGCTGCACCCAGTAAACTAAGTCGTACATCAGTAAAAGAGGTTTTTCTGCTAACGTAAGAGATGGTATCTGTAGTATAGTTGGTGGTGGTCTAACTATCAAAACCATAAATTATTATATGATTAAGTACTAATTAGGCCTTGGGTCTCCTTCACTGTTTTCTCTTACACATTGTTGCTCTCAGCCACCCATCATGCATTGAATTAGATTAGGGTTACATGGAGGCGCAGCGTAGTCCTATGCTTAGGTTTTTGGAATTACTACTGTGCAGGAGTGATGCAAGAAGATCTTCTCTACCATAGACTCCAGGAATTGTCCCTCCAATGTAATTGTATTTTTTAGTGACATAATATACAATGTATATTCGGTGTGGCTAGGACCTACAGTATGTATAGCGGGAATTTATGCTGCTGATACAGAGATAGCAGTAGACTGCATAGATGAACACCAAAAACAATCTCCTACGTTTACCCTGAGCCGCAAATAAGACTGGTCCCACTTTAATTTGGATGGATATTGGTCACAGCTTTACTTAGTAAACTTATTAAACACACACACTTGTTATTAAAACAATCATCTTGATTTGGTAAAAATGGTTAACAACGCTCAAGGACGGCCTGCAGCTCCACTCTCTCACATCTTCTCCATTATTTAACGCTGCTTTGACTTGACGTGCTCACATATAGAAAACTCTATGAATACAACACTACACACATGTTCATCATAAAGGAAGAAGAGTGGGAAACTGTGCCCACCGCACCCCAATACCGAAGAGGGCGTGGCAAGGCAAAGCAGGAACATATATAAAAAAACTCTGGGATATGATTGGGTCATAAGGATTTAAAGGGTCTCTGTCAGGACATTTTTAGAGTATGATACTAATAGTACCCTTGAATAGTGCCTGGGAAGACCTTTTAAAAACATGTAAAAATTATTACATATGCTTTGTAGTTTTCTTGCGATAAGCATCTGCGTATCCTGCAGTTAGCTCGTGCACATTAGTGCATTAGGCTCATTACTCCCCAACCCACTCTCCCTCCCTACCTGACCTAGCCATTAACGTCAACAGCTGCTCACTTTCCCCAGTCCCTCATCCTCGGTGCCTCGGGTAATCCTCTCCTTCGAGCCGCATATCCAAGCCCTTGCCACCTCCTGCCGAGTCCTCAACCCCAACACTGCTAAAACACTCGTCCATGCCCTCATTATCTCCCGCCTCGATTATTGCAACCTCCTGCTCATCGTCCTCCCCTCCTACTCCCTTGCCCCTCTCCAATCTATCCTAAACTCTGCCGCCCGACTAAACCACCTGACTCCCCACTATCTCTCCTCTCCCAATGCCTCTTTGGGTGGGAGGGAAAGTAGGAGACGTCTTAATGGATTCCCTCCTTAAAGGGAATCTGTCATCAGGCTTTTAATCACTATAATAAAATAATCAAGATAGATAGAACATAATAATAATTCATAATAATAATATTCAGCACATACAGCATTGAACTACTGTACCCAATTTAGTATATATTTTCGGAGTTAGTCCTTTTTATATCTACTCCGACTCCACCAAAATGTATATTGACTCCATGATTCCGACTCCGACTCCACAGCCCTGTCTAAAACGAATCATAAATATGGGGCATATAATTAAAGCCAGTTTTTTGGGTGTAAATCTGTTGCATGTACCTTAATAAATATGCCTAATTGTCACCAAAATGCTTTATATACTGTATAAATTGTAAACACCCTGCAACACTTCATAATTGGTGTGGCTGGTTATAATCTACACTTGCATCTACCAGGTCTTGAGTGATGGGTATGTTGGTGCTAGACTTATTTCATAATTTGTACCAGACTTATTAACATAGGTAGCTAATTGGTAAACTAGCATTGATAAATCATAGTCCCATGTTAAAATGCAGAAGATTTGCCAATGAACTTGCTCAAGTGTTGTTTGCTGGCTGATTGGATCAATCAGCCAGTACATCATTGTTGGCAGCACAAACTGCATTATGAACAGGGATGTCACTACTCCAACTATATTCATGCTTTAAGGGTGGTTTACACATAGTGAGATTGCAAACGAGATCGCTGCTACGTCACCAATTTTGTGACGTAGCAACGACATCGCTGGCGATCTCGCTGTGTGTGACACTTAGCAGCGATTGGCCCCCCGCTGGGAGATTGCTGATCTTTATTGAATGGCCTGGGCCATTTTTTGATCGGCGATCTCCCACTGGCCAGGCTGCATTGCTGTGTGTGATAGGCAGACTCACCAGCAATCCCCATTCTGCGCCCGAGACCTCGAACGATCCCAACGACCGTCGGGTGTCGGCGCATCGCTGGGTAATCACTGGTGAGATCTGCCTGTCTGACATCTCACAAGCGACCACATAGCGACGCACCAGTGATCCCGGTCAGGCAGGATCATTGTTGTGATCACTGGTGCGTCACTACGTGTAAACCCCCCTTTACAGGGACAGAAAAATTTGAAAATCTATTTGTACCATATACAGTTTTATGTCAACAGGGACAAAATTGAGCACCGCTCGGCTTGGATATAGTCGATTGGTGCTCATTAATGGGCAGAAAATGAGCTCCAACTCTACAATGAGAGGTTTTTGGCATGCCCTGGGTCACTGTACTCTACAATGTGACCCCAGGCTTAAAGTGTGGTTGGGGAAGGGGGGCGTTGGACAGTGTACATATCCTAGTTATCCATAAAGGCCCACCAGAGTGCCAGTGGTTTGTCCATCAAGCTCAAGTTGCTGGTCGGGACAATCTTATTTGAACACAATGCTGTTGTACACATTTTGCATATATTACACTGGTCAACAGCATTTTTGGTGCCAAAGATATTTCATTGAATTTAGGGTAACTTTGGGGTGCTGATTCTGAATATGTCATCAGTTTTGCCAGATTGGCTCAAGTTTTTGAGATTTTTCGTAAAATGTGTAACAAAAAAGACGTTTTTTTGCTACTTTTTTAACGAAGTCTGTTATGTTTCTTCTATGTTTTGTCAGTGTATATTCACCACAAATGTAACAGAATGAGTCTGGATCGTTAAGACAACTTCTTCTTGATGAGTTCATGCTTTTCACTGGACAACAGACAACAACATAAAGTTAGTGCCAAAAATCAAGCTATGAACAAACTTTTAGAACACTAATTAACACAAAACTATATTGAGAACTGCTCAGTTCAAGTACTAATCCAAAGAAATTAATGAGATGATGCGTCGCATTTACCAACAAGTGCTATAAATAAGATACCAAAAATCTCAAAAACTTGAGCCAATCTGGCAAAACTGATAGCATATTCAGAATCAGCACCCCAAAAATACCCCAAATTCATTAAAATATTTTGGGCACCAGAAAAAAAAATTTTTTTTGTTGACCTGTGTTATTGGGTAATTAAAATGTATTTGCTCTGGTGAGCCTAAAGGATCCCAATTTGATCCTGATAGCAGAATTCAGTTTGTATATTTGCAGTCCAGTCTAGGATGAAGCTTAAAGTAGATAAAGTTTTGGTGGTATCTGATAATGCCTATGTGAATTTAAGTTCATTTAGTCATGTCCAACCCTTTTAGATACTCTATAGGCTGTGTTTCCCAACTCCAGTCCTCAAGGCACACCAACAGGTCATGTTTTCAGGATTTTCTTAGGATTGCATAGGTGATAATTTAATCACTTGCACAGGGGATAATTCCATCATCTGTCTAATGATAAGGAAATCCTGAAAACATGACCCGTTGGTGTGCCTTGAGGACTGGAGTTGGGAAACACTGCTCTATAGGCTGTGTTTTGCCATACTTCCCTGTTTACCATGGCTTCTTTCAATCATTTGATATTTCATTTCTAGATCATTCTTGATGGTATACAGCAAACGAGTCTTCAATCCCCATTGTCTCCTTTTACCATTGAGCATTCCAAGTAGTATTTCCATTTCTAGAGAATTGGCTCTCACCACATGTTCAAAATGGGTCGGTTTCTATCTGGTGATCTTGTCTTACAAGGACATCTCTCAGTTTATATGAAGAAGAACATTTTTGTTGGTGATCCTAGCTGTCAATGGGATTCGTAAAAGTGCTCACCAGAATCACAGCTCAAAGGCATACTCTACATTTTCCTGCTTTCATGAGGGTCCACATCTCAGTTGGGAACAAAACTGCAGTGATCAGTCTTTGACGGAGACGGGGATGTGGTTGTACTTCCATACTTGATCCATGCTCATCATGAATGCATGACCCAGTGCTAATCAGCGCTTGCTTTCTTCTGGCGAACTACCACTGTGATCAAAGAGGAAACCAAGGAAAACAAATGTCAACAATTCTTTTTCTTCACTGTTGTACTTTATGTGGACTTTCTCATTGGTGGTGCTCATGATTTTGGTCATCTTGATGTTCAGATAAAGGCCCATCTTCTTGCTTTCTTCTTTCATATTGAGTCTTTGCCAGCAGGGTTGTGCCATCTGCATATCTCAGATTGCTGCTGGTTCTTCTACCCATTTTCATCCCAACACTCGAATCATGCCAGGATGGGGGGCCCCTATTATTATTTTTAAACGTTGGACCTCATTGCATCTATTCTAAGATTTATTTTCAATCCCTTTATCACCGATATCAATGGACTAAAACCACCAAGTGTTTGTGGACCTTGAAGCCTTTAGGATGGAGCAGATTAGCCGAGCCCCCTACATCTATAGTACAAATAGCCTCCTATTCTGGTGCCTCCGTCAGGTTAATAACAAAAGCATTCACCCTTATTTTCTTTCCTTGTATAAATAACGTGAAGGACTGAGTGTAATTAAGTAGCCGGATTGTTTGCTGTGTTTGAAGTGGAGTTAATAATTGATGCGGAGCTCCAGCCCGACAGTGAGAAAAGAGGCCGCCATGTCGTGGCGTTCATTAGAATAAATCTCAATTATAGCATCACCTACAAACTTTCATGTATAAAAAGTCTGTTTCTGATTTGTAGATTTGTTCTCCTGAGAATGTTCTAGATAGCGCTTTTTCCTTTTATGTATTGCGGGACAGGAATAATATATAGAAGAGCCTAATGCCAACTATTAACCTGGACCATTAAGTACTATCTTATATTTTTTAATGGCAAATCTCTGGAGCAGAGTGCAGTACTCAGCAGCTTCTAAAGTGCTCTCGCAAGGGTTGTGAAGGCTGCCATTATACTGTATAATGTATGGCCTGTCAGATCATTAACAGCCGATTGTATCACTGAGGCCTGAGGCGCCAAATACCTCACACATCTGTCGCAGTTGATGTTACCATCAGTAGTCCAATGGTAGCCTTAACTAGGATTTATTTAGTTTAAAGTGAACCTGTCACCAAATTTGGGTGTGTGAAACTAAAAGCTTCCCCTTCAGCAGCACCTGTGCTGCATTATAAGAAGGAGGCAATTATGTCCTGACTCCCAGTACACCGAATAAATACGTTTTAAAAACTTCCCGCTCTGTATTATAATTACCTGTTTCAGTCCGATGGCCTTGATTTTTTTCTTGGTCCGTCCCACCTCTTGTCGCCGTCCGGCAGCCTCTTCTTAAGAGTGACATCTAAATTGCACTCCTGCGCAGAGGCCTTTCCAGATTGTGCAGGCACACTGTGTACTTGCGCAGAGTACTTAGCGGTTTGCGCGTGCGCAGAACAGTTTTAGACTTTTCCCACAGTAGGGCAGAGCGCAGTGCACAGGTGTGATCCGGAGAAGAGTATGTGCAGGTGCACAATTTGGATTTCAGTCAGAAAGAGGCTGTCGGATGGTGAGGAAAGGTGGGTGGACAGCAAGGAGAGGCAGGATGGACAGCAAGGAGAGGCGGGATGGATGGCGAGAAGAGGCGGATGGATGGCGAGGAGGATGACGGCAACCCTCAGCCGCCAGCACTGTGAACAAAACCTCCACCGTCAACCATCGATTTTCCACGTATAACCCCAGTCCCCCCGATACCCCCTCACTGCGGGAACAAGCGTTCCACAGCGAGGAGAGGCGGGATACGTGGCGAGGAGAGGTGGGATGGACTCAGCTACAATCAAACCCATCGAACCGGAAACAAGTAATTATAATACAGTGCAGGAAGTTTTTAAAACTCATTTCTTAAAGTGTACAGGGGCAGTCAGGGCATAATAGCTTCCTTCTTTAAGTGCAGCATAGGCAGGGCGTAACTACAACAGGTGCAGAGGTTGCGATCGCACCTGTGCCCCAGAGCCCAGGGGGTCCCAAAAGTCCCTTTGGCCTATAGAAAAAGACTATTGCTGTTAAGGATTTGTAATAATTGGGGGCCCCGTTGGAGCTTTCACAGCAGGGCCCATGAGCTTCAAGTTACACCACTGAGCATAGGCACTGCTGGAGGTGGTGGTTTTAGTTTCACACACCCACATCTGGTGACAGGTTCATTTTAATGCCCTCGTCCTGCATTCTAATTACCGTATATACCCGTGTATAAGCCGACCCGTGTATAAGCCGACCCCCCTACTTTTGCCCCCAAAACCTGGGAAAACCTATTGACTCGTGTATAAGCTGAGGGTGGACCCCAGCACAGGTATACAGCCCCCAGCAGTGTGGTATACAGCAGCCCTAGTGGTAGTATACAGCAGCAGCCCCAGAGGTAAATACAGCAGCCCCAGGAGTGTATTCAGCAGCCCCAGAGGTATACAGGCCCCCCCATTAAGATCCAGGGCCCCCACCCCTTGCGCGGCACACCGGTAAAGTAAAATCATACTTACCACTGTCCTGTCGCGCTGTCCCGCCGCTGCTGACATGACGATCCCGGGCTCCATTCAGCGTCTTCCCGGCGGCTTCCTGTGGTTGCGGGCAATGACGTCATTGCCCGCGACTACAGGAAGCCGCGGAAGACGCTGAATGGAGCCCGGGATCGTCATGTCAGCAGCCCGCAGGACAGCGCGACAGGACAGTGGTAAGTATGATTTTACTTTACAGGTGTGCCGCGCAAGGGGGGGGGCCCTGGATCTTGATGGGGGGGCCTGTATACCTCTGGGGCTGCTGCTGCTGTATACATACTGTATACTCGCGTATAAGCCGAGGGGGGACTTTTCAGCCCAAATTTTGGGCTGAAAAACTCGGCTTATACGCGAGTATATACGGTACTTGGTCAAGTCAAAGAGTTGTGTGGGCACCCCCTTGATACCGAATTTCCCTAGAAAAACTAAATATTGTTCACCCTGTGGGGCAAATTTTATTATACTGTCTGTAGGAAAAACAACGTTGCCCTTTGCAACCAATAATAGTGTAGCTTATATATTAGCAGAGTAGTTTAAGAAATAGTAGCTGAGCTCAGATTGGTTACTATGATCAAAAAGCTTTTTTCTTCTTTTCTTTTTTTGCCTATATTTTTAAAAGACAGCCTCATGTTGAGTTCCCAGTACCAGCACTTATATCACTTATATCTTTTACTTATCTCGGTTCAACATTTTCCCCCCTCTTTTGCTCTGTTAAAAATAAAACCATAAAAACAAACTTAAAATACACATATTTGACATGGCTGTGTATATAAAAGACAGATCTATCAAATATAAATTATTCCAAGTAAAGTAACAATTATTCCAACAGCGTAACAAGGTAAAAAAAAAATTTAGGTTTTTTTGGTCGCCGCAACATAGCAGCAAGTTGCAATAATAGGCGATCAAAACAACAATTGTACCCCTAAAATAGCATCCGTAAAATCTTCAGCTCAGGGTGCAAAAACTAAGACCTCACAGAGCCCCTTTGCTTGAAAATTGTAGGTATTATGGGTCTCGGAAAATAGCGTCACAGGAGATTTTATTACACATTTCGGCATAAAAAAATGTATATATGCATGTTTGGTAGCTGCGTACTCGTAAAGACCCAGAAAATCATATTCCCCGGTCAGTTATACCATATAGTGAACATGGTGGATGAGAAAGCACAAAAACTATTGTAAAATTGCACTTTTTTTGCAATTTAAACCTACTTGGAATTTTTCCCGCTTTCCAGAGCATCACATGATAAAGTGGGCAATGGTGTCAATCAAAAGTACAACACGTCCCAAAGAAAACAAACGCTCATTCGGCTATGGAGATGGAAGATTAATAAAGTTTTGGCTATTGAAAGGAGAGGAAAAAATGAAACCTGAAGGAGTTAAATAAAACATGTTAAATTCTGATATTAAAAAATCCATTTTTATACTAATAAAAATGCATTCCACTAATCTTTGAATGTTATCTTTTATCTCATTGTTAATTACAAAGAATCTCAGCCTCCTGTAGCTTTTTATAGTTAATTCATAAATTGTAAATTGCAATATTCTTCTTCTAGCGTTAGTAAAATTCTTGATGTATTATTCTTCCTCCCCCCCCGCACGCAGCGTGACACCCTCCGCTCCTGTGCACTGCAGGATACCCTTTTATCTATTTACAGCCGTGTAAATAAACATGGGACATCCATGACGCAGAGCGGCGGCTTCTATAAGCTCGGAAAGTTCCGTCTACAGAAAATGATTTAGTATCAGTGTTCTTTTAGTTTTATTGCTTCTTCTTTCTTCCTCCAATGTATTTCATCCTTTTTATAAGAAACTCGGATTTAGAAAACAGTTTCTAACACTTATAAGAAAAAATAGTCACCTTCCCCGACAAGTTCTGATTTGATGTAATACATAAGATTGTGTTATAAGGGTTTATAAGCTTGTTTTAAACCTATTGTAATCTTTACAAGATTGTTAGGTGTAAGGCTGGTTTCTCACTACCGGTATTTGGTCTCTGTGTGAATCCAGCTGAATCTTGGTGCACGCCATCTGTTTTTGGCCCAACTGACTTTCAATGAGGCCACAGGCACTTGCGGGTGCATGCAGTTCTGTACGGTTCTCCCCTGATTCGGGTGTTCACATTTTTTTCACTAAGACCGAAATCGCATTTTGGATCGATTCTGGCGTCCGTTTCAAAACTGTGAACACCTGGATCAGGAGGGAATGAGGATTAAATTACAATGTGGCTCTATGGAACCCCAATCCGGAGGAATCTGTATCCCGCTAGATCCGGTTTTTGGACTAAGCATGCCCAGAACCCAGTTGTAAGTGACACACCCACTAGAGCAGGGGTGGGCAGCTCCAGGCCTCGAGGGCCGTACACAGGGCAGGTTTTCTGTATATCCTTAGCATTTGACAGTTGGTAATTTAATCTCCTGCACAGGTGATGATTCCAACTGTCAAATGCTAAGGATATCCAGAAAACCTCGACTGTGTGCGGCCCTCGAGGCCTGGAGCTGCCCACCTCTGCACTAGAGGGTGTGTCCTTTACAACCTGATCCAGCTAAAAAAGGATGCAACGGGATGCTCACGCACCAGTATTATCACTGATGATGTGAGACGGATCAGTGATAATAACGGTACGGGTGCATCCACTTGCATCATGTTTTACAATTGCGGGGAATCTGGGGATTGAGGTTTTACCCGCATTCCCCCAGATTCCAGTGTGAAACCAGCTTTAGAAAATGGAAGGGGTTGTCTACTTATGGTGTAACTACTTCAGTAAAAGGTACATTTTTCTAAATGTTTGTCCAGTACTTTTACAAGGGAACCAACCACCTCAGATCACCCTAATACACAGTTAGTACATGTCCCTGCACCCTAAGGATACCTTTCCATCACTGTTTTTGTGTAAAATCTTGCATTAGTATAACTGATATAAAGAGTTTATAAACTTACTAGCCTGGTGACTTCTGGGCGTATCCCTCCTTCTGTTATACTTCAGGGCTGTGCATTCATTGCATGGCTGTGCTCCCCCTCCCTCCGTGCCTGCTGCCCTACCCTGATGGTTGTGATCGTTATCTCCTCTGCACAGAGGGAGGGGGAGCACAGCCATGCAATGAATGCACAGCCCTGAAGTATAACAGAAGGAGGGATACGCCCAGAAGTCACCAGGCTAGTAAGTTTATAAACTCTTTATATCAGTTATACTAATGCAAGATTTTACACAAAAACAGTGCTGGAAAGGTATCCTTAGGGTGCAGGGACATGTACTAACTGTGTATTAGGGTGATCTGAGGTGGTTGGTTCCCTTTAAAGGGAACCTGTCACCAGGTTACTCCCCTATAAGCTGCAGCCACCACTAGTAAGGCCTTGTATACAGCATTCTACAATGTGACATATGGCCCTGTGCCCATGATGCAGTGTTCGATGCTTTTTTTTAAAGTAGATTTTGACAACCTGCATCAAAATCTGCATGTCTATCTTGAAGCCAGCAAAGTCTATGAGAGTACAGAAGTGCTGGGCCAACGTTGCTTTTTTTCTGCACCAAAACCTGTATCAAAAAACATCAAACAACGTACCATTGGCACAGGGCTATAGGCTGATCTGCACAACATAAAAAATAGCTTATATTATACTCACTTCCTCTGCGGGCCAGTCCGATGGGAGTCAATGATCTTGATCCGGCACCTCCTCTCTACTTGCGATCGCCATCCTCCTTAGCATCGTTGGATGACGCGTTCTATCTCACCCACACACAATTTCCACACACATGCAATTCTCTCTGCCCTGCTGAAGACAAAGCAAAGTATTGTAGTGCGTATACGCAGGCGTTGTTTGACCGTTCCCGCACCTGCTCATTACAGTACTTTGCTCTGACCTCAGGTATGCAAAGAGAAGTGCACGTGCTCAGTGAAGGAAAGTGTGTGTGGGTGACATATGACGCTTCCTCCAACGAAGCAAATGAGGATGGTGATCTCAAGAAGAGAGGAGGTGCAGGATCAAGATCAGCGACTCCCATCAGACCGCCCCTTAGGTGAATGTAACCTAAGGTATTTTTATGTTAAACAGATCGGCTTGTGGATTTATATACAGTATTCTACCATAAAACAGAAAAAACACCATGCAACCAGATGTCTAGTTCAAAGTGAAAAAGTGCTTATTTATTGTTTTAAAACCAGAAGGAGGGCATAAACATACAGGGATAGCAGTCAAGATGGCGGGCTAACACCCGAGGAGCACAGTTATAAAGCAAGTGCACAAACAATTACAAAGCAGAATTATGACACATACAATACAAAGGCTGAAGTATACAATTATATCCAAATCCAATCTACAGTCCCATGTACAAAATACAAAGGCATCCACATGTCATACATCAAGGTGACTGGTGCATGCACATACAGGTACATATATCGCCCCTAGTACCTCACAATCATACCTATGCCCAGAAAATTAAGAATTCACATAGTACATTATATAGAAACCATATACACAAGGAGGCAAGCACCCCTGCCCACAGGCATTCATGTGTCTAAAGCTGCTCCCCAAGCCTAATATTACCATAGTGTTACCTATATGGAGGCTCACAGATTAGGGTGCCATCGACCCCTACGACCGTTTCGGCTAGTCCTTCATCAGGGACCAGGTGACATGATGTTTAAAAAGGCTGGCCAGCCAATAAGGATCTGAGTGCAGGCATGCACCGTCGCATCGCCGCCATCCATAGACTCCAATGTTAAAAACATGGATCCTGAAAAATAAATGTTTTCAAAACGGACAAAAAACTATTTTGGCAACAAATTACTTCTGGATTCATTCCAACGGATGATTACTGGAACTCAGCCTAAGTGTCACCATCTATATCATTTTGGTGGCAATGTATTGATGGGACAATACGTTAAAAATTGATGTCTGAATGAGAGCTTAGTTGTTCCATATTTGATCTATTCAGCTTGTTTCTGCAGTAATTCGTGTTTTCTGTAAATCTCGCCATCTGTAATCCTCACTTACTGTTTAGTCACTGTTAGACAATGGGATACATGGAGTTTGCATTTTGTGTTGCTCTTAGCTTGTTGCACTTTGGACACTTTTACCAGTTAGCTCATCACATACACAAAATGTGACAATACACTAAATGTCCCACCACTTTGTGCTAAAAGCTTTTCCTTTGTTTCTTGTGTTACAGGGTTTACGTCAAGTCACCCATTGCTCCGATTTGGGATTTGATGCAGAAGTCTTCTTTTTGGTAAGTTGATGTAAATACTTTTAAGTCCAAAAAAAGACAAAAGTATTGTAGGCGCAGTGGTGTAACTTGAAGCTTGTGGCCCCGATGCGAAAACTCCAATGGGGCCCCCAATTATTGCAAATCTTTAATAGTAATAGTCTTTTTCTATAGGCCAAAGGGGCTTTTGGGGCCCCCTAAGCTCCAGGGCCGGGTGGATTGCAACCCCTGCACCTGTTGTACTTACGCCCCTGTGTAGGCGTGATTCCTTTATTGACTAACCAGTAATCCTACATTGGCTTTAGAGCACCAAGGCTCCTTCTTCAGGCAGGTTTACTAATGAATTATTGAGACAAGAGCACAACATTTAGTCGACGTCACAACAGGGCATTTGTGTATGGGGTGGTTGGGGGGATGCCTCCTAAATATTAGACAAGGTTATAAAATGAAGGTGCTTACAATTGGAGTGGTCATGGAGTGATGGCTTAGACCCCCTTCACACCAAGGCCTGGATGTGAACTCCGGATGCCATTTCTGTGTCTGAATCTGGGAGTTTGACGGATCCGGACACAGAAAGAGCTGGGGGGAGCCCAATGGTGTCAGGGCTGTGATGTCACAAGGGGGGAGGAAGAATCCTGTGTTCCTTCCCCCATGTGACATGTCGGGCTGAAATTTTTCTTTCCCAGTGTATCTACATACACTATCTACATACACTGGGAAAGCAAATAAAAGAGAAAACATGTATAAAAAATAAATAATACCTTCCTCTCTGCCGTCTGTCCGGGACCTGAGAAGACGTCCGAATGCTGCCAATGTACCTGCTGATTTACTGCATCTGAAGCAAGTGTATGGGGAAAATCTCTTTGTACCCGCAAAAGAAATTGACATATTGCAGTTAACGCAACATAGAAAAGAGCTTGAAGGGCAGGAGGTTTCTATAAATCCCATCCACTGTGCTGGAACTGTAAGACGCTGCATTTTTGACTCAAAGAAAACACTCAGAAGTTAAGTATTCACCAACACCTCATCGTAGGAGCTTAGCCATAGGATTTCCCCTTATGGAACATGAGACGGAGGTTCTTGCACAGATAGGTTAATCACAATCTTCTACTTGGATGAAGGTAGCGTCATTATGCTTTTGGCGCATTCTTGAAATATAGTTAAACGTTTTTGTTCTAGACGTGGATCTGTTAGGGGCAGAATACAACATAGTTGGCCGCCTTAGGCAAGGGCTGGACTTCTTCTAACTACCGTATGTCACTTCATAAAAATCATTTGCTGTGATATTTTTGTCCATTAGAAATTTTTTTTGCTTTGTAGAGTGTAATAAAAATCTTTGAGACATTGCTGTACAAAGAGTGTGATGAAAACAATTTGTAAAGCTTTTGGAAATCACTTGTTAAGCTTTTGAAAAAAAAGTTTTAATACAAAAAGTCAACTTCAGTTACACAGGTTGTAAAAAGACAAAGGTCCATCAAGTTCAACCTTTCTCCACCGGTTATACGTTTTCTATCTCCAGATTATTTATAACCCACACTGCCATTTATTGTAAGAAAAGCATCCAGCCCTTTTTTAAAAGCCATTATAGTGTCAGCCATTACTACCTCTTGTGGTCGGCATTCCACAGTCTAGGGTAAAGGACCCTTCCTATGTAGCTGCCGGAATCGCCTTTCCTCCAGCAGTAACGAATGCCCCTAGGTTCCTTGTAATGTCTTATTTGCTGTTAAAGTTGCCCTTTATGGAGGTCCCTAAATTTGATGTGAAAAGGCCATGATGAAAAATATCCCACAACCATGCCCCCTTTTTACAGGCCATACCTTTCCTCAATGCTTGTTTCCCACTCCCTGAATGTGTGCTTTGATGTCAGTGTCCATCTGATGAAGGCTCATCCAAGTAGGTACGCACATTCTTGAAGGTCTGAATTTCTGAAAGGTCTTTCCTTTTATTTGGGAGAGTTGGCAGGTAGGGTCTTCATGATATTAGTTAGTTTTGCTAGCCTCTCCTCGCATTTACTGTCATGTAAGCACTCCTGCTTCAATGCCTTATTATTCTGCACCATTCCAAGAAGGAACAATAGGCTCAGATACATGGCTGACCAAGATACATAATAAGGATAGACATTAATAGATGGAAGATGGAAAACATTCCTGCTCCCACCTTCAGACAGTAGTATAGCTCTGAAGCAAAAACTGCAGATGGAAGGTATTTTACCGAGATTAAGTGTCGAGCCCTAGGTCTTGGGGCATTCGGGTACTAGGCTCGGTGGGTTGTATTAGGGATGTCACAGGTGTCAGCACCTGATTCCGTGGCCTGGGTGACACTTCAAAAAGGGTGTATTTACAGGGGAGTAAGAGTTTTTGTCATGTGACACCACCTGTAGTACCTGGTGATGGGTCACCAGCGCCACGACAGTCCACCGGAAGTAGATGATAGTGCGGCTGAGATGTCAAAGCCCCCTACAGGTAGGGCTGGTCCTCCGGGGCAGCGTAGTGTGAAGGGGCAGCGTGGAGTGAGGCTGTAGGTTGGGATGGGGAGTGATGGAGCAGTCTATGGGGAACACCGGGAGTGGAGAGGAAAGACGCACACACACTGTTGAAGTCTCTTTAACCGTTTACTGGTGGTACACAGATAAAGACGTCCAGGGCACTGACAGGTGACCAGGTGCAAGTGGGTCCCCACAGCAAGTGGGTATAAGGCTTCCTCTGTTCCTCTGTGGTAGCTGAAGCCCAGTCTGCATGCAGCCAGACCGGCCTCCTCTCTCTTCCTGTCTCTGCTCTCTGCTCTCTCCTCCTGTGCGGTCCACGGGTTACCCTCTCTGATCACTGCTGTGCTGACTTACACTGTAGTGTCTGGCTCCCTCTCTCTGAACTCACAGGGGGACCGGGTGACTGAAGTCTCCACAGTGAGACGGTGTTTTCTGTAGTCCTGAAGTATCCTACAGGTGCGGACCCGATGTCCGGTACGTCTTTGGGCGAACTTCCAATAGTTCCTCACTCCCTTTTGGCTCTTTACTCCTTGCCTTCTGTCCCCACTCAGGCCTGTGGGACATCAGAAGGGCCACTTCGGGTCATTGGCTCGTGCCTAACCGCGGCACCGACCACAAGGGCGTCTTTGCTGCTCTCCTAGTGTCTGCACACTCTCACTAACTCCTCCCCCAGCAGCAGTATTTATAGGGGACCTCACCTAAAGTCAGTGAGTCTAGCTCCCCCTACTGTGCCGGGGTGGAAGATGTTGCATGTAGTAGGTACTTGCTGTGGAAACCCAACTGTGCATTAGGAAAATCTGTGGCTACCTGTGTGAACAGGGCGCCACATAAGCTGAAGAAAGGCCTGAGAGTGACTGGCCGCAAAGGGGCAGACGATGGACTGTAGGTCACTCACTGATCAGTTGAGGTTCAGAGTACCTGTCATGTGGAAGTCAGTGCAAGTTAGTAGAAGAAGCTATGGAACCAGAGAGACGGTCTCTGTTCATACCAAGGCTTCAAAGAGGTGTGGGAACTTGTGATGTATTACTAGCTGACTAACATTTCAGCCAGGTCAGTGACATGTTGTACAATGTCTTATGGAGACTGTCCGTCTACCCAAATTTTCTGTGTTTGTTGGTTAGAAGTTTAATAGACCAGGTCCATGATACATAATTGGACACATGATCGTTCAGGCTCCAGTAAAAACTACACCATTCAAAGTGGATCTGTTCACATGTCTGACTGTACAATGCCACCAAATGTGTGTGTAACCACCAAGTGTAATGCCTAGAGGCACAAAAGCATAATTGATAGTTACTTTAAGTGGCGTAACTACAAAAGTAAAGCCATTTATTTTTTAAAACAAGTGTCCCCAATGTTCTATCGGGGGGCTACCTTATGCACACGCCTGCCATTTGGACATAGTTTTTTCAGGTGTTTCAGTATGAAAATATTTTCATTAGGGTATTTGTATAGAGATACATTAATGGAAGTATTTGTCAACCATCTGCATATGAAGTGAAAGGTGGCAATGAGGTTACATCCCCACACACCTGCTAACAGGTGGGCATGAGCGAGACGGGAGCAGTGGTGTAACTTGAAGCTCACGGGCCCTGATGCGAAAGCTCCAACGGGGCCCCCAATTATTGCAAATCTCCAGGGCTCCAGGGCCCATATGTGAATACGACCCCTGCACGTGTTGTAGTTACGCCCCTGGATGGGAGCTATAGTAGACATGTCTTATGCTAATGACCGAGACACGTGCATGATACCTGTCTATCATCCATACGTCTATGCAGGTGTATGGGGTAGGTTCATAAACTGACTTTGCTGTATAACCCCATTTTAAAGGGGTTATCTAAGATTTTAAGAAAATGGGTTAGCAGCAGGAAATCCTGAAATTACCAAATACCTTGTCGATTTCCTCAGTCTGTCTTCATCAATCTATGCAAATATTTGCAAAGCGGAAACTATTCTATGAAAAAAAATGTTGTGTCTTACATCCATCTTACCCTCTACCTGCATGTTCTTACAGATCTCCTGATACCACGTTACACATGAGTTTACCCCTTCCCCTCATTACTAGTTACTTCCTTAGTGTCGTGTTCAGGACTTTCCCTGACTTCCCTCGTTATTTGAATACCCTTATTCCTGTCAACTCTCCATGTCAGAATGTGTTTTATGACAGACTTTAAATTCCAATGTGAAGGAAATGGACATAAAGGTGCAGCTCAATGAGTTAGAATATCATCCAATTCAATGGTAGTTATAGTTGGTATGACACTGGGGGTCTGTGGTAGAAGATGATTTTGTCTATCAGTTCTGTTGCAGATAGAAGGTCCTCGGAGGTTCCCGTGTCAATTACCTCTTTTTATATGTAGTAAAATGTATAATGTATAGGGAGGGTTTGGACCCAGCGCTAACTTTAGATGAATAATGCGCCACTTTGTTTCCACATAAAAACTTTTTAATTTTCTGTTGCTAAAAACTAATAAAACAATCATAAAATGTAACAAAAACATTTTTCTTTTTATATATCTGATATTTTGTATGCCAGTCTTCATCTGCCCGCTGGGACCTTGGGATACTCAGAACCGGGCCCTCTCGACGTCGTCTGGGCTGGTGAGTATATTATATAGAGTCATTACACACAGAGTGATCTATTTCAAGTGTTTATTTCTGTAAATGTTGATGATTATGGCTTACAGCCAATGAAAACCCAAAGGTCATTATCTCAGAAAATTAAAGTAGGGAGGATGAAGGGTCTGAGAGATAAAATATGACTTAAATAGGTATCAGAGGCTTCTGCTTTTATAGTGGTTTTGACTCTCACAACCACACAAGGTGATCACGGCTGCTGCAGTCCCCAGCATGGTGAATAAAGAGTAGAAAGGATGGAGGGTTAAACACCATGCTGCCATATTCCACCAGACATCAAAAGGTGACTATAATATTGATTTATTAGTCAATGTGTTTCAGGGATCCCTGTCCCCTTCCTTAGGACTAATCAATATCATATTGCCATGTTTCAAGGCGTTTCTGAGAGCCCTGAAACATGTTGACTAATAAATCAATATTCTATTCACCCTTTGATGTCTTGTGGAATACAGCAGCGCAGCTTTTAACCCTTCATCCTCCCTACTTCAACTTTCAGAGATGATAGCCCTTGGGTTTTCATTGGCTGTAAGCCACCATCATCAACATTAACATAAATAAACACACAAAATAGATCACTCTGTGTGTAATGACTCTGTATAATATATGCGTTTCACTTTATGTATTGAATTACTTATAAATAAATAACTTTTTGATGATCTTCTAATTCATTGAGCTGCACCTACACATCAGTTTTAGTGAAGGTGAAGCCACCTCCATATTGTGATGACCTCTACATCCCGGCTACAGCTGCAGGTGCAAAGACAGACAGACGACATAAAGCCTCTTCTGGGAAAAGACGTCATCTCCTCCTAATATGAAAGTCAAGACACTTGACCTCTGAACCCCGAGAAAACAAGTACCAATAAAATCTGATATTCCAACAATTGAATTGACAATTCAGATGATTGGAGCGGAGTCCTACTCACAATAGCTTACAATACATGAAGGGGTGACGCCGAGGGAGTTAGCTCACCTTCTTCACCGGCCCATGGACCTCAATGAGGTTTCCTCCATATGAACTTTGCCTATCCCAGATGTGCGATTCCCATCAACACCAGGCCATTAATCTGTATACTTTGTCCATCTGGGTTCGCCTTTGCTTGTTATTTTTAGGCTGTTGATAAGTTCATGTAAACTGTGCCATGTTTGTGTTTCCTGCAAATGGAACAGACGTCATGATGATGGCCGCTCTACAAAGAAGTCAGTTACAGTATCAGACCTGCAGTGTGGACGGGCGTCCTGTATGAATCATTGATGTCTGGCGGCACGGCTCGTGCATAACAGTGGCCCTGATTCAAGGACGTTGATCTGATCTTGTTTTCACACTTCGGTGATATTATGTACCGCGGTTTCACACTAAACCTTCAGTGCTGGAGCTCAAAATCTGTATATCATAGGTATATACTGTATACTATAGAACGCAATGGGTGGCCTAGATTAGACAATTCATTTACAAATCCCACTTAGAGCATTATTAGAGGTAGTCCCCATTTTAGCACCCTCACCTATTCATCAGACTGAATCCCGCTAATACCGAAAGATCCTGACGCTTCACTGCATTACATGGACGGCCAAATGGTTTAAAGTCAACCTATTCCTAATGACAAGCTGCCACAATAATGCAATAAAACAGAGTGACAGCTGTCATGATCCTCATCAACTCCCCGGGTCTCTCTTCCGGCTGCCCACCAGTTCTCTATAGTCATCCTATCTGTGTAGGGATAGGCCTGTCGATCATCGATCTACAGGTGGCGTCACGATACTTCTATAACCTTTAATCCCTTAAATACCCCTTTTTTAATTGCCACCATGAGGGCACAGGCTCAGGCACTGACCACCCATGACGTCCCTGCATCCAACCACCGGAGACCTGCGTACCCAGACCCTTGTGGACCCAACACAACAACCTTTAAACCCCTAAGAAATGTAAAAGTATGCTGAATAGACAGTGGATTGAGAGTACTGTTGATTCCCATGATAGATTAAACAGTACCAGTAGTGTCCTAAAAGCTAACAATGTGGAAATTACATATTTTCTTGTCATATGACCACAGTAGCCAATTACTAAACTCAGTAGTGAGGTGTCGACCGCATTGACATGACATTGATAAAACTAGAGTCCGATGGGCCGCGGTGCAAGACCTGGACCTGGACTCCCCGCCATGTTGGTCAGATGCTGCCCCCTTCCCGCATGTTGATCAAACATATGGGCCCTTGTAACATTCTAAATCCTATAAAGACATATGTGTCCCTTCCCCCATTATGTAGTAATGCCCCATCACAAAAAAACAAGAAGGGAAGAAATAATTGGGCAACGGTGCTGAAAACCTTCAATTTTATTTGGTATCCATAATAGAAAACATCCCAGATCGGGATTACATGGTCTTAAAGGGAACCTGTCACCAGGTTTTTGCCATCCCATCTGAGAGCAGCATAATGTAGAAATAGAGACCCTGATTCCAGCGACGTGTCACTTACTGAGCTGCTTGCTGTCATTTTGATAAAATTTGTGTTTTCTCAGTTGCAGATTTAGCGGTCTGTGAATATGCCAGACTACCTGGCAGCGGGCCAAGTAGACTGCTAATGAGAATCTACAGCTGATTAAACAGTGATTTTATCAAAACTACCGTATATACTCGTGTATAAGCCAGTTTTTCAGCCCAAAATTTGGGCTGAAAAGTCTCCCCCTCGCTTATACACGGGTCAATACGGTAGTCGGGGCCGCTCATTATATATGCACTGCTTCCCCCTGTCAATCAGCAGCAGGGGAAGCAGTGCATATATGCCCCCAAATGCTGGCACTCTCCCCCCTTGTAAGGGCCCCCCTGCTGCGTTATCTTACCACCCCGGTCTTCTGCACAGCGCCGCTCCTCGGTGCTCCGCCCTGCTACATCCGGATCTCCGCCGTCGCAGGCATATGACGTCATCGCGCGACGGCCGGGGATCCCGGATGCAGCGAGGACGGAGCATGGCGAACGGGAGCACCGAGGAGCGGCGCTGAGCAGAAGACCGGGATGGTAAGATAAGCAGCGGGGGGGGGTGCCCTTACAAGGAGGGCGGAGTGCCAGCATTTGGGGGCTGCTATATACCCCCTGGGGCTGCTGTATACTACCACTGGGGCTGTATATACCACTGGGGCTGTATACTACCACTGGGGCTGCTGTATACTACCACTGGGGCTGTATACTACCACTGGGGCTGTATATACCTCTGGGGCTGCTGTATACTACCACTGGGGCTGTATATACCACTGGGGCTGCTGTATACTACCACTGGGCTGTATATACCACTGGGGCTGCTGTATACTACCACTGGGGCTGTATATACCACTGGGGGCTGCTGTATACTACCACTGGGGCTGTATATTCCACTGGGGCTGCTGTATACTACCACTGGGGCTGTATATACCACTGGGGCTGCTGTATACTACCACTGGGGCTGTATATACCTCTGGGGCTGCTGTATACTACCAACTGGGGCTGTATATACCTCTGGGGCTGCTGTATACTACCACTGGGGCTGTATATACCACTGGGGCTGCTGTATACTACCACTGGGGCTGTATATACCACTGGGGCTGTATATACCTCTGGGGCTGCTGTATACTACCACTGGGGCTTTTATATACCACTGGGGCTGCTGTATACTACCACTGGGCTGTTATATCTTGTGGGGCTGCTGTATACTACCACTGGGGCTGCTGTATATACCTCTGGGCTGCTGTTATACTACCACTGGGGCTGCTGTATATACCTCTGAGGCTGCTGTATATACCACTGGGGCTGCTGTATATACCTCTGGGGCTGCTGTATACTACCACTGGGGCTGTATATACCACTGGGGCTGTATACCTCTGGGCTGCTGTATCTACCCTGGGGCTGTATATACCTCTGGGGCTGCTGTATACTACCACTGGGGCTGTATATACCACTGGGGCTGCTGTATACTACCACTGGGGCTGTATATACCACTGGGGCTGTATATACCTCTGGGGCTGCTGTATACTACCACTGGGGCTGCTGTATACTACCACTGGGGCTGTATATACTGCTGGGGCTGCTGTATACTACCACTGGGGCTGCTGTATATACCTCTGGGGCTGCTGTATACTACCACTGGGGCTGCTGTATATACCTCTGGGGCTGCTGTATACTACCACTGGGGCTGTATATACCACTGGGGCTGTATATACCTCTGGGGCTGCTGTATACTACCACTGGGGCTGTATATACCACTGGGGCTGCTGTATACTACCACTGGGGCTGTATATACCACTGGGGCTGCTGTATACTACCACTGGGGCTGTATATACTGCTGGGGCTGCTGTATACTACCACTGGGGCTGTATATACCTCCTGGGGCTGCTGTATACTACCACTGGGGCTGTATATACCTCTGGGGCTGCTGTATACTACCACTGGGGCTGTATACTACCACTGGGGCTGTATATACCTCTGGGGCTGCTGTATACTACCACTGGGGATGTATATACCACTGGGGCTGCTGTATACTACCACTGGGGCTGTATATACCACTGGGGCTGTATATACCACTGGGGCTGCTGTATACTACCACTGGGGCTGCTGTATACACCTCGGGGCTGCTGTATACTACCACTGGGTCTGCTGTATATACCTCTGGGCTGCTGTATACTAACTACTGGGGCTGCTGCTGTATATACCACTGGGGCTGCTGCTGTATACTACCACTGGGGCTGCTGCTGTATACTACCACTGGGGCTGCTGTATATACCTCTGGGCTGCTGTATACCACACTGCTGGGGGCTGTATACCTGTGCTGGGGTCCACCCTCGGCTTATATACGAGTCAATAGGTTTTCCCAGGTTTTGGGGGAAAAAGTAGGGGGGTCGGCTTATACACGGGTCGGCTTATAAACGAGTATATACGGTACTCTGAGCAGCCCAGTAAGTGACACATCGCTGGAATCAGGATCTCAGGTCCTATATTATGCTATTCTCAGATTAGTTTGCAAAAACCGGGTGACAGGTTCCCTTTAAGCGTATCGAGCGCACACTGCTCTATAAGTCAAAAAGGAAAATGCTTACAAGTGAACACATTTATATACATAGAACAGTCATTACGACATTAGGATGTGGTTAGTTAATAGTAGATTTTTTCCTTTTTTTCCATAGCGCAACATATTTTTTATATTGATTTAATCACATAGAAATCTGCTTTTGTAGTGTGTGTTATTTTAGACAGGAATCTTACTAAGGCCGGCTTCTCATAGCGGGTCTGATCCGATCCGTGGCTGTCAGGGTGAACCTGACAGCCCCGGACCGGATTTTGGCCCCATAGTGTCCTATGGGGCCGGATGGAGCCGTATGGCAGCCCTCTGCCATCCGGTTTCCATCTCTCCGGGACAATCCGGGAGAATTCAGAAATCTCTCACGGGCACAAAAACGTTGCTTGCAGAATAGCTCATCTAATTGTCTTTGCCCGGATCCTCCAGGATCCGGGGCAATCCGGCACTCCCTAACATGGGAGCCTATGGGGCCGGATTGCCTCGGTCCGGGAGGATCTGGGAACCGGACACCTGCGGCTGCACGCCGCTGTTGTTTCAGGACCGCAGCTATCTCCGTGCGATCTGTGGTCCTGATTCATCGGCAGGGGCAGCTGCGTCCGGGTGCACACCGGACCGGAGGGCATATTAGCCCTCCTGTTCTATGTGCTGATCTGGTCCAGGGCTGTCAGGTTCACCCTGACAGCCACGGATCGGATCAGACCCGCTATGGGAAGCCAGCATAAGCAGGACCCATATTGTAGCTGCTCTTTTTGATTTGGGGAGGGTAGTGATAATTGGATTAATTAATGTCACCTAATGTTGTAATGACTGCTCTATGTATATCAATGTGTTTACTTGTAGCTGTTTTTATCTAGGACTAAGGGTACTGTCACATGTATCGACGCTACAGCGATCCTGACAACGATACGACCTGGCCGGGATCGCTGGAGCGTCGTTACGTGGTCGCTTGTGAGATGTCAAACAGTCAGATCTACTGAACGACGCAGCAACGATCCGGAATGATAGGAGGTCGTTGGGAAACTGTCACTCAGACTTGTAGTATTGAGATCGCTGGTCGTTGTCCCTTTCACACAACAGCGATGCCGCTGCCCAGCGGGACCCCAACGATCAAAAAATGGTCCAGAACACTTTGTAACGATCAGTGATGTCACAGCGGGGGCCCGGTCACTGCTAAGTGTCAAACATAGCAAGATCACGGGCGAGGTTGCTGTTACATCACATAACCTGTGACGTATCAGTGATCTCACTAGCAATCTCGCTATGAGTGACGGGGGCTTAAGAGCGTAGTGTGCGCTCTTAACGAGTATAACTGAGTAATCCCGACCTATGATGTTTTAATTGTGGAAAACTGAATATAATGTAAGTTTTTTTGTATTTCAGCACTATTGCCCAATTTTTTTTCCCTTCCTGTTGTCTTGCCATCTGTTTCCTGTTGGTCAGCAGGTGGAACGGCACAGGTGCACTTTATATACCGAGCAATGCATTATTAGTATGGACCATGATGCTTATTCTTTATTTTGTGTCCCCCATTCTGTACATATGTCCCCTTTTCTTGGCATTTTTCAGGTATACATGTCCTTTATTGTAGGCTCCTTCCAGATATATGTGTTCTCCATCCTGGTATGTCCCCCTATCAAGTATATATGCTCTCCATCCTGGGTTCCTTCCTGGTAGGTATGTCCCCTGTCCTGGGCCTCTTCCTGGTATATATGTCCCCATCCTGCCTCTAATGCAATTACCGTATATACTCGTGTATAAGCCGACCCGTGTATAAGCCGACCCCCCTACTTTTGCCCCAAAAACTGGGAAAACTTATTGACTCGCGTATAAGCCGAGGGTGGACCTCAGCACAGGTATACAGCCCCCAGCAGTGAGGTATACAGCAGCCTCCCCAGAGGTAGTATACAGCAGCAGCCCCAGTGGTAGTATACAGCAGCCCCATAGGTATATGCAGCCCCATAGGTATATGCAGCCCCAGAGGTATATGCAGCCCCAGAGGTATATGCAGCCCCAGAGGTATATGCAGGCCCAGAGGTATATGCAGCCCCAGAGGTATATGCAGCCCCAGAGGTATATGCAGGCCCAGAGGTATATGCAGCCCCATATACAGCCCCAGAGGTATATGCAGCCCCAGAGGTATATGCAGCCCCAGAGGTATATGCAGCCCCATATGCAGCCCCAGAGGTATATGCAGCCCCATATGCAGCCCCAGAGGTATATGCAGCCCCATATGCAGCCCCAGAGGTATATGCAGCCCCATATGCAGCCCCAGAGGTATATGCAGCCCCATATGCAGCCCCAGAGGTATATGCAGCCCCAGAGGTACAGTTAGGGCCAGAAATATTTGGACAGTGACACAATTTTCGCGAGTTGGACTCTGCATGCCACCACATTGGATTTGAAATGAAACCTCTACAACAGAATTCAAGTGCAGATTGTAACGTTTAATTTGAAGGGTTGAACAAAAATATCTGATAGAAAATGTAGGAATTGTACACATTTCTTTACAAATACTCCACATTTTAGGAGGTCAAAAGTAATTGGACAAATAAACATAACCCAAACAAAATATTTTTATTTTCAATATTTTGTTGCGAATCCTTTGGAGGCAATCACTGCCTTAAGTCTGGAACCCATGGACATCACCAAACGCTGGGTTTCCTCCTTCTTAATGCTTTGCCAGGCCAAAACAGCCGCAGCCTTCAGGTCTTGCTTGTTTGTGGGTCTTTCCGTCTTAAGTCTGGATTTGAGCAAGTGAAATGCATGCTCAATTGGGTTAAGATCTGGTGATTGACTTGGCCATTGCAGAATGTTCCACTTTTTTGCACTCATGAACTCCTGGGTAGCTTTGGCTGTATGCTTGGGGTCATTGTCCATCTGTACTATGAAGCGCCGTCCAATCAACTTTGCAGCATTTGGCTGAATCTGGGCTGAAAGTATATCCCGATACACTTCAGAATTCATCCGGCTACTCTTGTCTGCTGTTATGTCATCAATAAACACAAGTGACCCAGTGCCATTGAAAGCCATGCATGCCCATGCCATCACGTTGCCTCCACCATGTTTTACAGAGGATGTGGTGTGCCTTGGATCATGTGCCGTTCCCTTTCTTCTCCAAACTTTTTTCTTCCCATCATTCTGGTACAGGTTGATCTTTGTCTCATCTGTCCATAAAATACTTTTCCATAACTGAGCTGGCTTCTTGAGGTGTTTTTCAGCAAATTTAACTCTGGCCTGTCTATTTTTGGAATTGATGAATGGTTTGCATCTAGATGTGAACCCTTTGTATTTACTGTCATGGAGTCTTCTCTTTACTGTTGACTTAGAGACAGATACACCTACTTCACTGAGAGTGTTCTGGACTTCAGTTGATGTTGTGAACGGGTTCTTCTTCACCGAATAAAGTATGCGGCGATCATCCACCACTGTTGTCATCCGTGGACGCCCAGGCCTTTTAGAGTTCCCAAGCTCACCAGTCAATTCCTTTTTTCTCAGAATGTACCCAACTGTTGATTTTGCTACTCCAAGCATGTCTGCTATCTCTCTGATGGATTTTTTCTTTTTTTTCAGCCTCAGGATGTTCTGCTTCACCTCAATTGAGAGTTCCTTTGACCGCATGTTGTTTGGTCACAGCAACAGCTTCCAAATGCAAAACCACACACCTGGAATCCACCCCTGACCTTTTAACTACTTCATTGATTACAGGTTAACGAGGGAGACGCCTTCAGAGTTAATTGCAGCCCTTAGAGTCCATTGTCCAATTACTTTTGGTCCCTTGAAAAAGAGGAGGCTATGCATTACAGAGCTATTATTCCTAAACCCTTTCTCTGATTTGGATGTGGAAACTCTCATATTGCAGCTGGGAGTGTGCACTTTCAGCCCATATTATATATAAAATTGTATTTCTGAACATGTTTTTGTAAACAGCTAAAATAACAAAACTCGTGTCACTGTCCAAATATTTCTGGCCCTAACTGTATATGCATCCCCAGAGGTATATACAGCCCCAGAGGTATATACAGCCCCAGAGGTATATGCAGCCCCAGAGGTATATGCAGCCCCAGAGGTATATGCAGCCCCATATGCAGCCCCATATGCAGCCCCATAGGTATATACAGCAGCCCTTAGGTAGTATACAGCAGCTGCAGCCCCGGAGGTATACAGGCCCCCCATCAAGTTCCAGGGCCCCCCCCCTTGCGCGCCAGCCTGTAAAGGAAAATCATACTTGTCAGTGTCCTGTCGCGCCGTCCGCAGCTGCCGACACGCGATCCCGGGCTTCAAACCGCGTCTTCCGACTTCCTGTGGTCGCGGGCAATGACGTCATTGCCCGCGACTACAGGAAATGCAGAAGACGCGGAATGAAGTCGGGGATCGCGTGTCGGCAGCTGCGGACGGCGCGACAGGACACTGGCAAGTATGATTTTCCTTTACAGGCTGGCGCGCAAGGGGGGGGGGGGCCCTGGAACTTGATGGGGGGCCTGTATACCTCCGGGGCTGCTGCGGTATTTTTTATATACTCGCGTATAAGCCGAGGGGGGACTTTTCAGCCCAAATTTTGGCCTGAAAAACTCGGCTTATACGCGAGTATATACGGTAATAAAAAAATTCTACTCACCTTACTCCACTTCCTATGACATGCGGCATTCGCCAATGTAGCTGGTGCAGAAACTGGCAGTAGACATTGGCATGCCTGCTATGGCAATGCATGACATCACTGCCAATGTCAGCTGCGGCAGCAGAGATGAGCAAAGTATACGTTAACCGCATTGCTCAAGATTACACATTCGGTTACCGCATTGCGGTTTCCAGCAGACATTTTGGAAACAAAATGTGTGTGAAGGCAATTGCGTTCACCGCATCCGGATCTGGATGTGGTGAACGCAATTGCCTGGCCCAATGTGACCCCAGCCTTACACTATGAAATGTGAAGTATCTTACTGGCTAATGAATGCAAATGGCAACGCTCTATGTGAAGCTGTTTGCATTCATTAACCAGTAAGGTTCTTCACATTTCATAGTGTTAGTGTGCAGCAGATATAATTCTCTTCTCTTTCAGAACTAGTCTTGGATCTTCTTTGGGATCTGATGCTGTAAGCCCACTCCAGTGCTTGCATGGCCATCCTGCTACAGGTTCAGGTGCTGACTCCTCCCATTTTCAGCCATTTTGAGCCTTTTATATGTAGTAACTGTGCCACAGTTGTCAACTGACCTGGTGACTCTTCCAAACTCTCCACCGAGGGAACATGCTCTTCACTCTTAAGTTCCTTCTTGTCTTCTCTCTATCATTTCGGACCAGCAGATGGCGATGTGCACTCGCAGGCACTGTGAGGTATTAAGGGAGTGGCGTCTTCTTCATCTAATTCCTTAAATTCCCATATCGTTAAAAATTATTAAAAACCACAATATAAATATATCACTTGAGTCTCTTTATTTTGTTTTGTTTTCTTCAGAAATTCTCAAGATTTCCCAGGTATACCTAACTGTACACACCAGGGTCCTCATGTTTATGACTATGGCCACCACTGCTGCCCCGGACATTTCCCTGGCTGTGTCGGCACAGGACCACACTGGAGTTTTTGACTCGATTCTAATCTAAAACCTCAGTACAATATTTAGACAGCAGCTAAAATAACTACTCCAATAACTCTCGGGATCCAGGCTAGATTTGCTCGGACTATGATCTATCAATTACAGACCTGTCTTTTTCCCCTCCCAGAATCCTCTACTGCTAATGGATTGTGTCAGATCAAGCATTCTGGAAAATTTCTGCTTTAAGCGCGTTGGGTTGCAAAATGAATGTATTAATTTAGTGCTAATAAGATTTACTTGAGTGTGCTATGCTGTGTGTAATGCGCCGCACATCACCAGATTCATCTACTAATAGATTATGGCATCGCGGACACAGAGACCAAATATTAATCTGCTCATTATTACTGCAAAAATGAACAAAACTGAAACTTTAGATTTTGAACAAGCACATTTTATATCGCCAGGGCTCCGTTTTAAGGAAGGCAAAAGGGTCAATTGCTTGTACCAGCTAGAGGTATTCCTCCTCCAATTCTTTAATGTGCTTTTCAGATGTTCCCAGCAGAGCTAAGCAGCATTATTAGAGTGTCTCTTTGAAAAGAATGCACCCGGCATGATAAACTAAAATATGGAGGCGTCCCACATATCCGCTAATAGCATCCATCAGGAACAGGCTGCCCTATACAGCTTAGGCCATATAACACAGATGAAGTTCACATTGTAAAGCATGGCGTGACCAGCAGCTTCCCTGACTAGAGCAGGACAGCTTAATGAATTACTGCGCAGCTGCCATGGTCGGGTGAGGAGAGCTGCCAATCACTCCATGCATTACAATGCAAGAATCATCTGAGTTGTATGGCCGAATGACCCTGGTCGTAGAGTATGCCACTCTCCTGTAGTTTATCTAGAACCTGTACTACTCCTTGTATGGGTTGCCCAATAGTAAGCAGGCAACTTTCAATGAAGAACATGCCCCCACCTACGTTAGAGCACATTTCTCAGTGTGTGAGATGTATTAATATAGCCCTGATCTCCTGGTCTAACCTCCTTCATGAGTCAGTGGGCGGTGGGCAGCACAGCTGAGTTTAGTTTTGTCTCATTACAAACCCTTCTATCAGTTCTCCTCTTATAGCCCTGTCAAATTCTCCTCTACCCAAGCTGCCTGTCCAAGGAGGAGTCACATTGATGTCTGTTATGCTTAGGGAACTTGCAATTTTTGACAAAAGAGCTGTGGACGCCAGCATTGTGGGGGAGGATCTCAGGATTCCTGTCCAGCGGCCTCTCGTTACTGATGTGCCCAATGGAAGGGTTACTGCCCATCGATTTGCACCAACTTCAGTGGGAATCTTGTCTTGGGCTATGGTCACATGACCATATTTTCTGTCAGTGTTATCCAACAAAACATCGGATTGCACTTGGAGCAATACTATTCTATGGAGCCATGTATATTTCTGATTTTTTTTTTATCTTGGACCGAGTCTGTCCGAGGAAAGAATTTCAGCATGGACGATTTGCTTCCAATAATTGGATCGCACTTGGACATGCAAGTCAAGAAGTCAGTGAAAAATATTGGCCCACACTTGACTGCAGTCCTGTAATTCATAGACAGACAAAATGGAGAAGATAGAGACATTTTTTCCAATGTTCTCCAAAACCTAGAAAATCAGATCACATTCTGATCAGAGTATGATTAGCATGATCGGACCAATTTTCTCGGATGAGATAATATACGGCCGTGTGAACTCAGCCCTATAGCGATATCTGTCCATGTCTGAGAATTGCTGCAAAGTAGGTTGCCCTCTAAGATTAAAGGAGTGATATACTAAAGAGCTGTGGTCTTCAATATGCCACTCACCAACGTCTGCAAAACTTCAGCACCTAATAAATTCTGACAGCCTGAGGTGCAGGTTAGAGACTACCGCTTTGGAGATTGGTAATCTGATTATAAAGGGAACAAGGAAGACTCATTTCCCCTCCGTGTGCAGTGTACCTTTGTGGAGTTCTTGTCCTCTGGTGCCATCATAAAGTGGGTTGCGGACTGCAATGTTTATTTTGTGGATCACTCCAACCTTATCTAACTACTGTTCCCCCTGGTATTATAGTGTTCCTCCCTGAAAGTGACGCAACATGTTCCTCCTCTTCCTGCTTACCTCCCGCCCCCGGGTGTTATGAGCCCACCATCCAGCCTCTCTCTGAGAACCACACCAGTTGCCTGACCTTTCTTTCTGTGTTTTGTGTTAAAGTCGAAGCTGTGGAATTGGTGGTTTGTTTCTTTGGAGGAAAGAATTCTCCAACACACGGGTTTTAGGCAAATTGGAAGTTGGTGTCACTTCATTTCGTAGGAGTAAGTGGTGCATGGGTCTCAGCAGTCACAATTTATTGGGTTTGCTTAAATGTACTAGCACTAGATGTGCATCTCATACATTGACTATTTCGGTTCCACGGTTCCAAGTCCTAAGCAGACCTATCTGTAATGTATAAGATGGTGCAGTCCCATCCAATCTGTCTCAGAAATCCTTGTCACTTTTACAGTCGAGTAACCGGCCATGATTTCTTGCTCTTCCTGACAATTTGCGGATTGCCATAGTGACTGTCTCGCGGGTGCTGGGTTGGGTGGTGACCAACCATATTTAACAGGTTGTCATAGGCACCAAACATTAAGACATGATTAATCCCCAAAGGACGGAAACACTATTGTGTCAACTGTACACAGCGGCATTGTAATCTAACCGGGGGCAGCTGGAGACACATTTTACGGAATAGGGTAGTCAGGGGGTTAAAGAAAAACACATGAAAGATATCAAAGATGCTCACAGATCGAATCTTTAAATAGAAATTAACTGGCTTTTATCACATTATTACATTAATATTTCTCTGATCCCATAGGCACTAATGGTAAATCTAGCAGATGCGACTGGAGTCTTGGCATCCCGGTACCTTCTTGGACTGCTTTGTTTCATGGTATTATAATGCATTAGATACTGGATTTGAAATGTTTTTGTCGCTGAATTTTTTTAACATTTTTTTTTACTGGATATGACTTAAAGGGTATATCAGAGATTAAAAAAAGACAAAAAATGTGTCTAAGGCTACTTTCACATACCGATTTATGAGGGAGCCGATGCTGTCCGATAAATTCGGACAGCATCGGCTCCCTTCTGATGCCTGGAATCGGATGCCAAATAGGCATCCGATTCCGGCATTAAATCGTAGCCTCCGGGCTGAAAAACAGAAAAAAAAAAGTTTATGCTCTCCTCCCCCCGAGCCCCCGCCGTCTCCCGCCGTCTTCCTGGTGGCTCCCGGTGGCTCCCGCAGGCTGCAGAGGTCTTCTTCATGTGTACAGGACCTGCGGTGATGTCACAGTCACATGACTGCGGGTTCCACCATGGTAACCCGCGGTCACATGACTGTGACATCACCGCAGGTCCTGAACAGCAGAAGAAGACTTTCTGCTGACACCGGGAGCCTGCGGGAGCCACCGGGAGCCACCGGGGAGACGGCGGGGGTTCGGGGGAAGGTGAGCATAAACTTTTTTTTTTTTTTTTTTTTTTTTTTAACCCTTGTGCTCCCAGTTAGGAGCAGTTTTACTGTACTGAGCATGCTCAGTACAGTAAAATCGGGTCCGAGGAGACATCAGATGTTTCCTCGGACCCTTCTCCATAGGGCCCCATGTTATAGGGATCGGGTCAGATCGGATGTGCACTAAATGCCATCCGATTTGGTCCGATCCGATTCTGTCCGATTTTATTTTCGGTGCAAAAATCAGAGCAGGCTCCGATTTTTGCACCAATAATAATATCGGACAGAATCGGATCGGACCAAATCGGATGGCATTTAGTGCACATCCGATTCGGTCCGATGCCCATAGGGCTGCATGGGGCCAAATTCGGATCCGATGCATTCCGATTTTGATCGGACAGCATTGGATCTGAAAAATCCGTAGAGTGAAACCAGCCTAAGGCTACTTTCACATAACGATTTTTTAAAATCCGATGCTGTCCGATATAAATCGGACAGCATCGGATCTAAACTGATCCCTGCAGTCGGATGCCAAATAGGCATCCGATCCGACATTCTGCAGGATCAGTTGCTCAGCTGTCACAGCTGTTCTCCCCTGGTGCGCCCCCTCTTCTCCCCTGTGTGGCCCCCTCTTCTCCCCTGTGTGGCCCCCTCTTCTCCCCTGTGTGGCCCCTCTTCTCCCCTATGTGGCCCCCTCTTCTCCCCTGTGTGGCCCCCTCATGTCCCCTGTGTGGCCCCCTCATGTCCCCTGTGTGGCCCCCTCATGTCCCCTGTGTGACCCCCTCATGTCCCCTGTGTGGCCCCCTCCTTTCCCCCTGTCCTCCGGATTAAAAAATAAAAAACATTTTGAATAGGTGTTCTACTGAAGTCTAGGACCTGTGGTGATGTCACAGTCACGTGACAGCAGGTTACCATGGTGTAACCTGGTGTCACGTGACTGTGACATCACCACAGGTCCTAGACTTCAGTAGAACCTATGCATGAAGCGTGAAGACTCCGGGAGCCACCAGGAGACGGCAGAAGACGGCGGGAGACGGCGGGGGCTCGGGGAGAGGTGAGAATAAAATGTTTTTTTTTTTTGAACCCCTTCTCTCCCAGTTTGGAGAAGTTTTACTGTACTGAGCATGCTCAGTACAGTAAAATCGGGTCCGAGGAGACATCAGATGTTTCCTCGGACCCTTCTCCATAGGGCCCCATGTTAAGTTGATCGGGTCGGATCGGATGTGCACTAAATGCCAACCGATTTGGTCCGATCCGATCCTGTCAGATTTTATTTTCGGTGCAAAAATCGGAGCAGGCTCCGATTTTTGCACCGATAAAAAATCGGACAGAATCGGATCGGACCAAATCGGATGGCATTTAGTGCACATCCGATTCGGTCCGATGCCCATAGGGCTGCATGGGGCCAAATTCGGATCCGATGCTGTCTGATTTTGATCGGACAGCATCGGATCTGAAAAATCCGTAGTGTGAAACCAGCCTAAGCACTAACAGGCAGGTAGCTGCCGCCTACCTGCCTGTTGTGCCCGGCGCCATTCACCGCCATTCACCCCCGCCACAGACCGCTTCTGCCAGGGACAGCACGGCGGCCTAAACAGAGTGGCGGCTTCTTTTCTACTCTGCTCTGTGGATGAGGCGGGAGAGACGACCTCATGCTGATTGACAGTCGGTTCCCCGCTAGCTGATTGGGGGAGCTGGCTGTCAATCAGCATGACATCATCTATGACGCCAGTCATCAGAGTGAAGATGCCACTTCCTATGCAGACATGACATCAGTGGAAGCTGCAAAATCGCCGACAGGAGCAGTCTGTGCCTACCCCGTGTCAACGGTGACTGGTGCCAGGCACAACAGACAGGTAGGTGGCAGATACCTGTTTGTTAGTGCTTAGGCACATTTTTATTCCCCTAAATCCCTGGATAACCCCTTTAAATATTTGATAGATGCAGGTCCTGTCTGCCATTCATGGGCATCTTTTCAAGAACAACTGAAATGGAGGGGTGGCTGTGTATGCCATGTGTCACAAGTGAGCTCCGCAAGTTTAGGACCTAAAATGTAACTTTTATTATGACGCTTAAAATTTCATTAAAAAAAAATGTATATACAAGTACTACAAGATGACGAAGCTGACTACTGATTATATATTTTTCAGTTGTTTTGTTGTAAATTCCATATTGCACAATGAAGTTACATACATAAATAGATTAGATTAATCATGTCCCCTTATTGGGAGAAGTGATATTCAGCCTGTGCCTATAGCCCTATCCGGATAATCACATGAAAATCAATAAAGATAAATGTACACCTATGTGAAGTAACTTAAACTAAATGAAAATCAGCTTGTTGGTCCGTCCGCACCGCCTCAACGCACGTTTCGTCAGTACTTGCTCCGGAGACCATTGAAAAATATATAATCAGTAGTCCGCTTCGTCCCTTCGTGTACTGTATATAAAAATGAATGTGTATCTATACGTATGATAATAAAAGCTATATTTGAGGCTCTAAATTTTCAATGCTTATTTGTGATACTTAGGAGGCCGTCACACGCTTCAATGTTGTGAGGGATCACGTGCACGCGCGATCGCTAACAATATCGTTCACATCGCTGGTGAGCTGTCACACAGACAGCCTCACCAGCGATGTGGGCCAGCGAGGTCGCTGGTAACTATGGTAAACATCGGGTTACTAGGCGCCGCGCGGCGCTTAGTAACCCAACGTTTACCATAGATACCATCTCCCAGCATAGGCTGTGCCGCTGGGAGATCGTTCATCGTGGTGTCACACACCACGATGAAGCAGATTGAACAAGCGATTATCGCGATGCACAAACGATATCGCTTAAGCGATCAAAAAGCAGATCACTTAAACGATATCGTTCGCAATATTGAACCGTGTGACGGCCGCCTTAGTTCTATATCAGATATGGCCAGTCATACATTATTTAAATGGTATTGAGTGTTAATAGTTTATTACATGTATGCTATATGTCTAATCTTGTACAAACCCTGAGAACTGCAGTTTGAAAAAAATTGTATTAGAGCCTGGTTTTTGCCACCTAATTTGAGAGTAGCATTACGTAGGGCCGGAGATCCTGATTCCAGCGATGTGTCACTTACTGAGCTGCTCAGTGTAGTTTTGATAAAGTCACAGTTTTATCATCAGGAGATTATCATTAGAGGACTACTTGGCCTGCTGCCAGGTAGTCCAGCATATTCATGAGCTGCCAAGTCTGCAGCAGAGAACACAGTAATTTTATCAAAATGACAGTAAGCAGCTCAGTAAGTGGCACATCGCTGGAATCAGGGTCTTTATCTCTACAGTGTGCTTCTCTCAGATGGGGAGTAAACATCTGGTGACAGATTCCCTTTAAATGGTAGCTGTTCTCAGGGCTGTGGAGTCGGAAAACCAAACATCCGACTCCAACTCCGACTCTTCAATTTCTCTGAATCCGACTCCACCAAAATGGACACTGACTCTGACTCAATGACTCCAACTCCACAACTAGGGCTGTGAAGTGGGTAAGCCAAACATTCAACTCTGACTCTTTAATTTCCCTGAATCTGACTTCGATACACTCAAGATGAACAATGAATTTCAACTCCACAGCCCTGCTCTGTACTTTAGACACTTGATCCCATTTGATAGATAATGAGATAAATAAAAATATGCGAATCGCTTTATTTTAAAATTATGTTGTCTTTCTCCTAAAAAATCACTTCAAAGTGCCTGCTTTTGACGCCTTCATTCTGTGTAACTTTTTACCCACTGCCTGTTGTGAAGTGTAATCCATCCCCAGCAGCTGAGAAGCCGAGACAGATTGGAGGGAGTGGAGGAGGGTCTGTTGTTTCTCTCTGCTCCTGCTCTGCTGTGTATCAAATAGCATATAGACATAACAAAGAGCTGGGTTTAAATTGGGCAAGCCATTGGACACTTTCAAGGGCAATGCATGCTGAGAAGAGAAGGAAAGGATGTTCCAGCACCTTTAAGGTACCTTTACACACCACCACTGCTGGTAGCAACTGCCTGGTAATGGGGATTTTTGTGCCTGTAGCCTTGAAATTGCTACGAAATGGCGGCGTGTAAATTGGGAAAGTTATCGGGTTTCCTGCAGTTGACTCGGATACCTGTTTGGGAGCCGTGTTCAAAAATCCAAGGCAACACAAAGGCACAATTGCCATGGTAGTGGCGTCTAAACGGGGCACAGGGATGGAATTTGCGTTGCCTAGTGATTTCCCAGGGGCGTGCCACAGCGTTTGGATACCGCGCCCCATCAGCGATGATTGGTGGGGGCTACTGTGTAACCATTGGCTGTCCCTGCACAGGGCGCCATATTTAAAGAGCTGTCCATTCAAAATACACATTTGCAATGGCGTCATGTATTAGCCAGCCTTCCTGCACAGGCTGGTCAATCATGATGCTATTGCATTGTCCAATCAGCGTATTAGCGTCACGGAATACACAACTCTGTCACGCCTATGTACTTGCGGCGCGAAAGATGTACGTCCATATTCCTATGTGAATAGCGGCGTGTGAAGTGGGGAAGGTATTCAACAGGAAGTTATCCGAAGGATCTGTCGGAACTTCCGGGGCACCATGATACCTTCAGTTGACAACGCGATGGCGGTGTGTACAGCGGTATCGGCGATCGTTAGCAACCGTTAAAAACGTGCGCGTGCGCGTGCACGTGCGGTTGATACCGGTTGCTAGGCACAGGGCGGCGTGTAAAGGTACCATTAGAGCTAGCAGAATGCTGATGACAAGAAAAAGTCTACTGTGAAAAAAGGACAGGAACTTCCCGAGCGTGAGAGTGGAGGCAGTTTCTGTATATACCAGATGGATAATATCTTTAATATATGTATTCGGGCTGCTAGCTAGAATGTAACACATGTATTCATAGAATGATTATTGTAGAATAGACATTTACCCAACCTTAGTTTACTGTTATGTTTAAGGCAAATATATCTTTATTTTCTGACCCCTGGAAAGTAAATGTTATACTAATATAACACTGGGGATGTGGAGTCACCCCGCTGGGAGGTGGAGCAATGGCCGTCTTCACGCATGAATCACGGCCGGCAGTTTCTCCTGGAATACTTTTGTTTGCCAATGCTTAGAAAGCTCAGCGCTATATTGTTATTCAGGCAGGAAGAGCTGTAATCCCTGTAAGCCGACACAGTTTACTTTGCAAAGAAAAGCCATAAAGATGCTTTATTTACTCAGGCAAATATTAATTGGGGGAAAAGTAACTGATGTGATTATATTGATGCAAAGTACAAACAGTCATTTGTGGAAAAGCAAGCAAAGATCACATTGTAAATGGAGATCCGCTCATTCTTTTATGGTATCCTTAAAGGGATTTAGTAAACCCAAAATGACTGTTCAGGTGAAGCACGGTGCTCGGTGCACCCTTGGTGTGGCCAACACGTTCAGTGCTCCTTCTTACCCACTTGTAGTCTAGGAGACCTGCTTTGTAGAATATGTTTTACAACAGACATCCGGGTCTGATGATATAGCTGAGGCCAAAGTTCCTGAATACTCAGGCAGTGTATTGACACCGGAGGTGGCCAATATGCCCTTAGGGATTGACATCAAAGGTGTACAATAGGTCACCATAATAACCTCATGCACACAGAAGAAGCTGGCCACAGCCTAAAAGAATAGAGAATTTTGATCATTTTTTTATGGTATCCTTAAAGGGATTTTGTAAGCTCATAATAACTGTTAAAATGAAGCACGGTGCTCGGTGCACCCTTGGCGTGGACAAACAGTTCAGTGCACCGTCTTACCTACTTGTATTCCATCTAGTAAGGACATCTGCTTTGTAGAACATGTTTTAGTACATACAGCAGGGCCTGATGATATGGAAGAGGCCAAAGTTCCTGAATACTCAGGCGGTGTATTGACACCTGAGATGGCCAATGTGGCCTTAGGGATTGACATCAAAGGTGTATAATAGGTCACCATAATAATCTGATGAACATGGGCAGGAGAAGCTGACCACAGCCCAGCACATGAATAAAAGGCGAAGAATTTTGATAGGGTATTAAGTTACCACGATCTATTGATGATGGTTGTTACAATAAATGTTATTGCCAGAAAACATTGATAAAGGAAAAGAAGCCCTGTTCTGACTGATATATCAATCAGAGGCGAGGCGAGTTGGGGGGGGGGGCACTTGGTGGAGATCAGGAGATCGGCAGCAGTAAGCAATTTTTTTAGGATGCAACATATGGTTACATGAAGATAGGTTATTAAAATATATTTTCAGAAAACGCCATTAACATCCACATGGCTAAGAGACTATTCATAAGAACACGAAAATGGAAAATGTTTAAACCCTTAACTTTAAGGTCAACCTGTTACCAGTTTTTCTGCATCTACCGTAAGCTGCAGCCACCACCTGTAAGCCCTTATATACAGAATTATGGAATACCTGTATATAAGTCCCCAGGCCGATGTATAATGCAAAAAGAGGTTTATGCTTCCCTATGGACTGGGCCAGCCCAATGGGTGTTACAGGTCTCGGTCTGGCACCTCCTTTCTTTTTCTTAATGCCGACCTTTTCTCTGCTTTGTGTCGGTGACGTGTCCTACGTCAACCATAAGTCTCCTCCACTGCACTCCTGCGCATGCGCACATCACTCTGCCCTGCTAAGACAGAGCAAAGCATTGTACTGCCTATGCGCGGGGAAAGGTCAAAGAAGGTCCACACATGCGTACTATGCAGGCAATCTTTGACCTTTCCCAGTGCCTGCAATAGAATACCCTCAGCAGGACAGAGAGATGCATGTGTGTGCAGGAGCACAAAGGAGGAGACCTTGCGCAGGTGACGTAGGATGTGTCACCCCCTAGAGGCAGGAAAGAGGACTGCATTCACAGAAAGTAAGGAGGCTCCGGACAGAGACCTGTGGCACTCATCGGACTGGATTCTAATAAAAACTCTTTATTTGCTTTATACAGAGCGGCTTGGGGACTTGTATACAGTATTCTAGAATGCAGTATATAAGGTATCAATGGTGGAGGCAGCAGCTTATGTGCAAAAAAATTGCTGACCGGTTCCTTTTAACCTCTTGTTTAGAGCAAATGGATATTAGAATAAATTGACCATTTTTCCCCTTTACTTACTGGCATGAGTATACGTGGCACTCTGAATCTGCAAATGCTGTGACTGATTTACAACAACTCTCGTTTTTTTGTATTTTCTCTTTCCCTTTTTTTCTTCCTCTCACATTCTATAATCATTCCATCATCAGTTTTACAGTAAACCGTGATCCTTCTTTAAGAGCCAACTGGGAAAATCGTAACATAATTCAAGAGCCAAGAATAAAAGGATTACAGGGATAGATTGATGAAGCCTGGTGACAATGTCTCAGAATCCTCTCACAATTGGCAGATCAGATATACTGTAAGGAACCTGATTTATCTTTGGATGATGTCCTGCTCGACCACCCAGGACCTGTTTTCAGGCAGCAGCATTTAATTTACCGCTACTTTATCTGGACTTAAAGAAAATTTAATTTAAAGCATTAAATTAAGTGATAATAAATTGTCTTATTAGACTTAAAAAAAAGTCATAATGGTCAAAATAGGCAAAGAAAATGGCCAAAATTAGTTTTTGCACGAGCTGTGAGCGTTTATTCTTACCTTTCAAGCAACCCTGAGATTTCGTCAATGGTGGATACCACTGAGGTTCTATAGAATGGCAAGAAATAGCCAACATCAGTTGAGTTAACTAAGTAATCTTCAGCTCCCTACTAGGAGTACGGAGGAATTTAAAGGGTTGTCCAGGGGTGCCAGATTGAAAGAGGTAGCATCTTGACAAAATATTTGACTTGATAGGGTAAATTCCATGTTCCATATTCCTTTTCTGTGGTTCAGCCGGAATACGCCATGACAAGATGTTCAAGGTTCCTGGCACTGGTGGATTGGTAACTAAACTAGAAGGTTTTTCTTGAGGAATAACTTCTTTACCAACCCACAATACCAAACAGGAGAAACGTTCTTTTTGCCCATCATATCATGCAGTGGCGTAACTTAAAGGTCATGGGCCCTGATGCGAAAGCTCCAACAGGGCCCCCAATTATTGCAAATCTTTAACAGCAATAGTCTTTTTCTATAGGCCAAAGGGACTATCGGGACCCCCTAGGCTCCAGGGCCCAGGTGCAATTGCAACCCCTTTACCTGTTGTAGTTACGCCCCTTATATCACGTTTCTTTACCTTCACCACATACTGTAATTTCTAAGGTCACGAAGGGGAAATTAAGCATCATGCTCTCTTCTCACCCAACAGTAGTGAGGTTTACTTCTCAAAACATTTGAGTCTAAACTATGTCACACCTTAAAAATTTTAGTCAGGTCTATACAGGATTGTCTGCTCAAGGGCACGGACTCGGGCACCGCCCGCCTGTGACATCCCCGTATCAGTATGCCCGAGATCCGAGTATCCCAAGCCTGTGGCCCCAGACATTAGCACTGTATGGTGGCTCAGTGGTTAGCACTGTATATGGTGGCTCAATGGTTAGCACTGTATGGTGGCTCAGTGGATACCACTGTTTGGTGACTCAGTGATTAGCACTGTATGGTGGCTCAGTGGTTAGCACTGTATATGGTGGCTCAGTGGTTAGCACTGTATGGTGGTTCAGTGGTTAGCACTGTATGGTGGCTCAGTGGTTAGCGCTGTACGGTGGCTCAGTGGTTAGCACTGTACTGTGGCTCAGTGGTTAGTGCTGTATGGTGGCTCAGTGGTTAGCGCTGTATGGTGGCTCAGTGGTTAGCACTGTATATGGTGGCTCAGTGGTTAGCACTGTATGGTGGCTGAGTAGTTAGCACTGTATGGTGGCTCAGTGGTTATTACGGTATGGTGGCTCATCGGTTAGCACTCTATGGGTGCCGGTGGTTAGCACTGTATGTTGGCTCAGTAGATAGCACTGTATGGTGGCTCAGTAATTAGCACTGTATGGTGGCTTAGTAATTAGCACTGTATGGTGGCTCAGTGGTTAGCACTTGTGGCGCCCCAGATGGTCAGGAGTCACACTGGGGTATTATACCCATAAAAGCGGTGTGATTTTCCCCAACTGTAGGTGAATGCAGAGTCAGGTGGGAGGGATCCAATCCCAGCACATTCACACCGATTTAGGGGATGGAAGGTGCACATACTCTAGGAGGGAGGAGAGTCGGGAGGTGAGAACAGGAAAGTTGCAGACTGCACCTGAGGGAAGATGAAAGGGGATCCTGAGGGGACCTTGAGAGAGGGTGCCTGACGCGTGAGTCTTGGCCCGTGAGAGAAAGGGGGAACCCCAGTGCGGAGCGACCATACTCCAGGGAGCTTCCCCAGTCCACCATGGAAAGCCGAATCTGAGGAAACGGCCAGAGTCCAGCTCTGAAGTCATCAACCGGCTGCTGCGGTTTATTTACCGGTCACAGCACCGTGCCGTTACGGAGCGGTCCACCCGTGATTCCATAGAGGTCAGGTTTGAAGTTGAAGAGGCAGAAGGGAAGGAGAGGAGCCCCAGTATTACCTCGAGGGAACAGAGAAAGGACTCATCCCAGGCAGGGAACACAGGTTCGTCAACTAAGATATACCACGGGTACCTCCCTACCGCTTTGCATCCACTTACAGCCACCTGGAAGGTTACCTGTTAAGGCCACTTTACACACACAGATATCTGTGTCCAACTTCTGAACAGATCTCTGGTTGCAGTGAAATCATGGACACATTGTTCCATTTTGTGGCTGTGTACAAATGGAACAATGTGTCCATGATTTCACTGCAACCAGAGATCTGTTCAGAAGTTGGACACAGATATCTGTGTGTGCAAAGTGGCCTTTATACATCTGTACCGAACTGTGAACGCTGTATCAGTAGATGCTTGTCTCCAGTAAAGTACCCGGGAGAGAGTGAACTTGTCTCAGTGCTACCGACATTGAATCTCTCTACTTCTACTCAACGCTGCCCCGGAGGTCCAGCTTTACCTGTAGAAAGCTATACCACCTAGCCGCAATACCAACGCTCTCGGAGGACTGTGGCGGCGCTGGTGATCCCTCACCAGGTACTACAGGTGGCGTCACAAAATAACTTTTACCTCATCACTTTCAATTTACCCCCCTTTAGTTGTCCTCCCAGGGTCACGGGCCCAGGCATCCCCACCAGTGATCCCTCGGACTTTGCGCCTGAAACCCGAGTACCCACCCCTGGGCAAGACACACTGTATGGAGGCTCAGTGGTTAGCACTGCCATCTTGCAGCACTGGAGTCCTGGGTTAAAAATGTCCCCCAAGGACAATGTGCAAGCAGTTTGTATGTATATTTCCTCCGGGTTCTCCGGTTTCCTCCCACTGCATAATGACATACTGATGGGGAACAGTGGCATAACTTGAAACTCATGACCCCAATGTGATAGCTCCATTTATTCATCCAATTATTGCAAGTCTTTAATAGCATTAGTGTCTTTTTATAGGCCAAAAGAACTTTTGGGGCCCCCTTGGCTCCAGGACCCAGGTATGATTGCAACCGCTGCACCTACTGTAGTTATAGCCCTGATAGGGAATATAGATTGTGATCCCCGATGGGGACAGTAGTAATGATGTATGTAAAGCACTGTGGAATTAATAGCGCTATATAAGTGAATAAATATTATATTAAACCATTTTTCTCAGTTATATCACAAAGCTTCTTATACTTACTTGTATTAATTTTTTTCAATTTGTTGAAATGATGTCAGTGACCATGTAACAGAAGCATCTAGTTGTTTTATAGTGCATACAAGAAAATCTTGTAACTGATATTTTAATTTATACTATTATTATATGAATTTTTTATTTGATAATTTTACGAGATTTATGTTGTTTTTTTATACATTTTAATTTTATCTCATTTTTATATTATCTTTGGCTTTATCCTACTTTTGATTTGATTTTATGTTTCAATTTAATATTTTCAGACAAAAAAAGACAAATAAATGGATTTTTTTTAGTGCTCAGAAAACACTTAGCCTTTTCATACGACATGCTCAGGCTTTTCATACCCAGAGGGGTAGTAGTAGCTTCATCTACTTGATCTTGGTCTTGCATTTAGGGAAAATGCTTTGGAATATTTGGGTTTGAAAGAATTACCTATATTTATATTTGTGTTCTTCATCTTTTTTTTCTCATAGTGTACAGAGAAATCAAATTACCCCATTAGTGCAATATATTTTGGGCTCCAGGCCCTCCTGTAATGGGTGATGTGTGTGATTCGGAAGTTCGCCTTCAGGGCATGAAGTGCGGCAGCTGCTCTCTCTCTCTTTTATCTGTATATTTTCGATTAATTGTGGCCTTACTTGAACTATGTCCTTCTTATTACTAAGCGTCTGCTCTTTCTATGTGGCTTTTTCACCATTAATTACGGCTTAGTTAGTGTTTTATGTAAACAGCTGCAAATTAAAGTTAAAGCTATTAGTGTTTTATAATGGCGAGTAATTACAGTACCCGCACCCGCAGACACTAATGCCGGGTTTAGTGCAGCTTACACAATGCTTTATTTCTTTCTTTTAAGAACTGGGAATGGATCCAAAATACAGAGGTATAACAAAATCCTTGTTTTTTGTTTTTTTAGTATCTACTCCTAGTTTTCTATAACACAAATTGTAACCCATGATCATAAGAAGATAGATACTAGAAAAGGGAAAGAGAAGCGCAATAGGGTCTTATCATTGGTAAAAAGGTGGACTAAATTTAACTAGTCGTTCACCTAGAGGGGTTGTGTAGCACACAACCAGCGTCAGGGCAAAAAGGTAATAGCTGCTGCAAGGATCCACACCACAACGGTTAACGTAGTTCAAAATTGCAGAGTGTGGACGGTGTATACGAACCTGCGCTGCATATACCAGAAAGATCAGGCGGTGTTCATCATATAGTGTTTATTTCTGACACGTTTCGGAGTTAGTCCCAACTCCTTCCTCAGGGAATAGTAGAACTACTACTACTAATAGAACTACTATTCCCTGATTAAGGAGTTGGGACTAACTCTGAAACGCGTTGGAAATAAACACTACAATGATGAACACCATCTGATCTTTCTGGTCTATGGAGCGCAGGTCCGTATACACCGTCCACCCACTGCAATTTTGAACTACATAAGAAGATAGAGTCACAGTGGGGAAAAAAATTTAAATAAACCTAGAGAATATTGAAACAAGTATTTTCAGAGAGATTTGGTAAGTCTAATATGGCTCACTTGAAGACATCGAGAACTCATCCTTTGGTCTAGAGATGATCAAACCTTTCAAGGTTCATTTCAGGTCGCTGAACTTCCTGGTGTTGAGCTCAGGTTCGGAGTTCGGGTGTTTTACAAAACACTGGAGCAAGCATCACTGTGATCGGGTACAGTTGGTGCTTGGCCCAGTGCGAGCCTTGCGCAATGTTTGATCGGCTAGCATTGGGCTTAAAGGGGCACTCCGGATAGAAAAAAAAATGTGTATGGTACCTGCACTCCTAAACTATAATACTAAGATGCCTGTTACGCTTGTATAATGTTTAGAATTAATATAAATCAATTAGTAAACTCTGCTTAGCAGTCACCACACCAATAGGGGACAATACGTCATGCCTGATTGAGCAGCTCTCCCTGCTGCCTCTGCAGTGAGCATCTGTGTGTCCAAGAATAAACACTCCCTCCTTCAATCACATGGGCGTAATGTCACAGCAGGTACTATTGACACATTGGTTTCACCACTGCTCTCTACACAGAAAGAGATCTCCAGACTTCAGCTTAGTGCAGGACCTGTTGTGATGTCAAGCCCATGTGATTGACTGAACAATGACGAAGTGTCGGACGGCAGTGAAGCTTTCTGAGAGGGAGGAGGGAGAGCTGCTCACTCAGGCATGACGTATTGACCCCTATTAGTGTTGTGACTGGTAAGCAGCATTTACTGAATAATTGATTCACATTAATTCTAAACATTAGACAAATGTAATAAGCAGCTCAGCATTATAGTCTAGGAGTGCAAAGACTGTACAAAAATGTTTTATCTCCCCAGAGTTCCCCTTTAAAAACACAGTTTTTGAGTGTAGTGTGTTCAAAATAATTAAAACAAAGAAAACACACCCTCCCACCATGGAAGTGTCTTAGTTATGGTTGGCTGTAAGTGGGCGAAGAGCTGAATTCCCAATCAGTGACTTCCATTGAGTTTTGGGTCAAGTTCAGGGTAATTAACAGCGCACCAAAAAGTTTGGCTTCACTGCCCAAACCCGAACTTCAAAAGGTTCGCTCATCTCTACTTCTGTCCTTACCGTGGCAGGAAAGAAGCGCTGCAATGTAAAGTGCCAGAGCTGAAAAGATCATCATCGGAATAGCGTTTGTCACATACAATGATCTGGACCTATTCCAGGTATTGGGGAATGTAGAGACCAATGGAATATCCCAATACCTGTAGTAGGCATAGAACGTTGTGTGTGACAAACTCGGACCCATCGATGACCTTTACTGCTCCCACACTGCACCTCTTCTCTTGTGGCGCTGTAATAAGAGGATGTGACGGGAGTGAGAAGTTCTCGATTTTATGATGCGAGATGCATCAAGTCTCCAAATCACTCTGGAAATACCAGTTTTGCCATTCTTTGTGAGATTTTGCTCCAGCTAACTTAAAGAAGTTCTCCAAGTGTGAAAAAAATGGAATCCCTGATATAATTCCGACTGCAGCCCATCCTAGTCACCTGTCAGAATAGGCTGTGGACTGAAGAGATGCAGCTCCCAAGAACTAAGTTGCAACTGACAAGACCTGTCTGTATCACACATACCTTAGCCAGCAGGAAGGGCCACATCTTTGATATGTGAAGAAATATGTTTTAAACCCATGTTCTGTCCAGTGGTGATATATACATCCTCTTCCTCTGTCAGTATGACAGCTTTGTAGCAGTGCAGCGAGACTGACAGTGCCCATCTGGAAAGCTAATAAATATTGAGGAAGATGAAGTTGGAGATAACTCCCCGTGTTCTCATGGAGGAAGAGAGCTATCTCTTCACATGACAGCCATGGTCCTGGCCACCGACTGAGGTATGTGTGATACAGCTATCATCAGTTGACACATAGATGTTAGGAGCTGTATGTCTTCAGTCTGCATATGACTAGCACTGGCTGCAATTAAAATTTTACCAGGCATGGCATTGACTCACCGTTGCCGGATGCTCACGTCTCAGGCGATGATTCCCTCGTCATGGTTCCGCGCCTGAGGCTGTGGGGCCCGGTGGTCAGATCAAAGGGGATGTTAGGATAGGGATGGTTCTTGTTTGTCGTGACGCCACCTGTGGGTATCCGGTGATGGCACCGGTGCTGCTGGGCCTCCGGGGGATGTGCGGGAGCTTGATGGGATGCTCCCCACAGGATGAGCAGGAGTCCCCTGGGCCAGGAGCTGCACTGGATGGAATACGGCAGCTTGGTAGTTACTGTGGGTTAGTCCAGGAATGTTGCACAGACACATAGAGTCTTTTAGTACCTTTACTGGTGACAACAGGTACACTCGACCGGTTGATGAAGTAAGCACTCCTGGAGGTTCCACAGCAAGCAGTGGTGTAGGCTTCCTTGTATATACAGTCTGGTGAGGTCTGGTGGATATGGAATCCCGCCGGACCGGGTTGCACGTTCTGATGGGACGTGTTTCACCTGAGTTTGCTGCACTGAGGGCACTATCAAAGGGTTAGGTGTAATTACTTCGCCTTTCCCCGGGCTCTCATCTGGTGGTGCTTCAGGTGTACAGGGAGCTAAACTCCCTCGTTTGAGGTGCTGGTTTCTCTGCAGCCTGCTATGTGGCTCCTGCAGCTCGGACCCAGTGACCAGATGGTTAGGGTGAGTTGGAATAACTCCTCTATCCCTGTCAGGGCTTTGTCTCCTGTTCCTATGACACTTGTTGCGAGAGTCTCTCACTTTCCGGGTGTGCTGGTATTGGCCTGGTGTGGCTCCAGTACCAGGTCAGCTCTCCTAGCTGTTCACAGTTCTAAAGTGACTGCACACTCCACTGTTTCTCTCTCCAGGACCCGAATTTATAGGGGGAACTGGCTTAAGGTAACCAGTGGAGCTCCCCCTAGAGGCCTGGGGTAAAAAGGGGTGTAAAAGGTGTTTTAGTTAGTGAGTTCTGCTTGCTGTGTACTAAGAGTTCTGTGGTGCCCCAACCAGGGTGCCAAGGTGCCACAGCATTCTATATCATTCTTGGAGAACCCATTTAATAACCCTGTCTTCTTATGATTGAGCAGTGTCATAAAGAGGGGAAAAGTAAATGCAGTCATAGAGGAATCTTGTTACTGCCCCCCTTGTTTGAAGGGGAATTTGCAGTTATTTTATGGAGCCCATATCCGACACTTTATGATATGTTATGAATTTACAAATAAAATAAGGAAAGGTTCTTCAAAAATATTGTTAGGCAGGAATCCGAAGCTCTAGAAGTTGGTTCACTGCTTAGATTTAGAGTTACACTTGAGCAGTTTGTGGCACCCCAGGGTTCATGTGCCACAGTAACACCACAAAGGATTAACTCCCCACACAACCCACAAGACTACACTAGCGCCTCCAGGCCAGAAGGGGGAGCTAAAACTGTTTCCCTATATATTCCTGGTGTGGAGAGAAAGTGGGCAGTTCAGTTCCTAGGAGGACTGAGGAAGAAGGACCTGGGTGTAAAAGAGCTGCATTAGGCTTACCCCACGGTCCGCTGTCCAGTTCCAGGCCAAGCCAGGGTCTGAGGAAAGAGACGGAACAGCGAGGAACACACCTGGGACAGCGAGTTACCCGGAAACTCAACCCAGAGGAGCGCACAGAACGGATACCGGATCCGAGATTGTGCCTGAAACATACAGCACAGTGAACACCGGATTAGTGAAGGTCCCACATCTTCACTGTACCACAGCGAAGCAACACGTCGGGTTCAGGAACACAGGACAAGACTCAAGTTGCTTAGCAGATTGGTACCTGTGAGGGAAGACAGGGCTGGCAGCTTGGCTAAAGCGGCAGCAGGGTCACACGCACAGCGCAGAAACAGGGAGTTAAAGCACTCGGCCAGGTTGGGAGCAACCCGGCCCCTGTACAGACTTTGTGGACAGTACTCAGCTGAATTACCATCTACAGTAAAAGACCTGGAAAACTACAAAACCGTGAGTCTGTGTAATCCTTGCGCTCGAGCCCTGTTCTCCCTCACAAACTGTTTCATCACTACTGCCCCGGGGACCAGGCTCTGCCCGTGGAGAGCCGTCACATCATAGGCTGCCGCCCATCATCCCTGGAGGTTCTGCAGCACATACCACGGGTGGCATCACGACTTTCTCCCCTGTAAATAACCCACAATCTTTACTTCTGGGCTTGGGACACGGTCCGGACCAAGACCGCCGTGATAACCCCCGTGATACCCCGGTCTGGTACTGAGTACCTCGTCCCAGTGGGCTCGACAAGTTTATTTAGATTTTTCTAATTAAGGATATGTGCACACGTTCTAGAGTCACTGCGTTGCGGCAACCCGCACAGCATCTGAAAACACACTGCAGCGGGGACAAGCACAGTGGGCATGGGATTTCTAGAAATCCCATCCACTGTGCTGGTACTGTACAATGTAGCGTTGTGGACACATGACACACACTGCATCCATAACAGTGCAAACCCTGATCATCTGCACTTAGCCTAAAACACACAGGTGTTGAGCAATATGGACCTGGTGTGCGACCATCTAGAATCAGTTTCTAGAGCCAAGCATAAACCTCTATTCTCATTACACCATTTTTGCAGGACAGCAATCACTCCTTGAGAAAGTGTTTAGATACTGAAAGCAGGATGTCCCAAAATTGAAGAATCACCATTCAGAAGAACATCTGTGTGAATGTCTTCTGTAATTCTGTGACTCATATAAGTTAAATAGTATACTTAACCCCTGACAAGGTTATTGTGCATGAGAAAGGAAAAGTCACCAGTGATGTATGCACTAGATGCAACGGGGGCGGAAGACTTTATTACATATGGACTAGGATTGTCGGGTGATCCAAGACTACTGGGGAAATGTCAACTTTTTTTAACTCAAAATATGCACATGTAGCTCTTCCAAAGACAAGTTCAGCAATATCTTTACATATAATCTGTTCCTCCTGTTACTGAGAAATCAGCATTTAAATTAATATGTAAATGAGGCTTAAGGCTTCACACTACGGATTTTTCAGATCCGATGCTGTCCGATCAAAATCGGACAGCATCGGATCCGAATTTGGCCCCATGCAGCCCTATGGGCATCGGACCGAATCGGATGTGCACTAGATGCCATCCGATTTGGTCCGATCCGATTCTGTCCAATTTTTTTATCGGTGCAAAAATCGGAGCCGATTTTTGCACCGAAAATAAAATCTGACAGAATCGGATCGGAGCAAATCGGATGGCATCTAGTGCACATCCGATCTGACCCGATCCCTATAACATGGGGCCCTATGGAGAAGGGTCCGAGGAAACATCTGATATCTCCTCGGACCCGATTTTACTGTACTGAGCATGCTCAGTACAGTAAAACTGCTCCTAACTGGGAGCACAAGGGTTAAAAAAAAAAAAAAAAAAAGTTTATGCTCACCTATCCCCGAGCCCCCGCCGTCTTCCTGCAGGCTCCCGGTGTCAGCAGAAGGTCTTCTTCTGCTGTTCAGGACTTGCGGTGATGTCACAGTCATGTGACCGCGGGTTACCATGGTGGAACCCGCGGTCACATGAGTGTGACATCACCGCAGGTCCTGTACACATGAAGAAGACCTCTGCAGCCTGCGGGAGCCACCGGTAGCCTGCAGGAAGACAGCGGGAGACGGCAGGGGCTCGGGGGAGGTGAGCATAAACTTTTTTTTTTTTTTTCTTTTTTTCAGCTTGGAGGCTACGATTTAATGCCGGAATCGGATGCCTATTTGGCATCCGATTCCAGGCATCAGAAGGGAGCCGATTCTGTCCTATTTATATCGGACAGCATCGGCTCCCTTAAAATCGTTATGTGAAAGTAGCCTAAGAGCTATTAGTAGATCTGAAGTCTCCGTCACTCCAGCTCTACTCCCCACCCAGTGCAGCAGCCTCCTGCTGACAGATTCCCTATACACACTGTTGGTGAGAAAACCTCTCCTATGTCCTGAGACTCTTCTAAAGTGTATCAGTTTAGAGAAAGTTGCATTGTCTTGATAGTTTGCTGCAAAGCTTTAGGCTGGATTCACACCACGGTTTGTTCCTGTCCATGGGATCCTGTTTTTTGCAGGACCAGACAGACAGGAATGGACAGGATCGGATTTTTAACTCCAGATGCCATTTTTGTGTCCAGATCCGAGATTTTGAGATATCCAGACTGACAGAAAGAGCTGGGAAGAGCCGAGCCTGCAAAGCGCAGGCAAGTGGTATCAGGGCTGTTACTTTCACTTTCGCAACGTATCTACATACATTGTGAAAGAAAATTAAAAAAAACATGCTCAGTACACTAAAATTACTCTGTTCCTGTGTGACGTGTGTAATTTCACATAAGCAGTGTATCTACATACATTGCTAAAGCGAAATTAAAGAAAGCAATGGTTGAAAATAAAAAAAAATGCTCATCTCTCCGCCGAGTGTCCCGCGATGCGAGGCGTCCACATCCGATCAGCGGCAACCGATCAGCTGATGTGTCACATGACGGCATCAGCTGAGTTATTGGCTTTTAACAAGCTTCAACAAGGCATTGAATAATGACAGTAAATCACTATTACTAGATCTTGGGCTAACAGGGTTGACCATTACTTTCCAATGGCTTCCTGGGAACATCAAACAAAGAGAACATCTCATATAAGTTTGGCAGCCGTCACACGGTGCAATATCTTGAACGATATTGTAAGCGATCACGTGCACGCGCGATCGCTAACAATATCGCTCACATCGCTGGTGAGATGTCACACAGACAGACTCACCAGCGATGTGGGCCAGCGAGATCGCTGGTAACTATGGTACACATCAGGTTACTAGGCGCCGCACGGCGCTTAGTAACCTGACGTTTACCATAGATACCATCTCCCAGCATAGGCTCTGCCGCTGGGAGATCGCTCATCTGGTGTCATACACCACGATGAAGCAGATTGAACAAGCGATTATCGCTTGATATGAGCTCCGGCTCTCATATCTGCGATGTCACGATCAATGTAGCGATGCACAAACGATATCGCTTAAGCGATCAAAACGCAGATCGCTTCAGCGATATCGGGCATTAAATTGAAGCGTGTGACGGCCGCCTTAGACATATTAGTGCATCTCAATGAATTAGAATATCATCAAAACTCAATATCATATTGCCATGCTTCAGAGCGCTTCTGGGAGCCCTGAAAAACGTTGACCAATAAATCAATATTATATTCACTCTTTGATGTCTCATGGAATACGGCAACATGATTTTTAACCCTTTATCCTCCCTAATTTAATTTTCTGTAATAATGGCCTTTGGGATTTCATTGGCCGTAATCCATAATCATCAACATTTACAGAAATAAAGACTTGAAATAGATCACTCTGTGTGTAATGACTCTATATAACATATGTGTTTCACTTTGTGTATTGAATTACTAACTAGTAAATTAACTTTTTAATGATATTCTAATTCATTTAGATGCCCCTGTATGTGATTAAGTGAAAGGTAATGACTAAAATTTCTAGATGCTTTTTTGTTTTTATAGTAATCTAGGGTGTGTCACACAACTAACCTGTTGAAAATGAAGCAGTAGAGAAATTGTCCAGCGATTAGAAAAGAGGCTAATCCAATGTAAAAATAAAACTTCACATTTATTCTTGCAATTAAAAACTGGGTAATCAGACAGTGACATCAAAAGAATCACAAAAGACGCGTTTCAGCTTGTGCCATAATCATGAGGTATTTCGGCTTATACCTTAATCATGATTAAGGCAAAAGCCGAAAGGCATCATTTCTTTAGTGATTATTTTGGTGTAACTGTGGCACCCCAGAGTCCGGTAGCCACAATGGCATTGCCTCCCTCGGGGGTGATGTCATGCCTGGAAGCAAGGAGGGGTATCCACATCAGGTAAGACCAAAGCATGCACCACCATTCCTGACTACTGAGCAGAAGGGGGAGCTGTAACCCAGGTTCCCCTATAAATTCTGGCCTGGGGCGTGGGTTAATCAGTTCAGTTCCTAGAAGGACTGTGAAGACGTCCTGTGGACTGGAGCAGTGTAAGGCTCATCCCAGGACAGAGAGAGTAAGAGACTAGCAAACATGAAGGACCCATAGGAGAGGGTCTGAGGAAGGAGAGAAGCAGGCCAGCGGACACCGAAGTCCGAGGTTGTAAGGGATTCCAAGCCCAGCAGCCAAATCTGGAGGATGGGCCATTCCAAGTCTCCCAGCCACCTGGAGACACAGCAGCATCAGAGAGTTCAGGGCCAGTGCCAAAGGAGTGAAGCCCAGGAAGAGCTAAAGCTGCCTGCCATACAGGTGAAGGACTTAGCAGCAGAGAGAGAGGGTTGCAGCTTAGCTACAGGCAGCTCAGACCAGCACAGAGACGCACAGCAGGGAAGCCTCAGAACTCACCAGGTGAGGGATCCCCAACTTGCTTTCAGGACACCCAGATTCCTAACATCTTCTGTGGACAGTACCCTGGTCTGGACCTGGACATCAGTAAAAGTAAAGGAGACTACGAACTGTGTGTCTGTCAGTTATTCTTCGCCCTCAGTCCTGCACCCCAACGGCCTGCCATCACCATAGACTTTCCCAGTTGCCCTGGGGAACCGCTTTACCCATGAGGAGTGATCCACCTTAGCTGCAAGCACATCATCCACAGAGGTCCCGCACCGCATTGTCGGCCCCAATAGCCGAACAACACGGGCGGCGTCATGACCACCATTACCAAACCTTTAAGATTGATACCCAGGGTCATGGAGCCTGTTCTCGACCCGTGTGACTCCCCATAAGCATCAAAGCCTGGTTCCGAGTACCCCACGGCTCTGGGGGTGCATCATAACTGTCTGATTACCCAGTTTTTAATTGCAAGAATAAATGTGAAGTTTAATTTTGGATTATCCTCCTGTCTCATTGCTAGACGATTTCTCTGCTTCTTCATTTTCAGATATACTGGCCCCTGCGAGGGCCCACATGAGCTGAGGAGAAGTGCTTTCATATTGGGGGAGCTAGTGGGGAGCAGTGCACGATCCTCTTTTTTTTTTCTTGCTATACCTTGTTAAAATGGTTGTAACTGAGTAATTTCAGCTCTGGAGCCTAAAGATGAGTGAATTCAGCACTGGAATGTAATGTGTGATGCAGGGGCGGACCTACCGCGGTGCATCTGGTGCAGCAGCACCAGGGCCCCGACAGGCTAGGGGGCCCCTCAGGAGTCCGTGTGTCAGAGGAGAGGTGCTGCCGCTTCTCACTAGCACCCCCCCCCCCTCACCGCTCCTCACCTGTGACTGAACTAGCTGCACCGGGGCCCACACGGCACCAGGTCCGCCACTGATGTGATGTAAATATAGATCATTACAAGAGAAGTAATATACGGTAGTTAACAAACTGAAATGATTAACCTGTAAGGTGTATAAATGAGTAACACGGCATGTGATTACATATCTGTAGTACAAGACATCAGATACAGTAACAATTTACACTTTTTTGTATTATTTCATTTTCATGTAGTTTTTATTACATAACCATCCCTAGTCATGAAGCATTTTTTCTGACTTTCATAGAAAGCATCTGCTCGAGATTAATGTGAGGTTTGCGGCTTGTGTTTGATGCTCGGAGTCGTGTGTGATCGGCTTCTGTAATGGATTTCTGTTTCATCTCCTGATTTTATAACTCCTTTTTATGTTCTTAAGCTGCAGATGAGCCAGTACGTAATGTCAGTGGTAGATAATATGCACATTTGCAGCACAAAAGACTGGATTGTATGGCTTTTTTTTCCATAATCTTCACTCATTTCTCTTTTGTGCTTGGTCATCATTAATGCATACTTGTATCACATTTTGTGTAGCATTTAACTTGAGGGATGACATTTGTGTTGTTCAGGTTTCCCTAAGGGGTGGCATGGAGGATTGTTGGAAAATGAGTTTTATATTTAGATTTTTTTTTGGGATGTCCTATTCTAATGTTAATAGTCACATACAGCAAAGATAGTATCTTGTGTTCACTGCTCCGCAGTCCATGTGAGTTTGCTCTGCTGCAGTTTAAATCAGAGTAAACTTCCTTTGCTTCCTCCGGGATTAATGCTAGAAGCTGATATTGCTGTCTATGTGTGGTGTGCGGCTCTGCAGGTGGGAATTGTAGGTTTATCAGGTGACCACGCCCCATGGCTTTTAAATAGCCTCCTCTTCCTCCAGCTGACGTCACTGATAGAGTTTCACTCTGCCTTTGACCGTGTGAGCTGAAGACCTTTTTGCACTTGTGCTGAAGATTCTTGGTGCTTCTCCTTTGGAAGTCGCTGTGTATCCCTATCCATAGTGGGTGGGGAGAGGGAGTAGTATTGGGCTGGTTGAGGAGCAGAGGGCGAGGGTGGTGGCCCAGACCTCCTCACCATAAGAGATACCTCTGGGTACGACTAGCCAGGGACCCCAGTCCAGGGCCAGACTAGCTACCCGAGTTTCCTTGTTACCATCCTGCTTCCTTTCCCTCATTCTCTATACTACGCTATACTACATGGATATTGTTGGATACCTCTTCTAAAAACAGTCACTTTTGCAATTTGCTGTTTGATGAAACGTGCTGCTGTTCTTGATTTATTGACATTTTTCCTTTGTGTATAGTTCATCCTTTTAGAGACCAAAGACTGCTGGCTTGTTTGTAATAACTTCATTAAAAATGATCCCCTCTCTGTGTTGTATTTGATCACTACTGTATAGCGTCTTATTTGGGAAAGGAATTATTCGCACCTTTCTTTATTCTTTGTACGTGCTGACTTTGAAGACTATTGTGAATGAGCCACCACATCCACAACTCACAAGAAATCCACTTTTTCTTCCAGTCTTGTCATGATAACGTGATCCACACTCATTGTTCTTTGCTATATTTTGTGGGGATAATTGTAGCTGTTCACAGAGTGTCACTGCCTAACACAAAAACATAAGTTGACCAACATGACCTTAGTTGCTTAATTTTTTTTTTACATAAGTAAATAATATAGCAGCCACTCTGACTACGAGTAGGAGACCACCACAATTTTATCTATGTGTTCAAAGCCCTCTCAGTGTAATAATTATAATGGATAACTCAGGAGTCCTTTTGCGTGGAGTGAAGACAAAACAGAACACAGTTTATAGGTGAAAAAGTCTATATTATAACAGACAGTGATAAAAGACAAAGTCCATAAACACAAAGTGTAGATATTGAATGAAGCCTTAACGAAAAGTCTGTTGAACAATCTCAGAGGAAAATGCAAGCAGCAGAGAAGTCTATAAAGTGCAGTTTACACTTGGAGATGCTGTAAAAGGAAAGACTATGGCAAGTCCAAACATGGAGATGTTTAAGCAAGTCTATATAAGACATTAAATCATTCAGGGAGGCCTGGGAAAGAAAGTCTTAGAAAGTCCAGAACCAGATGCTGAGCAAATTATCAGAGTCCAGAAGTCCAGAACAGTCTGTGCATCTATTTAAACGCAGAAAGTGACAGAGCACTTAACAAAGCAACCAGCTTACTTGTGAGCAAAAGCAGGTGAGGCAAGAGCTGCAGCAGAGGGAGTAGCACAAGCAGCCAGAAGGAACGCTGGCAACAGGTGTAGTTAGCAGAACCTCTGAAGAGCACCAACAAGAGATTCACCCAGGATTTGCAGGAGCAGGCAGAGAACTTGAGAAGCCACTAATAGCAGGAAACCAGGCAGAATACTCTAAAAATGACTAGAGACTGGGGTAGGGTTTTTAAAGGCAGAAAGACAAAGGGCACATGAAGCAAAGGATGTCATCTTGGAAGAGGGCAAGAATGCCCAAAAGGTAATCAAAATATTCAGAATTATGACACTCAGAAGGAAATCCCATGTGATATAGCAATATTATATTTACCGTACTTTAGCTCAATCTCGAGCCATGGCGACTTGATGGATGAACGCTCTGTAGGAAGATTGATTTTGTGCAACCTAGATAGGTCCCCCATGGTCAAACGTCAAACCATCAGATTCCTGGTCTTCCTCGTTGCCTTGTTTCTTCTATTCTTCCTGCTATAATGTCTTTCTCCAGTGATTTCTCTCTTCGTATGATAGTAGGCAAGTCATAGCTTGGTGATCCTTTCTTCAAGTGACATGTCTTGCTTGATTTGTTCCAAAAATGATTTATTTTTCTTGCCATCCATGGTATTGATAACATCCTTCTCCGGCACCACATTTCGAAGGCATTGATGCTTCTCCTGTCTTGTTTCTTTATCATCCATGTTTCACTTCCATATGTTACTACAGAAAAGACCAGACTATGTACGAGACATGTCTTCATCTTCAGTGAGATATTCCTTGATTTGAAGATCTTGTCTTGTGACTTCATTGTTGATTTGCCCATAGCTATTCTCCTGTTGTCTTCAGGTGTCATCTCTGAGTCTTGAGTGATCATTGATCTGAGTAGGTTGAAGTCCTGTACAGTTTCCAGTTTGTCGCCGTCCATCTCAGATATATCCTTGTCATACCTGGCAGTAGTCACTATCTTTATCTTCTTTTAGTTGAGTAGGAGTCCCATGTTCGAGCTTTCCATCTTGTCACTCCATAATAAGTCCTTCATTCCATCTACACTTGTTGCTATCATCGTTGTATCATCTGTGTATCTTAGATTGTTGATGACTCTTCCACCAATTTTGATTCTTTCTTTTCACGCAAGTCCAGCCTTCCTTATAATAGCTCCTGTGTATAAATTGAAGAGAATATGGCAATGTAATATGGCAATGTGTATGCTATATAGAACAAAGTAAAAAACCTTATACAGTTTGTTAATTCTTAATTTCAACCACTGGTTCCAACAGACTCCAAAAAGCGAAATTATGGAGTCCTAGAATAGATACGATACATTGGCCATGTCCAATGTATTACAAAGTTAAGAGGTTTAGCTCCAAAATCTGCTTTATTTACGGATATCCTGATTGCCGTCACCTCTCCTGAGGGTACGGATGATTCAGACCTTCTTAATGTTAATCTCCTTTGGACACGAATCTGCTGTGAAATATTGTGTTTGTTGCCGCATCTCAGTTTATCTCCTGTAAATCCTGTAACCTGTTTACTAAGTCTAATTAAATCCGGACTAGTCTAAACATGAATTGTCACACCTGCGCTGTCCTCCTCCACCATAAACAATGAAATCCATAATAGGCCTAAAACAGACCTAGTTGTTTATGACATGCAGGATTTAATATTTTATATAATTCAGGTCACATAGCCAAAATTATTTCTGAAGATTAAATGTCCAATTTATGGTATGTAAGGCATGTTGGAATTATTTAGGTTTTTCTGGATTTTGAAAAATTGGCTTCTAACAGATAAGAGAACATTGCCTTAATCGCATTCTAACCAGTTAAGGACACAGACAATTTTCGGTTTTGCTCTTTTATTTCCCTCCCTCCTTCTTCCAAGAGCATTGCTGAAGTATATTGTACTTTTAGGCTATCCCATGAACCTGTCATATAATAATATGATATAAAATTGTAGATATAGGGTTATCCTACAGATTAATCGTGTTCTGAAGCCATGAGAGCACCGCCACAGGGAGGAAATTAACTTTATTTTTTCCCGTCAGCCTCAGGCTTTCAGTGATAGAGGTGCGGCCAGGACAGTTTCAGTCCTTGCTTAGTACACAGTGATTAGTGACTGTAACCACACCGCGTCACCCGACAGCTGGCCCAGCATTGGTACAGGACCGGCTGTCAATCAATGTGGGAGTGTGGTTACAGTCACCATTCACTATATACTGAGCGGTGACTGAAGCCACACCCCCATGACTGAAAGCCCCAGGCTTCAGGAGGGATAAAATTAATTTCCTTCCGGTAGCAGGACTTTCAGTGCAGCTGCATAAGCAACCATCTCTCCATTCACTTCAACAGGAGTTCCTAAAATAGTTGACTCCTGTTCTTAAGATAGATGTGGATCCCATCTCTAGGACTTGCTCCTATCAGACAATTGATGCCATAAATATCTAAGATGAAGAGTACCCATTTAATTAGTAAGTAAATATGCTCAAGCACAGTTAGTGTCAATGAGTATACATAGAGAAAGGGTTGGCTACATTATTTAAAAAAAATGCTCTTTTTCTTGGTCCTTAAAGGGAATCTGTCAGTAGGAACAAGCTATCTACATGGGCATGTGTGGAGCGCTAAGGGTTGGGGTACTCAGAAAGCTGAGCAGGGTAGCACCGTGATAGCTCTGTAATGGTGGTGGCCCTGGCTTCATATGAGAAGGGGGTTACGATTCAAGGGGTGCAGAATTTATAATGCAAAAATAAAGGAATTGTTGACTCCAGTTGAGAAGTTCGGCCAGGACATGGCCGGCATTGCAGGAGAAGTCCTTGGGAGATAGATAATGATGAGCAGTGCAGGTGGTTAACCCTTCCCAACTAGGGCTGGCTCCCAGGAAAGTTTATAGCTAGTGTTGTTCAGCAGAGAATAAGGAAGCAGGGGGACAGGAGGGTGAATTTAATTGTTTACTGCAAACTCCAGACAGATCCACAGGACACAGTACACCTTCACCAGTCTTCAGTCTGATCTGCACCTCTGAACCTCTGCTGGGTTGTAGTGTTGCCTTCTACTGCTGAATCCCTTCCTGAGACAAAAGGCTTCTTGGAGCTTGAAACTACCAATACTGCTTAGCACTTGTTTCATGCAATTCCTCCAGCTGAGCTGGCAGCCCTGATCCTGTGTGCAAATGTGCCTGAAACAGGTCCTGATTAGCAAAAATTTTGTGGCGGTACAGACACAGGACGCCATACATGTAGGTCATAAGAATTTGAATAAAATTATACTTTGATATCCATGATCCAATATCTTATTCCATAGAAATCCGGATATAGATCTTCCTGAGAATCCGCCTCCAGAGCTTAATTTAAATAAAAGGGGGCATTACCAGTGTGAGACATGTAATAACTGAGATTCTGATCTACATGTCTCACACCGGTAACCCCCCCACAGTCATTCATAATAATGTCTGGAAGCAGTTTTAGGGATATCTAGGTCCAGCCCATGGATCTTAACAGATCATTTACATATTAGCAAAAACATGGATTTCTCTGGAATAAGACATCGGATCGTAGATATCGAAGTGTCATTTTATTAAACTTTCTATGACTTACATGCTCATATAGATATCTTAGGTGGGTTGATCCTAATGACTGATTTCCTTAATCATGTGGCTATGGCCCTCAGTGGGTGGCATTAGAAGACGCTATAGATACAACAGTGACTAAACTCTACTCCAGGGCTCACAGGGTGTACATTTTTATAGTATTTGGCATCCGAAATGAAAAAGAAGACAGCTCCGTACTGGATGTGATGTACGAAATCATCAACACTTTGGATAAAAATATACTATATACTAACTATATATATATATATATATATATATATATATATTATTTATATATATAGTGTTAAAATGTGACTGATGTACTTCTGTAATAAGGCTGTTGGTCGCCAGGAGAACATATTACACAGCCTGGCATGCCCCATAGATGACCTTTTCGCAGTCAGGCAGCACACTGTTAGTAATGGCGCTCACAATACTAGTCTGCTGTGCTGATGTCATAACTGATAACGCCAAGGCAAACTCCTGTTCATTTATCAGTGCTGTTGATTCAGTTCGGGATTTAATTAAATGAAAGCTATAGTTTTAAAGAGATATTTCAGGAGGCCCAACAGATAGCAATTACACATGCAGCAATGCTTATCTCCTCTTGTAATAGTCATCTTGGTACTTAAAGAGAACCTATCACCCAATGTTTCATGCTGACCTTGGATACACAATGTAATAATGGCTGCAGAGCAGAATGTTTTTTTTTTTTTTCTAAATTTTGCTTCTAGAAGTGTTTAGGATGAGACTCAAATTCTGCAGCACTGTCCCTCGCCCCCCACACTGTTGTCATACCTCTGCAGTGCGAAGAACAGACTGTTTGCAATACATGTGTCACACTGAGTCTGTTCTCAGCTGTTGTGGAGGTGTGTTCTTTGACCAGTGTATTTCTCCCTGCTTATGATTGGTTAGTGTCAGACAGAGGAAAAAGTACACGCCCCCAAGTGAAATCTCTTTGGTATTGTCCACATGGAATAAAAAAAGTACAGTAACTCTTTAGATACCAAATATTTTGATTCCTAATCTTTTAATAACAGAAAGGCAAAATTATAAAAGAAAGATAATTTATTGTGTTCTGCCACACTTATTACATCTTGTGTCCAGTTCAACAGGAAAAATTTGGTCGAAGGTCCTCTCCTCCTTAAAGTGGATCTGTCACTTTCCATAAACATTGTTTTATCAAGTGATGTAAATGTCATAGGTTTTCCTGAATTTGCCATTGTTTTTTTCTTTTGTTCCTGCACCTCTCCCTTTCTTAGATATGGCTCCTTCTTCCTCATATGTTAGTCTTTTTAGCCAAACGGTTGTGGTCCTCAAGAAGACTACCGTAGTAAAAAGTAGACGACCGCCCCACTTGTTTTAACCCATTCACTACGGGGCCAATTTCCATTTTGGGGTTTTTAATTTTTTCTTTCCCTTTTCCTATAACGTTTTTTGTTTTGCTGTCCATATAATATGAGGGCTCAGATTTTGCAGGATGAAAATAACGATCATGTTATCTATTTTTTTTTTTGTTTTGATAGATTGGATTTTGTTTAATGCGGCGATACCACATATGTGGATTTTTATTTTGTTTTCATTATTAATTTTATTTTTAATGGGGTACAAGGGAGGTGATTTGAACTTATGTTTTTTAATTTTTTTAATACTTTGTTAAACTTTTTTTTACTTTTTACTGCTCTTAGTAGTCCCCTTAGAGGATTTGAAGCTGTGAGATCGCTTGCGCTATATACAGCAATATCGTACAAGATTAAATGCCTGTATAAATAACCAATCAACTCCTAGGTCCTAGGAGAGTGCAATTGTGCAGAACCAGACAAAATACCCAACAAACTGCGCCATCATAAATTTGGCAATAAATAGATCACACTGCCCAGTGCCCCAATGCACGTTTCGCATGTGGCTTTATCAGGAAGTACTGGGGAAGTATCCCTGGTCACTTTTATAGAAAATGTGTCCCTACTGTCCCCCATTCATTCTCTATGGGGCTTGTGGCAGGTGCGGCAAGTGCGGTTTTGCCGCAGTTCGGCAAATGGATACTTGCTGCTGGGCAAAAAAACCTCAGCTGCAGTTTTTTAGCGCGGCCGCAAGTATCGGATCATAGCAAAACTGCACCTGCCGCAAGCCCCATAGAGAATGAATCGGGGCGTACCGCAGGAGTACCGCAAGTCGGCTGTTAGGCGGCAGATCCAGCAAATGTGGTAAATCTGCTGGATCTGCTGCATTCAGTGAAAAACGCTGATGTGAAAGGACCCTTACACATGCTTATTCAACATAGATCAGCATTGGGGGCACATTTAGTATGAAAAGTGCCCAAGACACTGCCCGGTTGTGTAGAAAAAAAGCCCAGGTTTAGATTCCGCGCAGACCACAAGCAGGAAGGGTAGGTTTGATGTCCGTTTATTGAGCCAACGCGTTTCACAGCAGGACCTGCTTCTTCCTCAGGGCAAACCTCTCTTTGTTCAAGACACTACCCAGCACCCCAAAGCACGTTTGGGCAGGATGTACTGGGGCAGCGGTCTCTGTTTATTGGCATATTTTATGATGGTGCCATGTGGTGGGCATTTTCTCTGGTTCTGCACGAATGCACTTTACTAGGACCTAGGAGTTGATTTGATTGGTTATTTATGTCTAATCTGGTACTTTTTCCCATCACAGCCCTCTTTGAGTTAATATTATGAATTGAGTTTTTCTCTGTTTCTGTATCTAATCATGATTCTTGTTATGTGCAGACTTGTGAACTCCTTTATTTTGTCATTTATTTATCTCGGTATTTATACAATGATAGGCCATTGACCACGCTGCCTCTTCTCTCTTTCTCTGATTTTTAATGGGGTGTTTTTAACTTTTTTTCAGTTTTTTGTGTGGATAATTTATTTTGAATAATAAAATATGTTCCTATTCTTACTATGGGATTTATTCATTGTTATTTTATTCTTCACGTAATGGTTCACAAATGATGTGCAGCAGGAATGAAGGCCGGACGCGGGGGAATCGGAGAGACATTCTCAGTTACTTCTAATCAATTCGCCTTAGTAAAGTGGCTCTTCTGGGAAAGTGATCTATAATGTTGTTTTTCCTTAATACAGAGCATATGACAATACCAAAGTAATGTAACGCTGCGGCTCTGAGCTCAGTGTCTAGACTTAATGAATTCTCATTGATCACTTACTATATAACATAGTACTTCAGGCCAGGAGAAAGCACACGCAGATGTCTTGGAAGTTCTTGATCTGGGGATTACATTCTTTAGAATTAGGGGACTACCGTCGCGTACAATGGAGGGTGCATTTAATGTATGAGGCGCTATACTGTACCTGCAAGCGATACCAGTCTTCTACACCTCCGTTATATTTCACAATTTACCAACCAAATTTTAGTCTATATTGTAATTTATTCATTTAAACCCTTGTTCATTCTGGTCATAGGAGTCGGGTGGGAGGTCCTAATTCACTCCACCCACTGGACTCCTAAACCCAGAATGAGCAGAGAATAGCAATGGGTAAAATACAACTCCTTCTTAGGGGTTTGCCACTACTATTTTGATCCCCTTTCTTATGTCATAACTCTTCCTAACTAACACTTTACCAATATACTTCTGCTATCTAAGCTGCTCCTGTAAACTGATCTCTAAGAGGCTCATAAATACCTTTATTGTTGTTCTAGCTTTAATCCTTTTGGCTGCAGACCGGAATTGGACTAACTGAGCAGAGCACGCCACTGGTGGGGGCTGAGAGGAGAGTGACATATGATCTGGGCATGTGTGCCCACCGGAATCGGACTAACTGAGCAGAGCACGCCACTGGTGGGGCTGAGAGGAGAGTGACATATGATCTGGGCATGTGTGCCCAGACAGCTGACAGCAGTACCAGTGACGTGCTCTGCTCAGTTAGTCTGATTACAATAAAGGTATATACAAGCCTCTTGGAGATAATTTTACTGGAACAGAGTAGATAGCAGAAGTATATTGGGAAAGTGTTAGTTAGGAAGAATTAGGAGAAAAGAAAGGGATCACATGAGTAGTGGAAAACCTCTTTAATCTTTTTGCACAAATCTATATTTCAATCTGATAAATTTCACCTGCTCTATAATCTGATGGCCATAGATTATACTGCAGTTTCCATCTGACAGATTCCCTTCCACTTATTGTTGACTCCATCTATGTTCCTGGAGTTGAAGTGTACAGGAGTACCCACATAAAACAGGACTAAGACCACACAGGCTGGTAATTCAGCAGCTTGTTTCTTTCCAGCTGCAGACCGGAATCAGACTAACTGATCAAGGCACATCTCTGGTGGAGCAGGACTGCCTCTCTATGAGTGACAGCAGTCTGGACATACATGCTCAAATCACACTTCACTCTCTTCTCAGCCCCCACCAGGGACGAGCCCTGGTCAGTTGGTCTGATTACGGTCTGCAGCTGGAGAAATCAAAGCTACAACAATAAAGGTATTTACAAGCCTCTTTGGCTAGCTTCACACCACAGTTTTTGGCATCAGTGGGATCTTATTAAGAGGTCTTGGTTGCTGGCACAATCCTCCCTGCCTCCTTATTGTGTATTCCTGCCCCTCTATGTGTCTCCCACCACCTCCTCTTCTCCTGGGTCTGCCCTCCTCTTCTCCTGCTCTGTGTGACGTCAGGAGCAGAAGAGAAGGGCAGACCCAGGAGAAGAGGAGGCGGTGGGAGACACATAGAGGGGCAGAAATACACAAAGAGGAGGCAGGGAGGATTGTGCCATAGCCAAGACCTCTTAATAAGATCCCACCCAGGCGACCTCTTAACTGTAAGCTTTATAAAGTGTATTTCTCGGGGTACAGGGGGGCTAGAGCCATGCGGGACCTCTTCCCTGAATGTGGCAGACATGCTGCATTCAGTATGCCAAGCACCTCTTTAATCCTTTTGCACAAATCTACCGTATATATCAATATGATCAATTTCTTCTGCTATATAATGTGATAGCCATAGATTATACTGCATTTTCTATCTGACAGTTTTCTTACCACTTATTGTTCACTCAATGTACAGTGTGTTCCTGGAGTTTAAGGCCTAGTGCCAAAGCTGCCAAATTCTGCATCAAATCTGCATCCGTTTTGCAGAAGAAAAGCATGAAAAAGGTATCGCCTTTTTGACGTCTTTTTAGCACGTACTTGGTCCATTTCTTGATGTCGCGTATTTTATAATGAAGTAAATCACTGGAGGACTGAAAAGTGTAAAGTGTAAAGTAAAAAATGGTTTAATCATTGACATGGTGCAGATTTGTTCAATAGTAATCTGCACCAAATACGCAAGGTGAAAAAACACAGCACTTCTGAAACCTCATAGACTTTGCTGGCTTCAAGATAGACATCCGTATTTCAAATACGCAGCATGGGCACAAGGAGCTCCTACAGGAAACAGGACTAAGACCATAGAGCCTGGTAATTCAGTGGGTCTTTGCAGAGGTGGGGCTCAAGCCTGGTAGGGCCATCTCTTTTCAGGCTACGCACTACCCAACTCTACATTGTGAACAAGCAAGGGGTGAGGAAAGAGCCCAAAAGTCCTAGAAAGTGTAAAGAGGGTAAAAACAAACAACAAGACCTACTGTTCTTCGAGTCAAAAGCGATGATCATCATGGGAACCAATTTCCATCTTTGATGTGAGATCTTTTTTTCATGTATACTGCTGGTTGCTTTGAGCTAAACGCAGGACTCTGTCCACCTACTGTGCTTCATGTATTTTTTATAAAGGAAAATGTTGCACTTTACAATAATTAACTTTATACTATTAAACTCATTTTGTTTTTTGTTTTTTACTTATTTGTTAATCTCCTTTTCTTCCTTCCCTGCAGAAGGCAAGTGGCATTTTTTCGGAGGATATCCGTATAAACTTCCTGCAGCCGTCACTTCTACACCCGATAAGGCAAGTTTGACATTTGCTTTTATGACTGGTTTATGAAATAGAGGTAAAGTCCTCAGGACTCTAAAGGTACCCATACACAATGGATGATCATTGGCTGAATATGCTGATTTGCTAACCATCTGATGTGTACGTCAACCTCCCGACTTTTCCCCCACAGGTGCCAAGGAGCAGAAAGATCGGCCACTTGGCATTTTAAAACCCAATCTTTTTCTTCTCGTGAGAGATCTTGTGCTTTCAGGAGAGTCTGCAAGCATTTTTTTCCTCTCTCCCCATTGAAGACACTTTGACCAGAGATGGGTGCTTGTCTATGGAGGAGTAGGGAAAGATAACTGTTCAGCCGACAGCTATCTACTATATAGCCAGTAGGCAAAATCCTACCTGATCATTGCATACCCTCTGCTGATCTTTTTAACTGGACATTTGTTACGCGGTTTATCAAATAGGTTAATTTTTTTTCATTGGAAATAAGTTAAACAATGGGTGGGCAATCCTCTGGCTTTTCTGACCAAGGATTATCTGTATCACCAGGGAACTTCAAGTCTGGCTATATGTTTCCTCTACAGTGGTCACTAAATGGTAAATTTCTTGCCACTAATCACATCAATGGCTACCCCATGTAATTCATGGACATACTGGGTTAGTCAGAACAGGATCTAAAATTACAGAGCACCTCATACTAGGGCAATGTGGTGGTCTTCATAAGACATCCTTCTTTATATATGATGGACACCGCATATAATTAATATTATGTTAAAGGCGATTTCTCTTTTGGATTTCTTCTACCCACACCACTTGGGGATACTAGTACAGATCTAGAGGTAGCAATCTGGATCTAGAGGTAGCAATCTGGATCTAGAGGTAGCAATCTGGATCTAGAGGTAGCAATCTGGATCTAGAGGTAGCAATCTGGATCTAGAGGTAGCAAATTGGATCTAGAGGTAGCAAATTGGATCTAGATGTAGCAATCTGGATCTAGTGGTAGCAATCTGGATCTAGTGGTAACAATCTGGATCTAGAGGTAGCAATCTGGATTTAGTGGTAGCAATCTGGATCTAGAGGTAGCAATCTGGATTTAGTGGTAGCAATCTGGATCTAGAGGTAGCAATGTGGATCTAGAGGTAGCAGTGTGGATCTAGAGGTAGTAATCTGGATCTAGAGGTATTTATCTGCATCAGTAGATATAAATCTGGATCTAGAGGTAGTAATATGCGTCTATAGGTAGTAATCTGAATCTAGATGTATTAACCTGCATCAAGAGGTAGCAATGTGGATCTAGAGGTAGTAATCTGGATCTAGAGGTAGTAATCTGGATCTAGAGGTATTTATCTGCATCAATAGATATAAATCTGGATCTAGAGGTAGTAATATGCGTCTATAGGTAGTAATCTGAATCTAGATGTATTAACCTGCATCTAGAGGTAGTAATCAGGATCTAGAGGTAGTAATCTGCTTCTAGAGTTATTAACCTGGATCTAGTGGTAGTAATCTGGTTCTAGAGGCAGTAATCTGATATAGAGGTAGTAATCTGGGTCTAGAGATATTAACCTGCATCAAGAAGTAGTAATCTGAATCTAGAAGTAGTAATCTGGATCTAGAGGTAGTAATCAGCATCTAGATGTAGAACCCTGAATCTAGAGTTAATAATCTGGATCTAGAGGTAGTAATATGGATTTTGAGGTAGTAATCTGCATCTAGATTTAGTATTCTGGATCTAGAGGTAATAATCTGGATCTGGAGGCAGTTACCTGCAAAGGAATTATTTTGATAGTTCTCTCCAAATCTGGATAGACAGGTCACTCTTGCAGCAGTAGATATACACAGGTGCAATACCCCTTTAAATACTTTTGCAAGATACAATATCCTATTATGTATTCTGTCTAGTATTGACCTCACTTTAGACGTGTTAGTAGAAAAATGGATATGAAAGAGGAAGAATGTGTTTTCCTCCATTGGCCATGACCTCTTTGTCGCCGGCTTTCGAGAGAGTCTGTCAATATAATGCAAAAAGTAAGAAAAGTGCAGCTATTAAAATTTCTGCGGTAGAATGCACACAGAGGCTCGGGGCTCACCCTGCCATGTGGTGACCCCAATACTCTACTCTGGATTACATCTGTGCTGCTCCCTCACCTTCTTAGCACATTTACGCTGAGCAGAGGTTTATCAGGGATCAGGGACCCAGTATATTGCAGGAATATATCAGAACCAGAAAAAAGCAGAGGAAGACAAAATGTCAGGATCCATAAATCTAACTGCAAAAGAAAATAGCACTGAAGGTTCATAGGGGTCCAAGTCCACACTGTATGGTCCTTGATTGCAGCTCTACCTGTGAGTAAGGGAATTATTTTTAGCCGTCTATTGGGCGGCCAGGCGAGGTTGTACCAAATGTTAAATGAAAAGAAAAGTAGCTGTGGATAAAATAGCGCAATAGGCTCTTACCCAGGTAAAATTAAAATAGCCATATGGAGCTAGAATGCTCACCTTGTGTGTGTCATGGGATGGTATAATGGTCAAGGGAGTAAGGTAGCAGGATGGTAATGATTGGCAAAAGATGATCAGGGGAACTAGTCTGACCCCTAAGCTGGAAACACACTGTGCTTGTGGTATACGAGTCACGGATATACGTGTCAGATCATTAACCCTGAATGACCCCTCCCCGTCAGCAACTCCACACTCCCATCCGGACAGGGAGAGATCGTTTAGGGTTAATGTTCCGACACATATATCTGTGACTCGTATATCACAAGGATAGTGTGTTTCCAGCCTTAGACTGGGGCTCCCTGGCTCTCCCTGTTCCCAGAATTACCTCAGAAGGTGAGGATGTCTGGGCCACCACCTTTGCCTTTAGTCCTGATCAGCCCTAGACTAATACCCCCTCACCTCCACCCACGGTCCTGAGAAGCAAAGCATCTCTCACAGAACAAGGCAAACTCCAAGCAAAATACAGCAGGAAGGCTTCAGCACACAATGTTCTAACGTCTTCACAGCACAAGGTCCACAGCAACATCTGCTGGTTGAAGAGGGAATTATTTAAAGGCCAGGGGTGTGAACAGCAGCGTAACCTGACACACACCCTCACCTGAATAGCCGTAACAAACCATAGACAGCAGCAGCTTCTGACATTAACTCTGAGTTTACCAAGAGGAATTCAATATCACTGAAGAGCAGTTCAAGAAGACTGCAGGTCAGGCTGCACGTGACAGTGGGGTTGTGTGACACACAACCAGTGGAAAAGGCGTCATATAATTGCTGCAAAATCCACGCGCCAACAGGTAGAAATGAATGTACAAGATCAATGATAGAAAGTAAATTTAATTCTGCGCCGCTGTGAAAAGGATATAAATCTGCGCTGCTGTGAAAAGGTGTCCAGGATCACTTAAGACAAGTATGGTGATTTATTTTGACACGTTTCAAAGCGAACCTTGCTTTTTCACAAAAAGAAGCAAGGTTCACTTCAAAATAAACCACCGCACTTTATATCAGACCATCGGGACCTTTATCTTTTCACAGCAGCGCAGATTTATATCAACTTTCTATCCTGGTAAAAATAAAATCAATTCACAGACATGATAAAATCCATATTTGGCAGAAGTATACGGCAACCAACGCGTTTCTGGTGAAGACCACCCATAATAATGGAGTTATAGTTGTATATTGGCAATGTCCTTTCTGACAACCCCTCGATGTAGTTAATAAGACATTTGGAAAAGGGTTCTACTAATTCCAAAGCTCTGACCCCTATGATTGTATCTAATGTGCATCCTGTTCATACCAAGTTTACATTTAGTATACATTTATTTTTAATATCAAACAACCGGATTTACTGACTTGCAGGAATTTTACTGACACTTTCCTTGGTCACGTTGAAAATGCTTTGACAAGAGTTGAGCTGAGGGTGACAGAGCGCTTATCTCAAGTCCACATGGCAGGAAGTGTATTTTCAGTCTCTTTGTGTCCGTCTTCATCCTCCTTCCTGTATACAGACACTCGGCGCGGTCTAAGCTTTCTATTACTGTCTATACTGGGGCGAGCGCTCGTCGATCACCTCGTTACTCTTACTTTTTTTTTTTGCAGCTGATTCAAAATACGGTATAACAAAATGAAAATAATACAAGATACATATGTTTTGCAATTACGATGTTTGTATTATTAACATACATTTTTTGCAAAATCATTTGTTGTAGGACGAGTGAACTTGGGTAGAATGTGATTTTTTTTTTTTATGCGTTAGAGGCAGAATTGAGACTATATATACCAGGAAGGGACCCAGGATTGGAACATATATACAATGATGGGAGACAGATATACCAGGATGAGGCCCAGGATAAGGACATATATAACAGGATGGGGGAAAGAGATACCAGGAAGGGACCCAGGATAAGGACATATATACAATGATGGGAGACAGATATACCAGGATGAGACCCAGGATAAAGACATATATACCAGGATGGGAGAAAGAGATACCAGGAAGGGACCCAGGATAAGGACATGTATACCAGGGTGGGAGAAAGAGATACCAGGAAGGGACCCAGGATAAGGACATGTATACCAGGATGGGAGGATAGAAGGACAGGATGTATACCGATGGAAAAGATCAGGAAGGGACCCAGGATAAGGACATGTATACCAAAATGGGAGAAAGATACCAGGAAGACACCCAGGGTAAGGACATATATAACAGGATGGGTGAAAGAGATACCAGGAAGAGACCCAGTATAAGAATATATATACCAGGAGGGGGGCGTATATACCAGGATGGGAGAGAGAGATACCAGGATGAGGCCCAGGATAAGGACATATATAACAGGACGGGGAAAGGCATCCCAGGAAAGGACCCAGGATAAGGACATATATACCATGATGGATAAAGAGATACCAGGAAGGGACCCAGGATAAGGACATATATAACAGGATGGGAAAAAGAGATACCAGGAAGGGACCCAGGATAAGGACATATATACCAGGATCGGGATCATATCTACCAGGATGGCAGACATGTCTACCAAGAAGGGGCCCATGATGGGGGCATATTATATATACCAAGATGGGGTCATATATATCCAAATGAGGGACATATTTACCAGGAAGGGGCCCAGGATGGGGCTGGGATTGAGACATATATACCAGGATGGGGAACATATTTATCAGGAGGGGGCCCAGGATGGGGGATATTACTACATATTTATGGGGGAGGGCAACATGTCTTTTATCTAGGATTTAAAATGCTACAAGGGCCCATATGTCTCACTAACATGCGGGCGAAGCAGGAACACATTTTTTACCCATGCCAACCGTTACTCTAGTTACACCACTTCTGAGAACCCACCACTGCAGCAGTCTCATCAGCACCTCTTCTGATTAGTAGGCCCCATGAATCGCGCCACAAGGTAATCTTTTCGGGGGATGCAGGTAGTAGGAGCTTAGTAAATCTCTTGACTGGTGGCCATGGACAATCAAGGCGACCACTGAACCTGGGTCCTGCAAATCTTCTTACTCAACTCCAATACTAATAATTTTTTATTAATACTGATAAAAGGGCTGATGGATTGTCCTCAATAAATTGTCAGAGCATACAAAGATTTCACCGGGCTTGTTTCTTTAAATATATTCACATACTTAACCACAATGGTTTATTATGTTTTTCCTATAAAGCCGTTCACCATGTAGCACTGGCTCCCATATCAGTTCTGTACCGAGACGTGCAGGCATTTCTTTGAAGCCTATTGTTGAAAGGAAATGTATTTCTTAAAATACATGTTTGGCTTTTCCCTACGGACATGTCCCTTGTATCTCACTTCCTCTGGATGACTCTGTGCAGCCGGCTGATCATACTTTAATGCATCTATTACAATGTAACCTTCCACTTGAATTGGGCTACACTTTTATGGGACTGGCTAAAAAATATATTTTATTGTGAATCACCAAAATCTTCAAGTTTGCCCAAGGGAGACATTTAAGAGAGCGTCAGACAAAAATCTCATTGATCCTTATCTTTGTCAATACTGGGCTCAATTTGTGTCCAACAATTCTTGACAGTTCCTCAAAACGTTCATTTACTCTGGAAGGTTTGTAGGACCAATAGTACAATGGACAGCACAAGTGATCCAGCAGATGAGGATCCAAATGATCTATGAATCTCTCTCTCCGTATGGTACATTTCTACAAACATAGAAAACATATCCTAAAAAAACAACTAAAAACCCAACACCGTCTTGTCACGGCCAACTTGAGTTTCGGCAAATCTTGAATTGTCATTGCCGAGAAGATGGCATTCTGTCTCATTTCTACTTGGCAGATAAAAGTTTCTTCAGCGACTCTGTCCAGATCAATTATCTCATCTGTGCCCAATACTATTTGAAGGGAATTGTACCATAAACAATATTTATCACCTATCCACCGGATAATTCACTGGAGATCCATGCATAAAAGAAGCCGATGTTAAGTGTGACCTTCTACAGACGGTCAATAGAACGGTGGTTGGACTTGCTCATCACTAGCGCTCCATTCACAAAGTAGAATTTGGTACTTCTGTTATAAAGTTAGGGATGCATGGGGATCGGTGGTGAATATTGACTGCACAGCCCCTTTAAGAATATAATGTATTCCTGTACTTGAAAGCCCAAGCACCACACCAGCTTTACAAAATGGGAACAATTTAGGTTAATAAAACGTACCAACTTTTCTTTTTTTAAGTAATTTTCACCTGATGTGCCTATTGTTTTTTTGTGGGCGGTAGTTATTCAACTTTGCTGTCATGAGTGTGTCCCTTGGGGGATCAGGGTTCAGAAGGGCACATTCTCTTTAGGGCCCGCTCATCATTTATCCTATTTAGGAACTTATTTAATTCTATTTGGTACTAAAGGGGTTAGGGTTCCTTTTCTATCCTGTTGTGATTAACATGTAGTTGTAGTCTCAAATGCTGCCACTCAATTCCGCTATATACATCTTGAATTATCAGCAGCTGCGGCTGCAATTGAGCCATCCAGCTGCTCACCGGACCGGAGGGCATATTTGGCCCTCCGGTTCTGTCTCCAGATCCGGTCTGAATTCACATCAGACAGCCCCGGATCGGATCATGCTGTAGTGTGAACCCGGCCTAAGGAACTGCTTTACCCGTTTTGCTGTGTGACAGGGGGCATTGTCCTGCATAAAAATTACTGGCTGATTGAGTGCTGAATGCAAGTTAGTAACCACGTGTTGTTGAACAAAGGTTCTGATACACACTTGCTTTCACTCTGCTATGTAGCTGTATGAGAGATCCATCCCCTACAGAAAACAATCTCCAAACCATGACACTTCCTCCATCACCTTTCAATGACTCTATAAAAACTTTGGGATAAGTCTTTCCCCAGTTTGTCGATGAACATCATGTTTCCCATCGGACTCAAATAAATTAAACCTGCTTTCATCACTAAAATGAACTGTGGACCCCTCCTCCTCTGTCCACACAACAGGCTCTTCACCAAAGGCGAGTCTAGCCTTTTGTTCTTTCTGGTCACTTCAGAGAGGGCTTTCAGTCCAAATGCTCTTAAGCGTCGTGAGACTGTATGACGAGACAGATCCTTACCCTGTTCAGTGCTGAACTGGTAAGCTATTCCAGCTGCAGTGTTGAAACGATTACTCGCATCACCCTGTCCTCTCTTCTGCATTTGTCTTTTGAGGGTGACTAGCCTTCTTGGGGGACTTGAAAAAGTCTGTGATGTTGTTAAGATGCAATATTCTAGAAATCATAGACTTGGAATGACCAACTTCTGTTGCTATGGCTGATAGTGTGACCCATTTGTACTTCATCTGGAGGGTTTCAGTCACTTTGGAACGGCACAACATTTTTGCAAAGTGAGTGCAAACTGAAAAGTTAGGCTGCCCATTAAAAAGGGCTTGTCAGATAATTAAGGGAATTGGCACCAGGTGCCAGATTAACACCAATAACTTGCAGGTATGTGAAAGTGTTCTCTAATTTTGATCAGTTTTCATTTACCGTATATACTCGTGTATAAGCCGAGTTTTTCAGCCCAAAAATTGGGCTGAAAAGTCCCCCCCTCGGCTTATACACGAGTCACTATACAGGGTGAGTGGGGTGGGGGCTGTGTCGGGCTGGGGAGGCAGGAGGAGGCGGTGGGGATACTGTATATTGAGCGGCCTTTCACGTGGGCCCACTCATTACATATGCACTGCATCCCCCTGTCAATCAGCGCTAGGAGGAGCAGTGCATATCGGTAGATAATGCCCCCAAACTGCTGGCACACGTCCCCCCCTGTTGTAAGGCCCCCCCTGCTGAATACTTACCATCCCTGGTCTTCAGCAGCACTTCCTCTGTGCTCCGGTCCTCCGTGGTCCCGTCCTCTGTGCTCCGTTCCACGGCTGTATCATGTGACCGGCCGGGTCGCAGAAGCGATGACGTAATCGCTTCTGCGACGCGCGGGGACCCCGGATGCAGCCGTGGACGGCAGCATAGAGGACGGGACCAAGGTGGACCGGAGCACAGAGGACCGGCGCGGAGGTGCTGCTGAAGACCAGGGATGGTAAGTAATCAGCAGGGGGGCCTTACAACAGGGGGGGACGTGTGCCAGCATTTGTGTGGAGTCTGTGGGGCTGCAATACCACTGGGGCTGCAAAACCACTGGGGCTGCTGTATACACCACTGGCACTGCAATACCACTGGGGCTGCTGTATATAGGGGCTGCAATACCACTGGGGCTGCTGTATATTGGGGCTGCAATACCACTGGGGCTGCTGTATATTGGGCTGCTGTATACACCACTGGGGCTGCAATACCACTGGGGCTGCTGTATATAGGGGCTGCTGTATACACCACTGGGACTGCAATACCACTGGGGCTGCTGTATATAGGGGCTGCAATACCACTGGGGCTGCAATACCACTGGGGCTGCTGTATAAAGGGGCTGCTGTATACACCACTGGGGCTGCAATACCACTGGGGCTGCTGTATATAGGGGCTGCAATACCACTGGGGCTGCTGTATATAGGGGCTGCTGTATACACCACTGGGGCTGCAATACCACTGGGGCTGCTGTATATAGGGGCTGCAATACCACTGGGGCTGCAATACCACTGGGGCTGCTGTATAAAGGGGCTGCTGTATACACCACTGGGGCTGCAATACCACTGGGGCTGCTGTATATAGGGGCTGCAATACCACTGGGGCTGCTGTATATAGGGGCTGCTGTATACACCACTGGGGCTGCAATACCACTGGGGCTGCTGTATATAGGGGCTGCAATACCACTGGGGCTGCAATACCACTGGGGCTGCTGTATATTGGGGCTGCAATACCACTGAGGCTGCTGTATATACCACTGGGGGCTGCTGTATATACCAATGGGGCTGCTGTATATACCACTGTGGCTGCTGCATATACCACTGGGGGCTGCTGTATATCATACTGCTGGGGCCTGTATACCACTGCTGGGGGCTGTATACCTGTGCTGGGGTCCACCCTCGGCTTATACGCGAGTCAATAGATTTTCCCAGGTTTTGGGGGCAAAAGTAGGGGGGTCGGCTTATACACGGGTCGGCTTATACACGAGTATATACGGTACATATTTTATTCTGTGCTTTACAATATATTCAGCTTATGAAATAACTGTATTTTAAGCTTTAAGCTTTTACTCATGCTAGGATATTTTCACGCAGGACAAAACAAATTACCTTAACATTAAGGAAATTGTGTGTTCTCTAATTTTGATCACCAATGTATAAAAATGACATTTTATTGAAAAACAATAAAATACGTAATCAAAACACGCCATTGCACTGAAGGAACAGGTGTCTCTTTAAGGACTATGTAGATTCCAATAACAGAAGATTACAAGCTTTATTTTAGAAATATAATTTGTAGCTCAGCCTTAAGGATTGTGTATTCCGGGTCGCTCAGTAAACAGATGTGCAAACAAAAATACAGCTTGGGCATTTTTTTCACAGAATGGAATTATTAAAAAGGTCAACGTGCTGGCTTGTGCTTCCCAGGAAATTGTCTCCTGCCCGGACTCTCCGTCCAGGATTCTTACAGAAGCTCCAGTGTCCGTTCTGTGCACAAAAGACACTATGTGGTCTGATCTCCGAGGATCCATGAATCTCCTGCTCCTAATCAATGCTTATTAATTCAAAATAAAGGGCTTTCTCGAAGACCCTACATATAAAGAGTCCATTGTAAAGAAAAAATACTTTGGAGGAAACACAGATTCCATAGGCTGTTGTACTTGATGGTGTGAACGTAAGCAGAACTTGAAGTTATCCAATTAATCTGTTGGAAGTATTTTTATGTACATGTCGGGCATCGTACAAATGGTATAAAACATGAAAAGTCTATGGTCCAGTGCGATGCAACGGTGAGTAGTTAGTGTGCCTCGGAGTGGTGGCCACTTAAGGCACCGTACTAGTGATTGCCCAGTGCGATGGAGTGGTGGGTAGTCAACGTGCCTTGGAGTGGTGGCCTCTTAAGGCACCGTACTAGTGATTGCCCAGTGCGATGGGGTGGTGGGTAGTCAACGTGCCTCGGAGTGGTGGCCTCTTAAGGCACCGTACTAGTGTTGGTCCAGTGCGATTGAGCAGTGAGTAGTCTACGTGTCTTGGAGTGGTGGTCACTTAAGACACCATAATAGAGATGATGCAGTGCAATGGAGCAGTGAGTAGTCTACGTGTCTTGGAGTGGTGACCACTTAAGGCACCATACTAGAGATGGTCCAGTGTGATGGAGTGGTGAGTAGTCAGTGTGCCTTGGAGTGGTGACCACTTAAGGCACCATAGTAGAGATGGTCCAGTGCGATGGAGTGGTGAGTAGTCAGTGTGCCTTGGAGTGGTGGCCACTTAAGGCACCATAGTAGAGATGGTCCAGTGCGATGGAGTGGTGAGTAGTCAGTGTGCCTTGGAGTGGTGGCCACTTAAGGCACCATAGTAGAGATGGTCCAGTGCGATGGAGTGGTGAGTAGTCAGTGTGCCTTGGAGTGGTGGCCACTTAAGGCACCATACTAGAGATGGCCCAGTGTGATGGAGCACTGAGTAGTCTACGTGCCTTGGAGTGGTGGCGACTTAAGGCACCATACTAGAGAGAGTTTATCTTGAAGTAAAGTTTTCAGTCGCGGACACCTCTATAATAGAATATGCAACCGAGATACCAAGATCAGGAATGGGACAAGCTTCCCTGGTGTCCAAAGCAGAGTTTCCTAATATGCCTATGCCATCTTCCCCTCTGAATTTTCAGCATCAGTGTCTATTGGGTCATATGAAAAATGTAAATGGAGAGCAGATCATATTTTTTTAGTCCAAAATTTGTGACACCCCATCCCCCCCCCCCTCAGCTAAAGGATAATGATTGCAACCGGGAAACACTTCAGCATTCAGATGACAGGGATTGTCTAGGTTTAGCGCACAGTTCACACTGTCAGGAATTTCCGGTACTGTGAATTGATCAAGGCCAACTTTTATTACATATTTTGTTGAATTAGTGCAATTCTGGCGTTTCAATTTTTTTTCTCTTTACAGTGTTTACCTATGGTGATTATCATTTTTCTTTTTATAAATCTGACTTTTATAGACACAGCGAGAGCACACAGGTATGTTTTTGTTTATTTTTTGTATTGTTTGTTTTCTAAGGGGATGATAGTGATTAGAACTTTTTTATACTTTTGACATATTTAAAAAAAAATTTACTCTCACTGTAGTTGGTAGTCCGATCGCTTTTACTATACACAGCTATACAATAGAATTGCTGTATATTACAAGAATCATGGTCTCCTACGAACGCCAACCACAATCTCGCCTTCAATGGAGGACCGTTATGACAGGCGGGATCTTCAGCGGACCTCTGATAGTCACATCAACTCATAGGCACCACACAATTACAATGGGCTCATAGAATGGAGGCCCACCAGGCCATACTTTGATGGACAAAAGGTGATCAGGGGAACTAGTCGGCCCCTTAGACTGGGGGTCCCGGCTCACCCAGTTCCCAGAATTACCTCTGAAGGTGAGGATGTCTGAGCCGCCAGCCTTGCCCTTGCTCCTGATCAGCCCTAGGCTAAAACCCCCTCATTTCCACCCATGGACCAGGAAACACAGCAACTCCCACAAGATAAAGAAAACTCCAAGCAAATGACCGCAGGAAGGCTTCAGCACAAACTGCACTAACGTCCTCACAGCTCATGTCTTTGCAGAGACTAAACTCTATCGGCAACATCTGCTGGTGGAAGACAAAATTATTTGAAGGCCAGAGGAATGGATAAGTGCATAACCGCACACACACACCTCCATCTGAAGAGCTACAACAGACCATACACAGCACAGCTTCTGGCATCAACTCTGAAGTTATTACCAACAGGAGTTAAACACATGAAATCACTGCAGAGCAGTTCAAGAAGACGGCAGCTCAGGCTACATGTGATAATACTGAGCGGTAACTTGAAGCACTCCTTGCACCGCCACAATGAATGGAATTGAGAGGTTGCATAGAGAATATAGCTTCATTTTCTCCCTGTAGCCACTGTTCCAGTAAGCCATCCACAAAGTTTAAATGTTATTTACCTGCAGATTAACCCTATATCTACAGGCAAATAGCATTTCTCAAGGTGACCAGATTCCTTTAAGAGCATACCGTATGTGGTTCACCCATACGTTCACTAGCTCCTGGCACATTGCATTATCATTTGGATACATTATGGTTGGATATAACTGTGTGAATCCCATTTATGTCAGTCTGGATTCACACAAGCCTCACGCCAGCTGTCTGATATTAATTCAGGTACATTTCATTATACTGTACCAAATGTCACCCTTAAGTGAATTAATGAAGCCATATTACTACACCTTCCCCTGGGATTTATCAGTTCTTGTCAGTGGAGTGTAGGACATAAACCGTGCGACAGGAGCAGAAATGAATTGTCATTTGAAGAACGTTTCACATATATTGGGTCTGATTGGTACTTATTCATTTTATTTTTATAAATGATTATTAAATGTGAAATGTTAAAATGGTGAACAGAAATCTTTCTATGCCCTGGTGCTTGGTTTGTTTATAAAAAGACAAATCATAGAACAATAATACAATAATACAATCTGTGCCTCTTATCTCGGAATTTAGATTTTACCTCCCCATCTCCTCTCCCCCTCCCAAGACTGACTTCTTTATTGTTTTACTTTTAAGGGGCCAAAGGGGGGTGTGATTTAAACTTTTGTGGGGGGTTGCATTTTTTCATATAATTAAATACAGGCGTGTGTTAAATGTCGCTGTCAGAGACTGACAGAGGCATTTAACATGTTAACAGCTGAGGGTCAGGGAGCCAGGATATGACATCGCAGTATGTCATATGCCAGTAAGGAATAAGAAGCAAGTTGTCCTCAGACAAGGACCTAATGTTCATGTTGTTGTTTTTTTTAATGATTACCATTGTTTTTATTTTTATATCGCTATCTTAATATAAAAAAAATGAGGACTCTTATAATTTCATGCTGCCCCTCAAGGCTTTTTTTAAACTAATACTCCTTGTTCTTTCAGAGTTTTAGGCTCCTTATCATCCGTGGCAGGATGACAATGACAGGTATCACCTATGTGCGCAGCTGTTAACACATGAACCAACAATCCCAATAGGCAATGTTACATCTAACCCTGATCCCTCTCCCTTCACAATTATATTTGTTCTCCAGGCCTCGAGAGCAGCACACAGTGCAGGTTTTCAGGATTTCCATAGCATTTAACAGTTGGTAATCAAATTCTAAGGAAATCCTGAAAACTTGCACTGTGACCGGCCCTTGAGGCCTGGAGTTTGAGTCCCCTGGTCTAGACTAACTCAAGTCCTCAAAATCCAACCAAAAGTGCAGGTCTTCAGGATTTGCTTAGCATTTGACAGTTGGAAACATCAGCAGGAGATTAAATTACCAACAGTCAAATGCTAAGGAAATAATGAAAACATGCACTTTTGGTGGGCCTTGAGGACTGGAGTTGGGGAACAATTGGTTTACCACCACCAATCTACCAAATATCACATAGTCTGTTTTTAAGTCTGAAATTCTTTTCTGGAGGTAGTTGTTTGCACTCGGCAAACTGTACATGCAGGTCCATTCTTCCAAGAGGGGCTTGTCTGGAGTATGGGCCCGATATCCTCTATTTCCTCCTGCACATTGCCTATGTCTGTCCCTATTCTGCCCATATTCTCTCTGCCAGAACCAGAAAATAGTCTTTCTTATATCCCCCTTCCTTGTGGGCTGGCTTCAATGTTAACTCTCACAGTGCAAGGCCATAACTACAACAGGTGCATTGATTACAATCGCACCTGGGCCCTGGAGCCTAGGGGGCCCCAAAAGTCCCTCTGACCTATACAAAAAGACTATTGCTGTTAAAGATTTGCAATAATTGGGGCCCGTTGGAGCTTTCTCATTGGGGCCCATGAGCTTCAATGTGAGCTTCAAGTTATGCCACGTCTCAGCCCTCTTCCCTAGAGGACAGACTCCCTTACACCTAGGGATCCTAACATTGGCGACATCTAGGGGTGGCTGGTAACACTTGGCCCACCTCCCGGAATGGCACTAAAATACATATCCATATATGAAGGCAATCGACACTTTCAGGCTTAGGCCACTTCCTTACAACTACAGATATTCCCCCAAACAGTAGGGACCTGGCGTGGGCACCTCCTGGTGGCAGCAAGGGTTGACAACTTCACTTTCTATTTTCTCTGGACAGCTTATGAAAAAATGACAGACAGACAATATTTTTACAGACACATTGGAAAACTATGATAAACCATTATGATTATGGATTATGATCCATGTCTACAGCCCATAACTCTGATATGAAGTCATCAGCTGCAATCACTGTAAAATGATGATAATTACAATGTAAATAAATTGTATAAGTTTCTTTAGCTTCAAAAAATTACAGACGCCTTAAATGTTTTTGCAGAAAAAGCAAAAAAGTTCCCAGTTTTTCCCGGCTGCCCCGGGGGTTTCTGGACGGTTGGTAACCCCCTCGTGAGCACAGTCCATTCAGTACTAGATATTATAACTGTAGAGACCTGTAATCCTCTGCCTATGAAATCCCAGTATTGTAAATCTTTACCGATGCTGAATGTAAATGTTTGCCGGCGCTCAACCATTACCGTCAAAGCAAGAATTAATGACACCATTAATATGACTTGCTGGACAGCGTCTTCCCTCACCAGCTGATCCCTATATGAATTCCTCTGGAAGAATCAATATCGGCTGTAAGATAAACTATGAAATTAATGTCAAGTGCCCGGCTGCCACCATTAGACAAGATACAATGTCATGGTACCCCGGTGCCACTTATATGGTATGAATGAGGAGTCTTGTGTAGCTGATGTATGTCCATGTAAAGACTTCACCATCTTCTAACAGAAAGGTTGTGTTTTCTTCCCCCACAGTGAGATGTAGTGATTTACGCATGGCCAGAATATTGGAAGAAAGTCTTTATTGAGATCTAAATCGTAGAAATGAAATCCTGATGTCAGCTCAATTTAACGCAAAAGAGACAAATTGGGAGTTCAGCTAAAAGAGTAGATCACCGTCAGCCTCACCATATAGGAAATTGTATGGCTTAAAGAGATGCTTCAGAATAGAATTTTTAGGGTTATGGTATGTTGGCATCAACTGTGTGCAACATAAAATATCTCATAATTCTGCTAGATAAACTATACAATAAACACATTTTGCATAGTAAATGATGCAGATACAGATGACACTTTGGGTGCCGCCACACCTGGCAACGGCACCGCCGATGTATTAGGCAAAGTAAGGGCGTGGCTTATCGGCGCCGATATCGCCCCTGCGTCGCCTAATGTAGAGGGGCGTCGTCGGCGCCTCCGAGTGCTCGCTTGGTTTCATATTAGTGATGTGAAACCAGGCGGCCGATCTGGGGCAATGTGCACACATCGCCCCATGTAAACGGCTGCCGGCGACCTGACAGGCAATGGGGGCCATAGGCTCCCATTGTCCTGCATCGCCGCTGGGGTTTTGAGACACCCCGGCGGCGATGCCACCTGTCAGCTTGCCAGTGCATCGCCGGAGGTGTCTCCCCATGTAAAGTGGGGGCGACGATGCTGGCGGGGCGCCAAAAACGTGCACGCTCCCGCCAGTCGCCGCTGACATCTCCGGTGCTGTCGCCAGGTGTGACGGCATCCTTTATCTTTATTTCTTCAGTAAATGATAAAGTTCTAGGTAGGAGTTTCTCCCTGTCACACTGTAAAGCCCCCATCACATAAAACGAGATCATTGTAACGTCACAGGTCTTGTTATGTAACAGAGATCTCGCTAACATTCTCGTTATGTGTGACACTTAGCAGCGATCAGGCCCCTGCTGTGAAATCGCTGATCGTTACAAAGTGCTCTGTGTCATTTTTTGATCGTTGGTCTCCCACTGGTAGGCACGCATCTCTGCGTGTGACCGCGAGAAACCAGCCATCAGCGATCTCACAGGCTGGTAACCATGGTAAACACCAGGTAACTAGGCAGCACACACTGCCTAGATACCCGCTGTTTATCATAGTTACCAGCGTCCTCCCTACTTACAGGAAGCGCTAAATCCTTACAAAAAACAGTGTTGATATGTTTGGATTATAATTCTTATATTCTAAATTTTAACAATGACTGGTGATATAAAAAACGTGGACAAAATAAGACAAAACAGGAATAAGGGGGACTGGCCAAACTCTGTAATACTATGGTGTATATTACTAACAAAAATCAACCATGGTAGGATAATAAATAGCTAATCTAGTGAGACATGATTTTAATATAAAAGAGAAGGTCCATACAAGACGAGGCCAAATTTAGCAAGAGTTCAAAACACTAGTGTGGATTTATACCAGCATATATATATTAAGGCATATATTATAGACCATAATAATGTCAATATAGCTTTATTTCAGAGGAGAGCTTGCTCAGATGAGTTTATTCCCCCAGCCCAGGGGTAGGGAACTCCAGGCCTCGAGAGCCGCACACACTGCAGGTTTTCAGGATTTCCTTAGCATTGCACAGGTGAAAATATAATCACCTGCATTAGTGATGATTCCAACCTCTGCGCAATGCTAAGGAAATCCTGAAAACCTGCAGTGAGTGCGGCTCTGGAGGCCTGGAGTTCCCTACCCCTGCCCCAGCCTATTCTGGGCATTTATAGTGAAGATAGAAGGCTCTTAGAAACTGTATTTGGAACGATTAAAAATATTAATAGTAGCAACAGTAAAGTTGCACAGTTGAAAAGGTCAGTTTCCCTCATAACACCTTTTGTTTTGTCACCTCATCAGACGAAGCACGGAACAGCCACATACATAAAATTAAGAGCATTGATAGAAATGGTTCAAATTGTGCTGCTCTGCAGAAAAGACAACATGAGACTTCTTTGGTAGAGATTTTTTTGGCCAACGCGTTTCTGAGATGCCCTCTCCTTCTTTAGTAATCCTATGATTTTGTCCTGAAGAAGGAGATGAAGTCTCAGAAACACGTTGACAGATAAAATCATGTTTTGTCTAAACAGTTATAGTGGTTGTGACTCTCGCAACCTTACGAGGCTCGCCTCTCCTTTTTTTCGTGTTCACTCCTGTTTCCCGCATAAGACCCTATTTTGCGTTCCTTTGTCTTCCAGTTTTTTGTACAGCATAAATAAAATTGCCATATGATTAGTGAGAATTCACCATTCACCCTTGGAATAACTACACCCTCCCTCTTCCCTAATAACCATACTTGCCAACAGTCTCAATTTTGCTTGAAAATCCAGCAAACCGGTAGCAAACGAGGTAAGGCTTAACATCACATACACAAAGTGCCTGGGCGAGTTCCCAGGCTCCATTAGGGCAGGGTTGCTACTAATACCAAAAAAACAACTTATACTCTCCTCCTGCACTGGTGCCATTCCAGTGATGTCGGTGCCAGGTCTCTCATGGGTGGTAAGTAGCGCTCACATGATATAATAATCAGTAGCCACTCATTAGGTGCATCACCCACTTCTCCCATAGTTATATATGGGTTTTTTCCAATAGAGGTGCAGCCCATTAATGTCCAATGATTGACTGCAGCACTCACGTACCATAAAATGGTCATGCAAGCAGCGGGAAACAGTGTAGGTGATGAGTATGAGCTTTGATTCATTTTACACCGGAAACTGCTTGATTTAAGAGGTTGACCAAGTAGCGGACAATCCCTAAATGTCAATTTTTTTTTCCAGTTAGACTACATAGTCCAATACTATCTATTATAGCATAATAGTACTGACTGTGGACACAATTATTACCTGCCACTCCCTATCTCCGTCACAAGGATACACAACAGGCAAAATGTGGATGGATATTAGTCATCGCTTCTGCTTAGCAATTTTGATTGAAAAGGGGTTAACATAGCCAACTTGTGTGGGTATAAAGGGATATACCAACATAATGTGGAGTTCCGCTCTCTCACCAAATTTTCTTCATCATAAAACACTGCTTTGACTTGATTTGTATAGAAGTAGAAAAATATAGAAAAAAGAAAACACTTAATATCGTATATGACTTCACAATCATTAACATTTGGGAGTGAGGGTGGGAAAAGTGCCACCAGATCCCAAACCCATGGGAGAAGAGGATGGATCCAGTCCCAGCTCCTAATATATATATAAGGGAATGAGGAATGCTACTATTAGACTATTGGAAATAATGAGGAGGAGCCGGGGCGACATCCCCTCCCCAGAGAACCGGAACCAATAATGGCCACTTTACACGTCCCGATATCGGCGTCCAACTCCGATAAAAAGTCACATGGTTCGTGCGTTGGCCCCGATATCGTTCGTGCGTTGTATGGTGTAAATGTCCAATTCGATGCAAGAACGATGCCAAAATGATATCGGGGGAGAAATGAGCACACTCTCCAACGGCTCGATATTGGATGGACGATGTGGCCGGATCGTGCTGTGTGACAGCCCAACAACGATTTGGAATACAACTTCCCCTATTCTCTTCCATGTTAAATGGTCGTTCCTGGGTCGGCCGTACAAGGGGGCGTACACATCGCTGTTGCGTTGCCTGCCGATATCGCGCTGTGTAACATCTCCTATGCGATCTTGGAATTCTGCCCAAAAAATGCGCGCTCCCGCGTCGTTGTATCCAACATCGGCCCGATGTTGGGACCTGTAAAGTGGCCATTAGATTTGGGAGTCCAGATCTTCTTGAATTTATTTGCTCATCTCTTCTAGTACTGTAGGCTGAAATTTCCATTTTCCAGTTAACTGTATTAGATTAATGTCTCGATCTTCGGCCCATTGACGATCACTATAATATAAAAGCTCCAAGAAGAAATCATTGTCCCCGTTCTGGGCTCCAGTGGAGTCTGCGGACAGTGACATGTCATGGAGTGTTTAAGTTGTAATAAACCTATTCTTTGTGAATGGCCCATTGTACCCTTCCTGACGAGCTTTCTCTGTTTCTCCGCGCTCTGTGTGTAATGTAGTCCTTGTAGTATTACCTGCATTGGATGTACAGTAAATAGACGCCTTTGATTGGTTTGAGCATGAGAATGCTAAGCCTAAAAGAAGCTTTGTGTGGACAGTTAAAGGACATCTGGCATGAAAGGGATACGTAGATAACCGCGACCTACTGAACAGATTATATTTGCATAAAAACATCCATTCTACATGTAATACTGTCATTTTCTGCGCTCTCCGCCTTCTGCCATTCCGCTGGAAGACAAATATGACATCTCTGCAATCCAACTTTTTCCCATCTGTTTTTTCCATGCAATTATTTTATATGACGATTGCCATTTTCATTATATTAAAAGCTATAATGATCTGAGTCCCGGTGCCCTAAATTAATCCCTATGCCGGATGAGCAGGGAGTTTTCTGATAGTCCACCATATTCTAGGTTTGCATTCCAAGCTTATAGGGTTAGTGATTGCATAAAGCTTTTTTGCTGTGGGTTCCAGTGTATATAGAGCCTAAACATAGCAGCAGTCTACAAGTGTATTAGAGCGAGGTAAGTTGGAAATAAGAATGAGTCAATTCAATAAGTTTGTCATTTTTCTTACCTGGTGTATATGTTGCTTTTTTCTTGAATTTGTGTCATTTGTGTGATATACTCAGCTCCAGTGGGTATATAGTGTGATATGTGTTCTACAATCAACCCTCATTAGGTATATAGTATGATATGTGATATACATCCCCCCCCAAAGGGTACATGGTGTAATATGTGATATGCAATTCCCCCAGCAGGTATGTAGTGTAATATGTGACATACATCCCCCAGCAGGCATGTAGTGTACAGTGGCGTAACTACAATAGGTGCAGGGGTTGCGATCGCACCCAGGCCCTGCAGCCTAGGGGGACCCCAAAATTCCCTCTGGCCCATAGAAAAAGACTAATACTATTAAAGATTTACAATAATTGAGGGACCCCGTTGGAGCTTTCGCATTGGGGCCCCTGGGCCTGAAGTTACGCCACAGGTAGTGGATATATGAAATACACTCCCTCCAGTGTGTTTATAGTGTGATATATGATACTAGCTGGGTGCCCGATGCAGATGCATCGGGATTCTAGCAGAGCGAGTCTCTGACTCGCAATGGCCGCTTCGCGGCCAATGCTTCGCGCTGCTAAGGCGACTCGCCATGCCCGCTACGCGGGCATAGCGAGTCGCCTTAGAACTGCTCGCAATGGCCGCTGCGCGGCCAATGCTTCGGTCGTATCCACATGACGACATTGACTCGCAGCGTGAGCGGACTCAAAAGGGGCAAAAATCCCATTCGTGATTATATAATAGATACAACCCCCCAGCGAGGAGGGAGAGGACAGATATCACTGTTTTACTATTGCTGTGCCTCTCCATTCCTAAAAAGAATGGCCACCTCTTCATTGTATAAATATCTACAAAGATCCCTACAAAGGATAGAAAAGAGGAGACATCTAAGTGGATGTATATACAGTCTTAAAACAGTTACTCATATAATGCACTTACCTTTAGGCTGGGGTCACATTTGCGCTGTGAACATAGCATCCCTGACCGCAGCAAAATGCATGCACACTGCGTCCCTATGTTTAACATGGGAACGCATAGTGCCTGCGTGTGGCTGCATTCAGGTGCATTTGCGTTTGGCTGCGCATAATTTTGTGCCTATGTCGAACGCAAAATGTTGGGTTTTTTTGTGCGTGACTGTGTGCTTTGCTTTATACGCAAGCAGACAGCCGTGCACAAAAAATGAATGGGAGTGAATCTGTGCGCAGTGCCATCTGCTGGCAAGTGCATGGACGCAGCGGAAGATGATGTCATTCTGAGGTTATTTCGAGGTAAATCCTGTCCTGGCATTTTTTCTCTCTTCCTCTTCTTCTTTCTTCTTCTTCCCCCCAGCCGCCTTCGCTGATCTCCTTCTTCGCCACCGCTGATCTCCTCCCGGTCACTGCCGCTAATCTCCAGGATGAGATCAACAGAGGCGGCGAAGAAGGACATCAGAGGAGGCGTCCTGGAGGAGGAGATCCCCGCTGCTGATCTCCACCTCCCGGCTGCCGAGAGCACTGATTGGGTGGCTGAGCACACTCACAATGACATTCTGATGTGAACGCATGCGGACAATCATCACTGCATTCACATGAAAATGCCTGCGATCGGCACTGCGTATGCGCCCCATACACTACGCTGCCGAGCGCAAGTGTAAAGTAAGGCCTTAGTGAGTGTATAATTGCCTTTATACAGTGAGCGATCTCAATGTCCAGTGTTCCAGAGCCTCCTCCCTGGCTGGTCTGCAGCTCACCTCGGGCACTACTAGAAGGCTATGAGAAGCTTCGGCAGGGATATAATGAAGGAGATAATCCCAGACTGGGAAGTAGTGGCGCTACCAGAAGACTCCATAATTTTATAAAGAAACAAATTTTATCATAACTATATGACAGTCCATACAACGCGTTTCAGCCAACTTACATGTACCTGATATTTCTGCATGGGAAATCTACAAAGTCAGTTGGGTTGCGATGGCCATAAGTGTAAATGGTGCTGAGCACTGGGAGCACCAAGACATCAGATGGGGAGCACTGGAGGATTAATCAGGTCGTAATTCGTTTTTGTTTATTATTATACGGTATTAAGGCCCTAAGTCCCTATAGACATCTGCACAGGAGGAACTGTGACTTTTTCGATCCTGATTTGACTCCTTGAGAAAAGTTTGTATCTCGTGGCTTCCCATGAGCTACAGCTGTGGCCTGACTGCTCATTCATTCTCCCTGTAATCAGGGATATAGTTTATATGATGTTCTCCTTTTGATGTTTTGTTTGTGCAATGATATCTCCTTAATCTCTTCAACGAGGGGAATAAAGCTCCAGTAATCAGACTCGGGGCCATATGAAAAGGAAGTAGCTCCTGAAAGATCCAAAATGAGATTGCAGCTGGGCTCTTCAAAACGATTTCTATATTCTATATATTAGTTCATTTTAAACTCTGTTTTCTTTCAAATAGAAAATGTTGTAGCCCTAAATGTCAGCTTGTAGTTACGGTATATACCATCCCAATTTCAAAAATGTTGGGACGCTTTGTAAAATGTGAAGAAAACAAGAATGCAGTGATTTGGAAATCTCATCCAGCCGTATTTCATTCACTATAGAACATAGAACACAAATCAAGAGTTGAAAACTAGAATTTTTTTCATTTTATTTGAAAAATTAACTAATTTAGAAATTGATGGCAGCAACATCTCAAAAAAGGTGGGTCTGGACCATGTCTACCATTGTGGAGCAATCACTCTGGGAAGTGTGTAGATCAAGTGCTGAGTTTTGGGAGAGGAACATGGTCCTATTCCTGTCAGTAGGATTCTCACTCTTCCATAGTCTTGGGTCTTCTCCGTTAGATTTTTTGTTTCATAACGCACCAATGTTTTCTATTGGTGAAAGGTTTGGACTGCATGTGTGGCGCCCCTGCGGTCCAGTCGCCACTGTGGTATCGCCTCCCTAACAGGTGGTATCATGTCCAGAAGTAATTTAAGCTGCCTACACTAGGTAACCCATGCATCCATAGACAAGCCTGATCCCTGACCAGAAGGGGGAGCACAAACACCTACTTTTAGGGTGAGTGCCACCTCTAGCTGGGGGGAGGTGTTAGAGGGCGAGTGTAAGGAAGGGAAGAGAAAAGCACAAGGAGTTGGAGAACTTACCTGGGGTTGGAGCTGCTGCAAGCATACTCCAGAAAAATGCCGAAAGCAGGACACCAGAGTCCTAGGCTATCTAGGGATTGCAAACACTGGAAGCAGAATCTGGAAATCAGGGGACTGTTTGTCTGCTGGTCACCCTTAGAATCAGCAGCACAGCACTACAGAGAGCTCAGAGTTGTGACTACCTGGGCAGCTGGCAAAGATCTCGCAATGCCTGCTGGCTGGAGCTGTTACTGAGAAGAGAAACAGGGAGGACAGATTGGTTCACAAGCTGCTGAATCCCCAAAGAGGCAAGCATAGAAGGAAGGCTTATTCTCCCCACTTAGTGTTGTAGACTCCAGTTGCTTCTGGACAGACTGGACCCAGTACTCTGGATTCAACTTGTTCCTCCAGTAAAGGTAAAGACTGCATTCCTTTACCTTCTTGTCTCTGTCTGCTGCGCCTCTCACTACAAACCCCACCATCACCTACTACTATACCCCATGGGTTTGCTCCTGCTGAAGGGAGTGCTCCATCTAGCTGCTCTACCATCTATTCCCTGGGGACCACTACCACAGTGCTGGTCACCCTTGACCAGATCTCTCAGCTGGCATCACGACAAACTTTATCCCTGTAAATATCCCCTTTAACTTGTCTGGTCAGGGCTATGGTGCTGGGCCATCATCACGGTGATATCCCCGATAGACTGCCTGCCTTGCTACCGAGTACCCCGGCCCATGTGACGGCGAACTCTTCTTTTGAGAAGCCATGCTGCTGTAATGGGTGCAGTATGTGGTTTAGCATTGTCTTCCTGAAATGAGCAAGGACATCCCTGAAATAGACATTGTCTAGATGGAGCATATGTTATTCTAAAACCTCTGTATAATTATCAGTGATATACAGGGCAGTGGGGTCCTAGTCAGTGTCTATTTTGATGGAGTCAGACTTCGGGGAAATTGAGGAGTCGAAGTCTGATGTTTGGCTTACAGGCTTCACAGTCAAGGTTGATGAGTCGGGTTTGTGGAGTTAGAGTCGGTGTCCATTTTGGTGTATTTGGTGTTGGAGTCTGAGTCAGGGAAATTGAGGAGTCGGATGTTTGACTTACTGACTCCACAGGCCTGGAAATGGCGCCTTTAATTCATAAGCTGCCCATATCATAGACCTATCAGACTCGACCCTGGTATCCAGATACACAATTAGGGGATGGTAGCAGGTGATAAGTAATGGTGTGACCTGCAAAACACACATTCAGGGGTGAGAATGAAGCGTTAAAGGGATGTGACCTGCAAAAGGGACATATTAGAAGAAAGTATAGTGTTGGCCTGTGGCTTTAAACTCTGAAAACTGTAGTCTTGGTTGTTTTTGGTTATGCTGAAACATAAGGCAGGATCGAGTTTTCTGCAAACTATTAGAAGGATAAGCAGATGTTCAATCAATAAAACGTGAAAACATATGGTGCCTGTTTTGTTCGTCACATTGCCACCTGAGCACGCTTTATAGTCTGTCCTTTTTAGGAAAAAACAGAAGAAAAACCTAAATAAAATGAACTAAAAATATGCCCACAGTCGTGATATGTAATAGAGGTGTAAGTGGCGGAGGCTCACAGCGGGATACCTCGTCTGGCAGCGAGTTCTGATCAACACCTTGGGGTATTTTGGCGGCTCTATACCCGTCCGCTGGGTACCTGCTTTGCTTCACACATGACGAAGTTATTGCTGTGATTTATTGAAATTGATTCACAAAGAAATCCGGAGGAGCTGATTTATATTTATGTTTATGAGCTCGTTAAATATTTAGTAAAAGCAGGATGGAAAGAAAACGGCTGTCATAGATTGTGTGTAATTAATGGCCTCCTTATGTTAACACGCGGCACTGAGAAGAGATCCTCGCCAAACATTCCTGTGGTCCAGATAACTAATAATTCATTAAATTTTTATTTCTCAACATGGAGGATTATATGGAGTATATTGCAATTAAAAATCAAAATGTATTAAATATATATCCAAAAGCGACAAGATAAGACGTACATGCAGGCTGTGACACCTCACATTCTCCCCATGAAGAAGCTATTGCAGGATTTGCGAAACACGTGTTGGGGCTAACACAAAGGCCACTCTGCCCTTCTTTTCCTTGGGAATTCTCCATCTCTGTGCTTAGGGGCACTAGGTATGAGGCTAATTGGTTAAGTACTGTTGCTATTTGGGGAGATTGACATGTGGTGTGACACCTAAATCATGGTATATTTGAATATTTATACAGCCAGATGCAGTGGCGGACCTTGAACCTGGAGGGTCCTGGTGCAGCAGCTGCTGGTGGGGAGCGGGGGGGGTGCTAGCGGATGTCGGCGGGGGGGGCGGGGGTTTATTGGGGGGGGTGCTGTAGGTGATGCGGCTCCTACCTGCGCCGAGCCGTGCATTGCAGTCCTGGGAGCCGGGGCGGCAGAGGAGAGGAGGGGCGGGATCAGCCAAGGGAAGCCGGAAGCTTCCCTCAGTTAACCTCCTCTCCTCTGACACAGGGACACGGGGGTCGGCTGGAGGCCCCCCCTGCAGGCTTGATGGGCCCCCTAGCTGGTCGGGGCCCTGGTGCAGCTGAACCAGCTGCACTGCGGTAGGTCCGCCCCGGCCAGATGTATTACATGGGTAAGATTTAGTATGATCATGTTTTGTCTCTCATGTATTATGAAATTTTGGTTTGTAATATAACTCGATTGGCATACTAACAACACAACACACCATGTGTATGTTAATACTTATATTATATCTGCTAATATGACATCGGTACAAGTGTAAAACTATGAGGTAACTGTACTATACCAACTGTTTCAGTTTTACTATAGGGGGGGTTCCCCTATGTTCTATCTGCACTTTTTTGTCACTTTTGGATGTTTATTTAATAAGTTCTGATTTTTAATTGCAATATACTCCATGTAGTCCTCCTATTTTTGATATGATATTGTGAAGATTGTGCAAAACAAAAACCCATAAAGGATGATATTTATCACCAGGGGCTGATAATATAGATGCCATATATGAATCTTGTATTCATTTTATATTTCTGTAGCACCAACATATTCCGCAACAGTATGTCACCTGACTCCAGGGGGGTTGCTAACCTCCTCCTTTATTTTTGGATAATTAAGCTAAAATACACAGACAGCCCAAAACTGTTACAGACCCATGGCCTAACCCTTAAAGGGGTTGTCCAGATGTTTTACAAAATCTCTATGTATCTAGCCTCCAAAATGCAGACAGTTTGTAATTTACACCCTGTTAGCATTTTGCATTGTTACTTAGATATCAGCATTTTGTGTGTGAAGGAGCAGCTCACCCCTGACTAGAGGCGTGTTGTTTTGGAGCTTGGTTGTAAAGTCACAGCTGGACATTACACACCAGACTCCAACAAGCCCGCCCCGGTCTCCAGCAGACCTGCCCCAGTCCCCAGCAGGTCCACCCCAGTCTCCAGCATGCCCGTCCCATATCTAATAGGACCACCTTCAGTGCGGTTCATTCTCCTTCACTGTGCCCACACTGTCACTGCAGAGGATCGCTTCTGTGAAGGAGAATGAGCTGCGCTGAAGGTGAAGGTGATCCTATTGGAGATGGGGTGGGCATGCTGGAGACTGGGGTGGGCAGGCTTGCTGGAAACTTGGCATCATGTCCGGTTGTGATGTTATAACCATGCTCCAAAACAACACGCCTCTAGACGGGGGGTGAGCAGCTCCTCCACATACACAGTATGCGGATATCTAGGTAACCATGCAAAATGCTAACAGGGTGTAAATTACAAGCTGTTATCATTCTGCAGCCTAGATACACACAGAGATTTTATAAAAAGAAAAGCCCGGACAATGTAATTCATGCCTCCATATGCGCACATCCTAATTCCCGTGACCGGTATTGCATATGACCTATCAGGCTACATTCACATGTTCAGTTTTTGGTCTGTTTTTTCTCATCAGTATTTGTAGCCAAAACCAGGAGTGGAACGATCAGAGGAATAGTAGCCCCCTTCACATCACATCCTGTTTAAGGACCAGACGGACAGGAATGGATTTGTGGAAATGGAGGCCAATTACGCTCCCGGATCCTGTTTTTTTTAAAGGTTCCGTTTTCTCCATTGAAATGCATTGCAACCATAGGAAATAATGGTAATGTCAGTCCAGAGAGAGAGATCTTGGCTACAAAAACTGATGAGAAAAAACAGAGCTAAAACTGAATGTGTGCATGTAGCCTAAATCAGCCCCTCAAAGACCCCTGACTTTAGAGCCCAAAATCAATGAGAGGGATTTCAAGTGTAATAACATTGATGACCTACCCTTATGATATGCAAAGGCAAAAGGTACAAAAAAGATCAGATTACAGACAGTATCATTGTCAGCTGCACGCATCGGTGCATGTACAAGAGGGAAAAATCAAAAGGTAAATCCAGCACCTCAAATAATAAAAAGGGATCGAATAAAAAAACTCTTAAGGCCGCTGTACACGTCCCAATATCGTTACGATATTGTATACAACGGCACGGGAGCGCGCACATTTTTGGCACTAGTCCAAAATCGCATAGGAGATGTTACACAGGGAGATATCGGCAGGCTACTCACCTGCGATGTCTACGCCCCCTTCTTCGCGCTGTGTACGAGCGACCCAGGGAACGACCATTTAACATTGGAGTGAATAGGAGAAGTAGTGCTCCAAATCGTTGTTGGGCTGTCACACAGCACGATCCTGCCAGATCGTTCATCCAATATCGGCCAGTTGGAGAGCATGCACAATTCCCCATCGTTCTTGCGTCGCATTGCTCATTTACACCACACAATGCACGAACGATATCGGCGGCAACGCATGAACCAAGTGACTTTTTATTGTTGTTGGACAACGATGTCGGGAAGTGTAAAGCGGCCTTTATTCAAAAAAATTAAAAAACATCATGGAAGGTTAAATACATACCGTGTTTCCCCGAAAGTAAGACCCTGTCTTACATTTTTTTGGGGGCCAAAAGTGGCCCCCTGTCTTACTTTCGGGGGGGTCTTATATTGGCAGCCCCATCCTACTCACATACACACACACAGTATATACTCATGTATAAGCCGAGGGTGGGAAATGCAGCAGACCGCCACCCCGGTATACAGCCCCCAGCACAGGTATACAGCCCCCAGCACGGGTATACAGCCCCCAGCAGTGTGGTATACAGCCCAGCAGTGAGGTACACAGGGTATACAGGCCCCAGCCAGTGTGGATACAGCCCCAGCCAGTGTGGATACAGCCCCAGCCAGTGTGGATACAGCCCCAGCCAGTGTGGATACAGCCCCAGCAGTGTGGATACAGCCCCAGCAGTGTGGATACAGTCCCAGCAGTGTGGTATACAGCCCCCTCCTGCTGGCACACTGCCCCCGAACAGTGTTCTGAGCCCCCCGTGAGCTCCCCCCCCCCCTTTGCTGCCGCTGCTGCTCACATCTTACCTCCTCCAGCATCTTCTTGCAGCAGCCAGCGCGTCGGTTCTCCGTCCTCGGCTGTCTCCCGGATCATGTGAACCGTCGCAGCGCATGATGTAATCGCCGGTCGGTCATATGATCTGGGAGACAGCTGAGGACGGGAACGGAGGACCGACGCGCTGGCTGCTGCAAGAAGACACTGGAGGGTAAGATGTGAGCAGCAGCAGGGGGGGCCTCAGAACACCGGCTGGGGGGGTAGTGTGCCAGCAGGAGGGGGCCCATATACATAATGCACTGCTCCCCCTGCCGCTGATTGACAGGGATATGCAGTGCATATCTAATGAGCGGGCGCACGTGACGTGTGACCCGTGCCCGCTCTCCCCCTCCCCCTCCGCTAGGGGCCTTACATTAGCCTCTCCCCCCCGGTTGTAAGGCCTTATATTCGGGGGAGGCCTTACATTAGCAGGCCCCCCCCTTTACCCCTAGGCGGCCTTACAATCGGGGGTGCGCTTACTTTCGGGGTAACACGGTAGGAAAGCATATGGCCAATGAACATTACGTGTTCCAGACTACATACAATGCTAATGTTTTTTTAATCCACTTTTCTATTATTTGAGGTGCTGGATTTACCTTTTCCTTCTCACCCTAATGATAGGTCATCAATACAAAATTTTGGGGGGCCTGACACCCAGCACCTTTGCCAATCAGCTGTCTGAAGAGGTTGCAGGAGCATGTGCACACAATCCAGAGGCAGCGCGTGTTGGACACAGTGTCTCTGAACCTGAGAGAAGCAGCAGGTGAACGCAGGGAGACCGCAGCCGTCCTGTGCCCTTGCGTTTGGTGCAGGGTGGCTTCTCCCTACATTCACCTGCCGAGATCACCTCCGACACCACAGCATGAAAGTCACCTATTGCAGAGATGCGAAAGTCCAACAACCTGCATCGCAGCTGAAAACACGCTGCAGAGGGGAGAAGCACAGTGGGCATGGGATTTCTAGAGATCCATCCACTATCCTGCTACTGTACAACACAGCGTTTTGGAGACAGCGGTAATGCGCTGGGTCCAAAACAGTGCTATTGTGGATCATGTGCATGCACCCCAACAATCCAGTAAGCACCATGGGCCCTTCATTCTTTATGCAGCTGCACCATACTTTTACTAGCAACTGCTTTCAATATTTTACCTTAATGTAATACACTAGACATACTGTAGCTGTAATGGCAAACACAGTCGCTAATAAACCTGTGAAGTTGTCCTATTAAATAGCCGATCGCTAGGGGAATAGGACCTTTTCCAATCTGATTTTTGGAAACCCCTCCTAGGCCCTGTACACACACTGTGTTTTTATCTCGTTTTTTATGCGTCTTTGAGTGCAGATTTGTCACAAAACTACAAGGCAATCCTGATGGCAGCAAAGTCAGTGAGAATCCTTGACGTGTTGCGCGCACGTTGAGTATTTTCTCCTGCAGATTTGGTGCAGGAAATAATTTGCAGCACGCCAATTCTGGCAGCATTTTTGCCTGCGTTTTTCACCCATTAACTTTATTTTTAAAAACACGGTAAAAGAAAAACACATTGAAAATGCGGCAAAAATGTGCTTTTTTTTTTTTTGCCGTAGCGTTCTTCCTAGTGCAAACATTTCTTCAACCAAATACTCAATGTGGCCACATAGCCTAAACCAGAATCCAGACCTTAGATACAAACAAGTCAATTATTGTGGACACCAGACCCAAAAAATTGATATAGAACCCAAACTGAACTAACAAAGACCTCGGCCTGTAAAATGTAACCACCGCTTTAATTTTATAAATCAATATTACTCACGAAAATAAGCAAGTTTAAATATATTTTTTTCGATTCGTCCACTTATTTCTCTTCCTGGACTGATCTTGATTCTTATTTCATGAAAAAAATGCTTTAAAATGTGTATTTACTGAAGACTGAGATAGGAGATAATAGTTGGTCCGCAAGCCCCATAGAGAATGCATGGGGCTTCCGGATTTGTGCCGCAAGTTGGCCATTAGACGGTAGATCCGGCAGGTGCGGATCTGCCACAGATTACAAACTACCGCTGATGTGAAAGGTCCCTGAGGCTGAATTCACACTTGCATTGTGTCCTGTATGCATCTGTATCCGCTGACGCATGTACAAACACATGCCACCGCAGCGTACAGGATCAGGCAAGAAATTGCTGCTTTTGTATCAGCTTTGCAGTGTTTTCGTCCTGATCCGTCCATGCGTTTCCTTACGGTAATGACTTTTGACCAGGAATTTGTTGTTTCATGGGTCCAGAGAGAGAAGGATAGAGCCAGATGCCGACTCATTGATTTACATGCATCGTTTTGACGCATTCCGCCACTCTTGGCCACATCAGGATTTTTACTGCAACACAAAATCGCAACATGGTGCGGCCCGGGGGGGTGGAGACGCTCAAAACAACTCGTCTGCATCCGTCAATAGCCTGATGCCACCTGATGTCCTTGTGTCCCCATGTTATGTATAGGGACACACGCCTGATTAGGATGCATCAGGATTTCGACAAATACCGACGCAATACAGAAAAACGCCAGTATTAAACCAGCCTAAGTGAGAATTGAGATTTTAGAGAATAAACAACCAGTTCAGGCAGAGAAAGAAGCAGATTTCTACAATAATATATGATATAGTTTCTTAATTTAACATGTACTATTAATTTACTAGATGGGGGCTCAATGCTCTTGCATCAGGAGGGCAGTGACGTCACTATGGGGGCAGGCTCTGTGGCACTGGGGGTGGCGGCCATCTCTCCCCCCGTGCACTCTCTCTCTCCCCCTGTGGGCTATGAAGTCATAACACCCCATTGTGATGTCATAATACCCCATTGTGATGTCATAATACCCATTGTGATGTCATAATACCCCATTGTGATGTCAAAATACCCCATTGTGATGTATAATTCTCGGATGTGATGTCATAATTCCCAATGCAATGTCATTATACCCAATTGTGATGCCATGATACCTCTCTGTGATGTCATGATACCCCATTGTGATGTCATAATACCCCATTGTGATGTCATAATACCCCATTGTGATGTCATAATTTTCACTGTGATGTCATTATACCCATGATGAGACCCGGCGCCACTCCACCAACCGCCAGGCGCTTCACCCCCAATCGTGTCCTCCCCCACCCCTATAGACTGTGAGTCCTCGTGGACAGGATCCTCTCCCGTCGTGTATCAGCAAGCATTGACTGCTCATATGTACTATACCTGTCCTTGTTACCCCCACTCCTTATGTAAAGCGTCATGGAACCAATAACGCTATATAAAAAAATAATAATAATACCCTATTGTGATGTCAGAATTCCCGTTGTGATGTCATAACACCCCACTGCGATGTCATAATTCCCCTCTGTGATGTCATAATTACCCATTGTGATACGGGGACAACCGGCAACAGGAGGCGATGACAGATGCCACAAAGCAATTATATAATAGATGAAGGAAAAAAATATTAAAACAGATACTCTCTTCATTGAATTATTACAGACCCCAGACTCTAAAATTCATGAATACAGAGAATAATCTCCAGACATCTTAGGGAGAGGTGTGTAAGTACAAGACAATGGCGGAACCCCACACTGGAGGAGGACGGCTGTGCTGCGCTTCCTGTGCCAGCATGTTGTTCCACCATTGTTTCACCCGCCCTGCGCTTGTCACAAGATGACGCAAAATTCCAATAAAACATAGTAAAAGTGGGTGTTTCCATCATTCAAAGTTTTTGAAAATCTGTTTGCTGTCAGTGAATTAAAACATTGATCATAATAATAATAATAATAATAATAAAATATATACTGTATACTACCGTATATCCCTGGATTAAACAGCCCTGGAGTAATACATATTACCCATACTATTACAGGACATGGGAATAATCTACCATATAGGACTAATGTCTATAATGCTGCAGACAGTGGATTTTTCTATACTGAATCCAGTCTTGCAGAGATCCATCTGTATATTCCTATTCACTGACAGCGGAGGTCTGGAGTCAGCACGTGCCGTATATTACAAGGTTGCAGAGCATTTCATTATGGAAGGATTCCACTTTATTATCATAAAATCAGAAAAACTCATTACTATAAGCTAGTTTATTTACTTCTGCAGTCTATAGACACGTAATACTATTATGACAGATCCAGATACTGCAGTCTGAGCCCAGAGGGGACTCGTCTGCAGACGACGCCTGTGTAATTGCTATTGAAAGGATTTTCTCGGAAGTCGATCTGAGCATCAGCAGTGGAAATAGATCATCAACAGATCTACTACAAATATCAAAAAATGACCAGCACTTCCTAAAATAAAATAAGTCAATTAGTCAATATAACCAAAAATATACACTTAGGGGTACGCCTTGTCGCTGGCTGTTGGGCTCTCATGAATACACCAAGTTGTGGCTAACCACCTCTTTCTTTAGCACCTATGCCATTCCAATTTCATGTATTAATTGGTTGCATATTATAGTATTTCAGAGTGCAGCCATATATTTTTTGGTTACATTGACCCATTTGTCCCGGCTTGTACCTGTCCACACTTGTCTTCTTTTTGGAGGCGCTGTTCAGTTTTCTGATATTTGTAGTACACTCCCTGAGTTTTCCTCCCATTAGTCTAGGTTGTTTTTAATTAGAGCTTTATCCTGCCTGCCCTTTATATTGTAGGCTTTTAGCCCAGGTGGAAGGATACAAGGTTAGGCGCTCAACAAAGGTGCACACCTTGTCGCTGGTTGTTGGGCTCTCATGAATCGGCCAATTTTGTGCATTGAGTATCTAATTTTTAACATAGTTTCTATAGCAGTAATGTAGTTCCAATTTCATATATTCATTGTTTACATATTATAGCATTTCAGACTGCAGTGGTGTATCATCAACAGATGTAGATATCTGCTAATCCAAAAATGTCAAATAATAATACAACTGTGAATGAACTGTTGCAAATGTCAACTTACAGCAGAATCATCAGCACTCTGACATTGTGAGACAATGAGCTGTTTTACCAGGGACATACAGCAGCATTTAACCCCATTATCACGATATGGATGTATATATGGAAGAACAATGACACAAAACAGAGGTCTCACAGTGCAGTAGTACCAAACTCGTAACGATTAACACCACTCCATCTGCTGTCTTCTCAAAGCAATACCAGAATATAAGCCTGCAGCTGTTGTACACTGCAGTATAAACTAGGCATTGATTAAAGGGGTTGTCCAGGACTTTAACATTGATGACCTATCCTCAGGATAGTTAATCAATGTCAGATAGATGGGGGTGCGACACATGGCACACCCATCAATCAGCTGTTCCCGGTGTCGTTACCAGTCAGAACAGCTCAGTGGCAGGGTATTGCACATCTGCCCCCTATTGATTTGATAGGTACCCAGCTGCGGCAACTATACAGTTGACAGAACTGTGCTGTAACAAGCAAGTAATTCCGGCTGGCGGCAGCAATGGGAATAGCTGATTGGCGGGAGGTCCAAGTATCGCACCCACTCCTATCTGACATTGATGACCTACACTAAGGATACCTCATCAATGTAAAAGTCCCGGACAAGCCCTTTAATTCTTCATAATGTTAAGGGGTGATGAATTGAAGGTGCTGCAGCATGAGTGGTATGGGTTCACTGACTCCTTTCATGTTATTAATTGCTGAAAATAAAGCAAAAAAAATAAACAAAAAGTTAATCACTTATGTATAATAATACATATACCGTAATTAAAAAGATTAGTGTGAAAAAAACAAAACTACAAATCCTATAAAATTGGATCATTCCCACATAGTTTATGCTGGAGATAAAGGAATGTTTTGTTTAAGCTTATTGATATTTTGCTGGGCACTGACACTGTCAATTGAACACTAAAATTGCTGAAAACTGGGAAAAATAGACTATAAAGAACCAGCAGTCCTATGCAAGTGGATGTTGTTGCACAGGCAGTGCATGCTATAGTGCCGGTCACACTATTACTGATAGCATTTTCCTAATGTAAAGATTAATTTACCAAGATAATTTATACAAATTATAATTGCATGAAGGTACAATGGTGATACACAGTCCGGTCTGTGCTCCTGGGGATTATGTAGCTGTTCTTACAAATCAGCGGTGGTAATTCTACTTTATGACCATTAACTGTACATTATTGCCTATAGAGTAGTGGCATGGTAATTGTCTGGGTGGCTGATCGTGGGACCATTGTGGAATATACGTCTGGAATCCCCGTGGGTCCCTGGAGAGAATAATTACTGTTTTTACCATTTATGATTCGCGGTGAAGGACGAGGACTTATATAAACAAAGTAACCATTTTCTCTGCGTGCTGCACATTACGCTGCTGAGCGCAGGCGATACATGGCACTGTGTGGCCAGGAAATAAGTGATATAATCAGCGCTTACTGTTCGTATTACAGTTTGTTATAGATGTTTTCTATAACCTATAATTAAAGGAAGACTTATTATGGATTCTCAGTATTCTTGAAGTCAAAGCATAAATTATTTAACGGTAACCTGTCACCAGGTTTTTCCCATATAAACTGCGTCCATCACAATTAAGCTGTTATATACAATCTAGAATTCTGTATATAAGTCCCCAGGCTGATCTATATAACATAAAAAAGAGCTTTTATTATACTTAGCTGGGGGGCGGTCCGGTCTGATGGGTGTTGCTGGTCTTGATTCCTCTCTGCTTGCGGTCACCATCCTCCTTCCCTGCTTTGTGTCAATGATGTGTCTTACGTCACCCACACAGGGTCCTCCATTGCGCTCCTGCACATGCACACTTGTTTTTGTTTAATGTCCCATAAATGGGAATTATTCATTGTTGTGTGTGCTGTGTATTGCATTTTCTTTGAAGTTAGGCAGAAGTACTGCCTTTGGTATTTTGTCCCTTTCCTCTTCCTGTAGCCTGTGATGTCAGTTTTACTCCTCCCTTCTTCCCCATGTAGTTGCTTTTCTGCCATCTTAGCATGGACACCTGTTTTACTGCTCTCTACTGAATCACTTTTTTTAATTGCTGCATTGTACTTCAATATAAGATTTCAGTGAAAATCGTCTCCATTTCTCCTGGACTCTTACTTCGAGTCAGTGTGGTTGAGTTGGAACTACCTGGGGACGCTTGCATGTGAGTACAGAAGAAATGATACTTGCAGTGCATTGAAGAGCCAGAATACTCTGCTTTGCTGAGGGCAGAGCAAAGAATTGTAGTGCGCATGCGTGGGAAATCTTTGGCTTTTTTCCAAGCCTTCGCTTTACAGTACTTTGCTGCTGCGGGCAGAAAGAAGTGCGTGTGCCCAGAAACACAATGGAGGACACTGTGTGGATGACATAGGACGCATCATTCACACAAAGCCGGGAAGGAGGATGGCAATCACAAGCAGAAAGGAGTTGTCAGATCAAGATTAGAAATGAGAGAACCATTTAAAGTTCGGGTTCAGGGCGCCGAATGGACATATGTTCAACGAATAGATCAATACACCATTGCCAAACTTCCGAACCCCGTTCAAATAAATGGGAGGCAAAATCAAGGACCTACAAGACACCTTCAAAGGGGCCCAAAAGCTGCCAAGCACAGTTCAAACAATGTTAAAAAAATAGTCCCGCACCATCCCTTTAACATTAATCAGGAAATCAGTCACTGGAGCAACTAGGGGGGGCCAAGTACCTCTATCATAACAGTTAGAAGCAGGAGTGTGTAATTTGTGACTTGATTGCTTCTCTGGGTATCCCCGGGATCTCACCTTCACACTATTGATAGAAGGGATTGTTTTATTTCACCAAAGCTCTGAACAAATTGTTCATTTATGTCTTGAAGTCGGTCTGCTCGGTCAATCAATCAGCTTCAGAATGGAAAACTGAAGCCTTCTCCATCTAAGTATAGCGAAACATCCTCCAGACTGTAGATGAACGGGATCCTGGTGCATTTGCATATACGCAGCTGGCATCTTTTAATTAATTAATGGTCACAGAGGGTCTAATTTCCCCCTGTTCTGTTTTCTATTTTATTGACTAGCAGCTGTGTATTTCTGCATTAAGCGGTGTTTTGCAGCCCCAGAACAGGATGTATATTTGGCAGGATTTTACCACTAGAAATTGAAAAGCAACAGGATTTGTACGCACTGCGGTGACTGAACAAATGGACGAGAAATCCTAAATGAGGCCACTAATGTGATGGAGCCAGATAGTAAAGATCCATGTAAGACAAGGATGTAATTGAGTCCTGAATGCATCTTTTGATAGACAGATCCATTACGGAGCCACATAGTACCAAGCCTTCAACTAGCATACCTCTTCAACAAGAATATCTTCACACCATACATCTGTTCTACTAAGTTTCATTATATTTATGTGAGAAGCATCAGAACTTTATTGTTTATTAATAATAAAAGGTTTAAAGGGAACCAACCACCTACAAATCCCTATCTAACCTATAAATATCTGTCCCTGGAGCAGCGAGGCGGGTGCGAGCGCAGTGAGGAGACCCGCCTATCTGACAAAGACCCTGGAGGAACGCCCATCCGACAAGAATTTGGTAAGTATAAAAAGTGATTTATTGTGCATCTAGTCAGGTAGATTTAGTCAGTCAGAGATGGTTAGAATAGTAATTTTAGGCTCCATGGACAGATATTTATAGGTTAGATAGCGATTTTTAGGTGGTTGGTTCCCTTTAAATCCAAGTGACCCCAGAATTTGATGCAGAAATGAAGATGCCCTGATATGTCCATAACAGAGGGATGTATTGTCCCCAATTTAGACTGCTTGGTGAATAACCACCAGGTTTACCAAATGGCTATGAAGAGTCAGTCTCTGGATGGTGACTTTTGTGAATAGCCCCACACAGAAGAGCAGATCTGAATAGGGTAAGGTAAGAACTCCTGAATCTTGGTATACTACCTCACTGTGATTTCTGGGGAAAAGCTTTAGCTGTCATTATATTGATAATAGCGCTCTGGGTGTCACTACTGTGAAGAGACGGGAGCTGGATGTGGCTCGCAACCCTCTCTCAGAGCTGAATGTGGCTCACGACCCTCTCTCAGAGCTGAATGTGGCTCACGACCCTCTCTCAGAGCTGAATGTGGCTCATGACCCTCTCTCAGAGCTGAATGTGGCTCATGACCCTCTCTCAGAGCTGAATGTGGCTCATGACCCTCTCTCAGAGCTGAATGTGGCTCATGACCCTCTCTCAGAGCTGAATGTGGCTCACGACCCTCTCTCAGAGCTGAATGTGGCTCACGACCCTCTCTCAGAGCTGAATGTGGCTCACGACCCTCTCTCAGAGCTGAATGTGGCTCACGACCCTCTCTCAGAGCTGAATGTGGCTCACGACCCTCTCTCAGAGCTGAATGTGGCTCATGACCCTCTCTAGAGCTGAATGTGGTCACAACCCTCTCTCAGAGCTGAATGTGGCTCATGACCCTCTCACAGAGCTGAATGTGGCTCATGACCCTTCTCACAGAGCTGAATGTGGCTCATGACCCTCTCACAGAGCTGAATGTGGCTCATGACCCTCTCTCAGAGCTGATGTGGCTCATGACCCTCTCTATTTCTGAATGTGGCTCTGAAGTCAGAAAGGTTGGGGACCTCTGCCCTTACATGGTTCACTTTCTTTACCTAGCCATCATATTGGGAGGTTTGAATAGGTTGACTGATTTCCAGAGCACTTAGGGGTGTCACATAATTGCATGATTTTTATTTTTTAAAATACAGTATATTAGGGGAGAAGTATTAAAACTAGTGCAAGGAAAAAAAGAGTATTTTTTGTGTGCCAACCCGAACCCGTCTCTCACCTGATCTACTCCATTGTTCTTTTTGCACCATTTGTGTCCAAAAATATTAGTGCATGCCCTTATTATCTCACGCCTAAGCTACTGCAACATCCTTCTCTGTGGCCTGCAATCTGTCACTCTTGCACTGCTATAATTTATCCTTAACTTTTCTCCCAAATAATCCACATCTCCCCTCAGTACTCCTCTACCTCTTCACTCTACCAATCACTTCATTGGCTTCTTACCTAAAAATGCTAGCGACAACAATGCCGTCTATAATTATTCCTGTAACTTCCTAAAAGTAATCTCCAGTTCTTACAAGACCATCTTCTTTCAGCTCTTGTTTGTTCCTTATACAACAATGTCCAAGATTTCTCCTGTGTTTCCTCACTATCTCCAACATTCAGATTTTCTTCCTTTGAAACTTTTAAACACAATTGGAGAACCCAACTCTTCAAGAACGTCTACAACCTGCAACATCCCTGCTGCCACCACACGACCGGTGACCAGAAAAATGCCCACAGGGTTGGGGTTAGGCTTACGGGTTAGGAGTTAGGGTTAGGGTTGAGGGTTTAGGAGTTATGGCCACTTTACACGCAGCAACAGGAAGATAGAAACAGGCAGGTGTCGGAGACAATTGTACCTTTTACCTTCAAAACACCTTGAAGTGGCTGCGTGTAATTCAGGTATCTGCAAGGTGTTTTGAAGGTAAAAGGTACAATTGTCTCCAACACCTGCTGGTTTCTATCTTCCTGTTGCCGCGTGTAAAGTGGCCATTAGGGTTAGGGTTGAGGGGTTATGAGTTAAGGTTAGATGTTAGGGTTGAGGGGTTAGGAGTTAGGGTTAGATGTTAGGGTTAGGGTTGAGGGGTTAGGAGTTAGGGTTAGATGTTAGGGTTAGGGTTGAGGGGTTAGGAGTTAGGGTTAGATGTTAGGGTTAGGGTTGAGGGGTTAGGAGTTAGGGTTAGATGTTAGGGTTAGGGTTGAGGGGTTAGGAGTTAGGGTTAGATGTTAGGGTTGAGGGGTTAGGAGTTAGGGTTAGATGTTAGGGTTAGGGTTGCTTGTGGGCATTTCTCAGAGAACCAACACTTCCATATCGGCTGCACCTACCGTCACCTGCGGTTTCCTTACCTCTCCTATGTAAACTCTCATGGGTGGAGTCCTCTCTCCCACTGTAGCGGTCACTTACTGAGCCATGTTTTGTTTTACTCTTTGTATCTTATGTATTGCTGATTGTTACATATTTTGTACATTTTATTTTTACATGAGCAGCACTATAAAAGTAAAATAATACTTCTGTATGGGCATGTCAGTCTAAGTACATGTAGCCCACCGTGGCGTAAATTAAAGCTCATGGGCCCCGATCCGCAAGATCCCACCGGGCCCCCAATTATTGCAAATCTTTAATAGCATTATTTTTTTTTATAGGCCAAAGGGCCTTTTGGGGTCCACTAGGCTCCAGGGCCCGGGTGATATTGCAACCCCTGCACCTGTTGTAGCTGTGCCCCTGGTAACCCAAAGGAGGTTTTAGCTTTGTGTTGCACCTTTCCACTTTAAAAGTAAATGATCAGACCCCACATTACTAGTGAAAATGTGACTAGTAGATTCCCTGTAGATCAGTGACCTTCTAAGGCTGGGTTCACAATTGCGTTTGTGTCTGCATGCGGAGGGCAAACGCTGCCATACTGATGTGAACGTAGCGGAGATTCTCCCCATGCGTTCACATCAGTATGGTGTCCGGCCAGCCAATCGGTAATCTCGACGGCGGCTGGGAGGCGGAGATCAGCGGCAGAGTTCTCCTCCTCCCGGCCGCCGCCGAGATCGCTGATTGGCCACCGGAATAGATTTCAATGTGATCCACAGCATTCTCCTGCGCTGTCATGTGGAGGACACTGCAGATCCATTGAGATCCATGCATTTTTTTGTGTGCTTGCTGATAAAACAAGCTCCCGTGAACGCACAAAAAATGCAACAGACTGCGTACGGAGGGCGGAGGAGGGTGCACAAATCATGCGCATGTTTACTTCTCAGTTTTCTCAGCATAACAGCTCAGTCACAGTTCAAGTTACAGGTCTTTACACGGGCACAACTCTCCCCTCCGGGTTCCTTTACTCCCTGCAGCCAGGTTGTTCCTCTCTGTGACCCCTCACTCTTTCTCTGTCCATTCCAGGCTTTAACTCTCTCTCTTTTCTCGCTTGGTGTGCGTCTCCAGACAGTATGGCGGTGGCTCGGACCCCTGTGGGTCCTCATGGTCGCCACTGAGCTGCCTGTCCTCTGGGGTAGGAACCCTAACTTGAAGCTGGAGTTCCCGTCGGTTAATTTGGGGAAACCGGGTAGATCATCGGTACCCTTCAGAGCCGACACTCTGCTATCAGCCTAGCCTCCAATAGTCCTGCTGTGCTAGGCTCTATCAGGCTCCTTCTAACCGTGACTCAGGTTCCATAGGAGGGCTACTCCGCCTGCAGTCGGTCGTCTCAGCTGTGTTTCTAGGACCCAGTATCACTGGTCCTCTCTTCGCTCACACTCCAGGGGTGCTGGCTTCAGATGGGCTTTCTCTCTGTGGCTGCACTGGCTCTCCAGATTCTGCGCTCCTTACACCCCACTCCTCCAGGACATGTGCTTCTTGTCTTTGCATCTCAGCCTACCTCGGCCTACTGACTCCTTCCTCCTCCCCTTCTCTATTTCTACCCTCTGTCACCTGACCTGCTTGCTGGCCCACCCACTGTCTCTAAACCCACCACCCCTTGCCCGCCTAGAGTCCGGGGCTCCGGGTTGGGTGCTGCCCTCTAGTGGTTATGTGGGCTGTCTGTGAGGGTGTTGTGGTGCAACTGTCTTCCTATCTTACCTGGCTGCAGTTCCCTTTGTGGCCTCCTGGTCGCAGGGGCGCCACATAAGCCATATGATGTAGCCAATATATATGGAACCTTTTATTTTACTTCTTAAAATGCAAAGTCTATTGTTCTCTTCATTATGGTAACTGTACAGTATAAATAGATTTTTGCAATGCACATTAATGATATAAATGAATAATCTGCACTCCTCTGACCTCAGTCCGTGTATTTTACTTTTCAATTGTCAATACTGAAAATAATAAGTCGGAAAAATGATGTGAACAGATCTTTCATAAAGGCAATTTGCTTGCCATCTTGATAGCAGTCTCCATGTAATAGTCTGCAGGTTCAGTCTTGAACTTTCCTTCACCTATTGTGTTGTTTGGTGGAGGTGGGATAATTCCATAAGAAGCTTATAAAGTTTGCTGAATTTTCTGCACATTGTGAAAAATATTGGTCCACTGGAAGAGGAGATTGTGAATACAGCGATGCAGAAGGGATTTTTTATCAGGCAGATAATTCTACATTGTATTGACAAGTTCCTTTTGCTAAAGAAAACCTGTCGCCAAGTTTTTGCTGTATAATCTAAGATCTGCATAATGTAGGGGCAGAGAGTCTGATTCCACCGATGTCCCACTTATTAAGCTGTGTGTTGTAATTTCAATACAATCAGTGTTTTATCAACAGGAGTTTATCACTGGTGGACAGCATCTCCAGCAGAGAAAACAGGGATTCTATCAAAACTTCATCAAGAAGTCCAGTAAGTGATACATTACTGAAATAAGCATCTCTGCCCCAACATCATTCACCTCTCAGATTACATAGTAAAAACCTGCTGACAGATTCCCTATAAGCCACACTGCAGAGCTAATGACCATTAGCCACAATTACCTGTGAACAATGGGGATCTGATGGCCATTCTGTAGTATACTAAATGACACTGGCAGTCTGAGTCCGACTGCTACCCCAATGGTACCCCAGCATTCTTGAGCTCTGTGTCTCATTTGGATATTTAACTGAGGCTTCTGCTCTATGTTCATGGCTCTTGGATATGGGATAAATGGGCCATAAAATGCATAGTAATTTATGCTGCCTTTTAGTGCACTCAGACACTTATAGCCTTAGGCCGGCTTTACACCACGGTTCTCTGCTGTCAGGTTCTGTCCAGTGTTTTGCTGGATGCACCGGACACAGCCTGACAGCTCTGGACAGAACAGAACCGGAGGGCAAATATGTCTAGTCGCTGTCGCTGTCTAGTGCTGAAATTTCAGCCGGGGAGCTGTCCAGGTGCTGAAATTCAGCGGCAGATTTTAGCATCCGGTGTCCGGCAGCTGGTCCGATGTTATGTTGTAACCGGCACAATCCGGCGCCCATAGACTCCAATGTTATGGGGCGCCGGATCATGCTGGATCCGGGAGGATCAGATTTTATCAGATTTTTGCCCCGGACACATAAACGCTGCAAGCTGCGATTTTGTGTCCGGGGCAAAAAAATGAAATGTGCCGGATCCTCCCGGACAGCACAAAACCGGATGGCAAATCACTGCCATCCGGCCCCATAGTGAAACAATGGGGCCAAAATCGGATCCGGAGCTGTCCGGTTCACACCAGACAGCCCCGGATCCTAAACACCATGGTGTGAAACTGGCCTTAGACAACACACACCCATGGCCATCCAATGCTATTTCGTTTTCAAAGGATCCATTACAAAACAGATTTGAGAGTATAATGGAGTAACGACTTGCTGATAGTGGCTACTCAGGGCTCCTTCCTTAAAGGAAATCTGTCAGCAGGTTTTTGCTATATAAACTGAGGACAGCATGATGTAAGGGTTAAAAAAACCAAGATCTTATCAGGTTCTGTGCTATTGTTTACTTAAACTTAAGGCTTTATCACCTGGTGATTACCATTACTGTACTACACTGTCACGCACCAGGCATTCAGACAAGCTGTATAGTCAATGCACAATCTCTGCTGAGAGCCTGCTGTGGGCGGGGGCAGCTCCGCTGTGATTGACACCTCCCAGTCAATGCACAATCTGTATGGAGAGCCTGGCGTGGACGGGGAAGCTCTCCCAGCTCAGCTACGTGGCTGAATCTAAATGCTTTGATTGTGTCAGAACTGCTGCGGCCGGTGATCTAAGTCATAGATTGTTGAATTGAAAGTCTACTTGCCTACAGTATGCTGCTCTCAGATGAAGTAGCAAAAACCTACTGCCAGATTCCCTTTAATGGAGCCCTGATGGGGTGGCGCACTACTGTACCTCTGTGTCCCTTCAATGCAAAGGGAATCTGGACAATATTATAAATGTAGCATACTACATTGGACAAGGACTATGTACAGAGACTATTTCCTTACACCAACTCTGTGCATGAGTCCTTGTTATACAGCTCTTCCATATTTTGAGGGCTCTGACAAGGCAGTTGTGCCATTGTATTTAACTAGATGGGTGCCCAATGCTATCACATCGGGAGAGCGGTGACGGTTCTGTGGCGCTGGGGTTGGTGGCCATCTCTTCCTCGTACGCTCTCCACCTGCATGCTCTCTCTCTGTCCTTTACTGTCGTCTTCTCTCTGTGCTCTTTTTTGACCCATCTCCCCCCTGTGCACTGTGTGTTTCTCTGTCTTTCCCCTCGGGTCAATGCTGAGCTCTCCCACTGCTCCTGCCATTACTTCTTGCAGCCAACAGAGGGCGACCCAACCCCATCTCCTCCTGCACAGGTCACAGAGCCTCAGACTTTCGTGCATTTGGGCTGTGGTGGCGAGGGGCAGGTTGTACGCCGGTGAGTTCCTGGCTTTGGTTTCAGGTTTGCGTCGCGTCCAGTTGTTGGCGGCGATGAGCCATTATCGCCAGCGGGCACCATATTCACACACCCATCACTTGGGTGTGCAAATATGGCTGCCGCCGACGCGCCATAGGTGGACATTGGAACGGAAGTGAATGACAGATCCTACCAACAGCTGATCACTAGAGGTCTTGCCTATGATCATCAGCTGACACTGTAATCACAATATAAATGTCTATGTCTCCTATAGTAGCAGTATAGTAATCAGTTGTCACTCATTGTGTTCAGCGGATGCCGGTAGTCCTCCATAGCTGTATGTGGCATCTTGGTTTATCTTATTGACAATGAGAAAATCGACATCCCAATCTCACCGTCTGCTCCACAATGTATTTTTCAGATCTGGTATATAAAGAAGACGTTTTACCATGGGGAAACAAAACAGTAAATTGCGACCTGAAGTTCTACAGGACCTGAGAGAAAATACAGAGTTCACGGACCATGAGCTGCAGGAGTGGTACAAAGGTTTCCTGAAGGATTGTCCAACCGGACATTTAACAGTAGACGAGTTCAAAAAGATTTACGCAAACTTTTTTCCATACGGAGACGCCTCTAAGTTTGCGGAGCACGTCTTCCGTACGTTTGACACCAATGGTGACGGGACGATCGACTTCCGGGAGTTCATTATTGCACTAAGTGTGACGTCACGGGGGAAACTGGAACAGAAGCTTAAATGGGCGTTCAGTATGTACGACCTGGATGGAAATGGCTACATAAGTCGTGGAGAGATGTTAGAAATTGTCCAGGTAAGATTTGAATTAATGCTGCAGGAGCTTCATATTGATTTGTCTGTAACTGGGAGGAGGTTTGCTGCAACAGAAACCTTTTATCTATTCCTAAATCTTGCAAAAAGTAATTATTCATATAGCTAGGATGCATACTGCAGAAGAAAATTATCTTCTACTTCTTCTGAAATAGCTGAATTAAAGTTCCTGTCTGATCAAAACAAGGAAACTGCAGAATTTGTGCCCTAACGAGTCCCCACCACTCTATGAGTTCACAGGGAAAGGCTTCAATTAGTGGACTCAGCCGGACACCAGCCGGCTGGGTAAATGGCTGCTTTGCCTAAGCATATACTATTTATACTGTTCTCCCATCACTTTTGGAGATTACATCAGAAATGATAGGTAGATTAGATCAACTCCCTCAAATAACATATATGGATGTGCAGGTTCTTAAAATATAAATCTATCGACACATTTATATCTTCTATCTGTTGCTGCATTCTCAAAAATGAATGTTTAATTAAGTGCCGGTAGGTGCCCTTGACGTGACAGGGCACTTTACAGTCCTCTCTCTCCTGTGGTAGTTTTCGTATCCAAAACAAGCTTCTTTAGCTTGATTATTGGCTCGCTGTCTGATTTCCTTGTCACAAAGACTCAGCACTTAAACCTCATTTCTAGATTATTTAAAACTCTGAGTTCTGGGGAATGTAGCAACAGATAGAAGATATAAAGGTGTCAATGGATCTACACTACTTACTGACAGATTCCATTTAAAGAGGACCTGTTGGATCTCGTTATTGTACTCTTGTGCATGATAAAAATTCAGTAACTTCTTTGTCAGCACTCTATGCTGTACTGACCCCTCTGTTACTCGTCCTGGATATTAATTTGGCAACTCGCTGTCAGCTGAAGGGGATGTCAGACAGAAAGTGTCTATGACAAAGTCAGTTGAGTAGTAACATCCACTTGTCCGTTTATTCATACATTACATTGAAAATCAGCACAATGTGTTTTATAAAAAAAAGAAAAGAAGCATAGTATTTACTAAAATAGAGTGTCACAATTTCAAATGATGATTTGTACACTCTTCCCAATGTCCATTTTCTGTTCCTAGTATTCAATTAAAGGGGATAGATTGCAATACCACACACAGCCTAAAGACAAGAGAGGCGCTGTACCTGGGAAAAAGAACATCCACTTCTACAATCTTAGGCAACGTCTTTAATAAAAGATCCTAACAAACCTGGTAGAGATAGCCAGAATGGTTACAATGCAGCACAGCCATTCCCATTCCGCCCTTTATGCAATAATTATACCCATGAAATATCATATTGATTAATAACATGTAATGCAATGTCAGTAAATTAGAGTTGAGACTTAGCAGCAGCTGGAAACCATAGTGGGAAAGCTACCAAGACAAGATGGTTCTTCAAGCTCCCCTATGGCTAAAAGCGGCACACATTACCTCAATGTGTCTGGAGCCTTATCTGTACTGATGTACGTGATGCTTCTAGAAAATGTGTGTGATGCCCTTTGGAATATAGTAAATATTCAGTATCACAGACTATGAGTATTAAAGGGAACCAACCAGCAGGATTTAGGGCTATAAAGTGAAGTTGGTGCCTTACAGGCACTGGATTACTGAATGCAGTCATACCTTTACTTAAATGATTCTATGTTTGATTGCAGAGAAGACTCATAAATCTCCTGGAAAACAGGGCAGCAGCGGATGTGTGCAGCAATGCGTTACTATTTGGGTTGTTTTTGTATTGCTCCCCTGTGGGCATGCTTTTCGGCTGTAAGCCAAACTCTCCCCCCTCCCTCTTTTCTCTTTCAGTTCCTGGCTCCTGTGCACTATCACTATACTGTGTCGGACAAAACTGAAAGTAGAAATGAAAGGGGGGAGGGGGGAGGGTTTGGCTTAAAGCTGAAATTCATGCCCAAAAAGGAGCAAAAAGAAGAATCAACCCCAAATAATGACGCAGTACTGAACACATTTATCACCTGCTGCCCTGTTTTCCAGGAGTTTTATGACACTTTTCTCTGCAATCAAACATGTAATATTGAAGTAAAGGTATGCTTGCACCCAGTATCCAAAAGCCTGTAAAGCACCGGCTTCACTTTATAGTCCTAAATCCTGCTGGTTTGTTCCCTTTAAATCTGACTAGGTGCCCACGTGTCAATTACATCTACTGAAGTTGTGAATGAACTTCCTTCCGCATTCCTTGTAATGTGCTGCCACCTAGCATCCTTACTATGGGCATCAACTAGATGAGAAACTCATGTTCCTAATGCAAAAACAGCTGGAGCTTCGTGACGTAATGTTAAAAAGTGACAAAGATTGGACCAAAGTTTACATTTAACCAATTCGAGAAATCATCAGCTCTGTTCTTACAAACAATCCTACCATACAATCTAGGGGGAAAAGGCAAGGTGATGAATTATACAAGAACCCAATTCCTAAAAAGATAGAGAATGATTAGGATTCATAATGGTAGAGGAAGGAATGTAAGTATGCTCTCACTTTTGTTTTTTAGGCAATCTACAAGATGGTATCATCTGTGATGAAAATGCCAGAAGATGAGTCTACACCGGAGAAGAGGACAGATAAGATCTTCAAGCAAATGGACACAAATAATGATGGTAGGATGGACATCTTCATCTTACTCGTGTCTTATTTTAAGAGAACTCGCTATATTCCATTGTGATCACTTACACTTCACCAATATTCATTTTTTTCACTCGTTTTTATGATTCTCTCCTCTGTATTTGCGTTTCTTTGTATCGTAAATTTATACTAGGAGTCATCTTTTGGAATAAAATAATATTGACTAGGTTGTGCAAGATTAGAACGTGTCCTGCTGAGATTCTTCACTTAGGGCCCCGTCACACTTGGCGACGTTCCAGCGATCCCGACAAGGACACGACCTGGTAGGGATCGCTGGAATGTCGCTATGTGGTCGCTGGTGAGATGTCAAACAGTCAGATCCACTGAACGACGCAGCAATGATACGGCGACCCGTATAACGACCTCAGTGGTTGTTGGGACCCTGTCACACAGCAGCTAGTCTGATGACTCAGATCTATGTGGCTGAGATCTGAGTCGCCAACGAGGTCGTTGTTAAGGCGTCAAAGACACCGATGCATGCTGCCCAGCGGGAGCCCGATGGTCAATAAATAGTCCAGGCCATTCCAACACGATCAGCGATGTCGCAGCAGGGGCCCGGTCGCTGCTTTGTGTCACACATAGTGAGATCGCTGTGACTCAACAGCGATGTCGCTAGCGATGTCGCTATGTGTGACGGGGGATTTACACTCCAAGGTGGTACAGAAAAAAATAATTAACTTAAGATGGCCAAAAAGTCTTCTAGGCTAAGGTAAAGGTTCACAAAGGGAGGAATGGCCTCAATCCAGATCCATCTATTCCTCTATGAAATGTCATCCTTGCTAAATACTGATCATTCAAAACGTTTTTAAAGATGATCTCCTGTAAACCAAAAACAAAGGTTCCACAGAAATAACATCATAACATACTAACATAGTATTTAAGGTTGAAAGAAGACTTTTTAAGGGTACCGTTACACGTGGCGATCTCCCGGGCGATGCCTGAGGTCGCCGTCGCACATTTACATTAGGCGACGCTCGGGCGACAACTTAGGCGACGCTCAGGCGACAACCTGAACGGAAATTGCCTGAGCGTCACCCAAGGCCCAGGGGCGATCAGATCGCTGGTCGCCCCTTCTGCATCACACAGAGCCACCATATTTGCAATGTGCGCATAAATTTGAGCCGCATCTCGGAGATAGGCGTTAACATAATGTTGTGTGACGCCTTGAGGACGTGTGATTGGTCGTTATTTTAATGTCCTTCCTTGTTCGCCGCACCACAATAGACAACTCTCGTGTGATGTGTCGCACGTTATTGCTATACGCATTGGCATTGCCAAGGAGGCAAAGCACGATGCTCGTGTGACGTTTTATTGTACAGTAAATATGTACAGCGCTTTTGTTAAGTGTGTTGTGCTACTGCGTTGTCTAATAAAATCACTCTTGCTTTCTTGGTCTGGATAATATTGCAGCCTTGAAAGTATGTGTGTGCACAGATATTTGTGTGTTTGCAGTTATGGGATGTATAGACACCTATCATTTCCTTCTCCATGCAGACTAAGGGTACCTTTACACGCCGCTACGGCAGGATGGATGCATCCCGCTACAGGCTACAAATGTAGCTTGTAGCGCCAATATAGCCCGTCGTAGCGGCGTCTGAAGACGTGACGATACAGCCGGCAACAGATACATCTGTTTACGACCTCTGCTCGAAAACAGAGAGCAACAAAGCCGATGGTAGCAAGATGCATCGGCGTGTAAAGAAGTTACGGAAGGGAACTCTGGACACCCTGCGATGTAGCTGCAATGTAGCTAAGGCGTGACCCAGGCTCCGTGTTACCACACCCCATCTGCGATCATTGGTGGAAGATGCTGCGTTACTATTGGTAGTCGCTGCATAGGGTGGCATATTTAAGGAGCTGACCAGTCACACTACACAATCGCTCGAGCGTCATGTATTAATCAGCCTCCTGCGATGCCTGCCCAATCATGTTGTTCTTGCGTTGTCCTATCAGCGTACGGACGTCTCGGTAATCCACAATTGTGGCACGCCTATGTGCTGTCCCTGCTGCACCAGGTCCGCCCATATTAGCTTGTTGTAGCGGTGTGTAAATGAGGTACGATGAGATACAGATGGCTACTTGAGACACCCGGCGATGCAGCTAGTTACAGATGTCACGTAGCGCACCTTATGGCGGCGTGTAAAGGTGATGCGTTGAGCGTTTGTAACCGTTTGGCCGTGCTCGTGCACGTGAAGTAGCGGGATGCATCCATCCTGCCGTAGCGGCGTGTAAAGGTACCCTAAGGGTACCTTTACACGCGGCTACATTTGTAGCTTGTCACCAGGTAACTTACTGGTTGCAGTGAAATCATGGATACATGATTCCATTTGTACACAGCAACAAGATAGAACCATGTATCCATGATTTCACTGCAACCAGTAAGTTACCTGGTGACAAGCTACAAATGTAGCCGCGTGTAAAGGGGCCCTTAGGCTACGTTCACACACTGCGTATTTTTACGCAGTTGCGCTTTTTTACGTGCGTATTTTGTGAAATACGCAGCTCCTTTCACACACTGCATTTTTTTCTGCATTTTTTTCTGCATTTTTCTCTGTGCTTTTTCAGAGCCCATTTATCATGTGGGCAATGGAAAAACACAGAGAAAAACTGCAGAAAGAATTGACATGGTGATTCTTTTTACACGCGCGTTTTTGCAGTGAAACCGCGCACGTAAAAAAAGCACAAATACGCAGTGTGTGAATGGATTGTGTCAAAACCCATAGGTTTGGCTGGGGTGTGTGTCCAGAATTGCGTTTTCACTGCAAAAAGCGCGCGTAAAAAACCGCAGCAAAAAACGCAGAGAAGCAGCAAAATACGCAATGTGTGAACGTAGCCTTAAGTTGGGATGTAATGACATTTGTGTTTCTGTTAAAGCACACATTTGTGGCACATCTCTCTGCACTTTTGAACACAGCCACAAAGACAGAGGCCACATCAATGCGCTACTGTACAGTATGTACGCTCCTGAGTAATACACCTTTGGACGCACACATCCTCAAATAGGGCGCCGAGGAACAAGACAACCAATCGTAATGGTGCCTCACACAGCACGATGTGGCCAGCGATGTCGGAAGCGATGCGCGGGTGCCCGCTCGGTTCCGACATCGCTGGCCAGCTGTCACACAGCATCTCTGCAGCCGGCGACACCGCAGCGATGCGGGCGGTGACATCGCTCGCTGGGCTGGGCGATCCGCAGCAACGCTGCGGTATAGGCTGGATCGCCGCCGACATCGCTCTGGCGATGTCACACAGCGCGATCCAGCCTTATCGCAGGTTGCCGGTTGACAGGTTTACGGTTCTTCCCGTAAACCTGACAACCTGCGACCAGCGATAAAACGCGGTCGCGCCGCTCGTTTACACAGCGCGACGTCGCTAGCGACATCGCTGATACGTCACTTTTTCGGCGATGTCGCTAGCGACGTTGCCAGGAGTAACAGCTACATAACTCTCGAGCTGTCACCAATTCACGCAGACCGGCAGAAGTAGTAAATACGCCCTGAAACGCCTACAGGAATGGTATGGGCGATGGTATCGCTCATGAGATGTTACACAGGGCGATCAGCACACATCGCCCAGGAATGGTCGCCTGGTTTCACAGCACTGTTGTGAAACCAGGCGACCACTCAGACGTGTCGCCGTTGCCCATTTACATTAGACGACGCATTGGCGATATCGCCGGCGACAGGCCACGCCCGAGCGTCGCCTATGGCATCGCCCTGGAGATCGCCACGTGTGACGGTACCTTTAGTCCATCTAGTTCAACCCATAGCCTAACATGTTGATCCAGAGGAAGGCAAAAAAAAGCCATGTGGCAACACTAAGCTCCACATTGGGGAAAATATTCCTTCCTGATTCCACATACGGCAATCAGACTAGTTCCCTGGTCTCGATGCCATGACAGCTAACTCCAGGGGTCGGCGTTTATGTACCAGTAAAGTGTCTGGGTAGGGGCAGCCAGAGCAGACTATGCTGGCAGCAGGCAAGGATCAGCAGGAGGGATGGGTAAGAAGTAGCACATGCAGACAGGAGCGGACTGATGTGTGCGGCACATCAGGTGCAGACCGGGCCAGGCTGGTATATGTGGCACAGGTTCAATAGATACAGCAGGAATGCCCAGGAAAACATTCCATGGGTGCAACAAAATGCATGGAGCATGAGGAGAAATCACTAGGAGAAAAAGGCCATGCATAAAAAATGTGTGTACACCATATCCAATCAATCAATGATCAGTTTTATTTGTGAAAAACGTGACAACAACCACAACAATAAACATTAAAAACAATTAAAACCAAGTAGGTCCCAGGACCCAGGTTACAATGTACAGCTCAATTACATTCATGATTGTATACTTTTCCTGATAATAGATGGAGAGAATGGACACAGTAACAATCAATGCAATACAGTGAATACTGTATTATATCAGAAAGTAAATAGAGAGGGAACCTTTACTCTTTATTTTATTAAGGAGAACTCTGCAATGCTTCCTTCCTTTCCCCAGATGGTTATGTTGCAGGTGAATAAAACTCTTGTGACCCAGGTACCACACAGATTACAGTTGACTGCTAGAGGTCCTATCCATATCATCCACATTAGCATATTTTTGGAAAACCAATCTAACAACGCTTCAACCAACTTTGGGAAATATAAATGATAAAAGTAATTTTTTTTTCATTTAATTATCCTTGACTTTCAGGCACTGCAATCATTATTTTATTTTGCTTCCTTCTTTTACTAACCGTATGATGTAATGCTGTTTCAATGCCAAGTTCATGCTCCTTTAACCCCTTAGTGACTGCGGTTAATAGAGCCGCAGCAAGGGAAACCCGAGATGACGCAGCATATGCGTCCAAGGTCGGGAACGAACTTGTTTTCATGACGCATATGCTGCGTCACGGGTCAGGAATGGGTTAAAAACTCCTTTCATCTGCTGCTCGGCAATATGCATGCACTACCGTATACTTAAACAGTCTGTGCACAGGACTTTCCCTATCTGAGCCTCTGTGCTCCCACCCATGTGCTCAGACTGGGTAATGCCCTTTCATAGCCTGTTGTATAGTATACTAAAATACTGCATGGATATTGCTGAACAGCAGTAAAAAGCATTTTCTCAATTAAAGGAGGAAGCAAAATAATATAATGAAGTTTATTATTTAAATGTAGAACTTTGCAATGTCTGGAAATGAAGGTTAAAAAAAGTTTAGTTACTTGTTTTTTCTTTTCTGATGATTCCAATGTATGCAAATGAAGATGATCATTTTATGGAGGCTTTACCTTCTTATTCCCCCCAACAAAAAACATTTCCATGGGTGTTATTATTTAGTGAGATTAAAAAATATATACAAGTTAGGCCGGCTTCACACCGCGGTGTGATCAGGTCCTGGGCTGTCCATTGTGAATCTGACAGCCCCAGACCTGATTTGCAAACAGAACCGGAAGGCAAATATGCCCTCCAGCCCGGTTTGGAGCCGGAGTCCTCAACTGCAGCGGCAGCTGCTGAAATTTCAAGATCCCCACTAGCCGCGGCCCTGAAATCTCTGCAGGGGACAGCTGGTGGTGCACTCGCTGCTAAACTCCAGCACCCAGCGTCTGGTTCCCAGATCCTCCCAGATCTGTGGTAATCCGGCGCCATAGACTCCCATGTTAGGGAGCGCCAGATCGCCCCGGATCCGGGAGGATCCGATTTGGGCAAATGTTTCACCCCGGACACAAAACATGCAAGCAACGTTTTTGTGTCCAGGAAGGAAAATCCGAATTCACCCGGATCCTCCCGGGCAGATGGATAACTGCCATCTGGTTCCCTCCGGCCCCATAGGGCTGTATTATGGCAAAATCGGGTCGGGGCTGTCAAGTTTACATCGGACAGCCCTGAACCTGATGGTGCCGTGGTGTAAAGCCGTCCTAAATGGTCTTTAAATCCAATTTGAAGCCAAAACCTATGGGACACGGAGTCTGAAAACACTGTGCTCTTTGTCTTTCATAGCATTTAAGGTCCATGGAATCAGTCCCTATGAGCTTCATCCATCTTCCGGTCCTATTTTATGTTTTAAAAGAAACTTCCATCAAAGAGACCTATTAGTCATGTACCGGAAAAGCTGGGCGCTCTGTTGTGGTTACGCGTGAGTGAAAATAGCATTATAATTATAAACCTCTCCAGGAGAGCAGTTTTTCTACAATTATATATATATATTTTTTATCATTTATCCTCTTCTGGATCCAAATAAGCATGTTGCCATAGAAATGGTCTATTATAGTAAGATAATGACATGCCATTTAGAGGAGAGCTTGATGCTTTCAGCCCTCGACATAATAAATTTGAAAAAAAAATAGGTAGAAGAAAATAACAGCTGGTAACTCCACTTTTTGGGTTCGATTTCTTAAGCCATATTTTCTGGTTTATATTTTTAACCGGACCAACTAGATGCCATATTGTCAAAATGTTGAATTACAGTGGCATGCAAAAGTTTGGGCACCCCTGGTCAAAATTACTGTTATAGTGAATAGTTAAGCTAGTTGAAGATAAAATCATCTCTGAAGGTACCGTTACACACAGAGATATATTGCTTGTAACTTACTGGTTGCAGTGAAATCATGGACACATTGTTTCATTTTGTTGCTGTGTACAAATGGAACAATGTGTCCATGATTTCACTGCAACCAGTGAGTTGCAAGCAATATATCTCTGTGTGTAACGGTACCTTAAGACTGAAGGCACACTGTCTGTGTGCCTCGCACGAGTACAATGCGAGGGAGATTTGCATTGTACTTGAACCAGTGTCATTAAATGATACTGGTCACATTAGTGCGAGTTCCTCGCATTACACTCGCATTGCGAGGGAAATGCGTGTTCAATCGCAGCATGCTGTGGCAGCAACGGTGCAAGATGATTAATTTTTTAATTACCAGGGTTTAGCTGCATATTAACCCCATCTGCAGCCTCTGTGCGGCATGTCAGCACAGGAATGAGTGAGGATACAGTAGGTGAGGAGAGAGGACCCTGCCCACGAGGGCTCACAGCCTACAAGGAATGAGTGAGGATACAGTAGGTGAGGAGAGAGGACCCTACCCACGAGGGCTCACAGCCTACAAGGAATGAGTGAGGATACAGTAGGTGAGGAGAGAGGACCCTGCCCACGAGGGCTCACAGCCTACAAGGAATGAGTGAGGATACAGTAGGTGAGGAGAGAGCACCCTGCCCACGAGGGCTCACAGCCTACAAGGAATGAGTGAGGCTACAGTAGGTGAGGAAAGAGGACCCTACCCACGGGGCTCACAGCCTACAAGGAATGAGTGAGGATACAGTAGGTGAGGAGAGAGGACCCTGCCCACGAGGGCTCACAGCCTACAAGGAATGAGTGAGGATACAGTAGGTGAGGAGAGAGGACCCTGCCCACGAGGGCTCACAGCCTACAAGGAATGAGTGAGGATACAGTAGGTGAGGAGAGAGGACCCTGCCCACGAGGGCTCACAGCCTACAAGGAATGAGTGAGGCTACAGTAGGTGAGGAGAGAGGACCCTACCCACGGGGGCTCACAGCCTACAAGGAATGAGTGAGGATACAGTAGGTGAGGAGAGAGGACCCTGCCCACGAGGGCTCAGAGCCTACAAGGAATGAGTGAGGCTACAGTAGGTGAGGAGAGAGGACCCTACCCACCAGGTCTCACAGCCTACAAGGAATGAGTGAGGATACAGTAGGTGAGGAGAGAGGACCCTGCCCACGAGGGCTCACAGCCTACAAGGAATGAGTGAGGATACAGTAGGTGAGGAGAGAGGACCCTACCCACGAGGACTCACAGCCTACAAGGAATGAGTGAGGATACAGTAGGTGAGGAGAGAGGACCCTGCCCACGAGGGCTCACAGCCTACAAGGAATGAGTGAGGATACAGTAGGTGAGGAGAGAGGACCCTGCCCACGAGGGCTCACAGCCTACAAGGAATGAATGAGGCTACAGTAGGTGAGGAGAGAGGACCCTACCCACGGGGGCTCACAGCCTACAAGGAATGAGTGAGGATACAGTAGGTGAGGAGAGAGGACCCTGCCCACGAGGGCTCAGAGCCTACAAGGAATGAGTGAGGCTACAGTAGGTGAGGAGAGAGGACCCTACCCACCAGGTCTCACAGCCTACGAGGAATGAGTGAGGATACAGTAGGTGAGGAGAGAGGACCCTGCCCACGAGGGCTCACAGCCTACAAGGAATGAGTGAGGATACAGTAGGTGAGGGAGAGAGGACCCTGCCCACGAGGGCTCACAGCCTACAAGGAATGAGTGAGGATACAGTAGATGAGCAGAGAGGACCCTGCCCGTGAGGGCTCATAGTCTACAAGGGATGGGTGAGGATACAGTAGGTGAGGAGAAAGGACCCTGCCTATATGGGCTCACAGTCTACAAGAGATGCGTGAGGACACAGGGGTGGAGGGGACAAGTACAAAATATATGAACAATATAAGGCACAGACAGGTACAGGAGAAGAGAGGACCCTTCCCATGAGGGCTCATAGTCTACAAGGGATGGGTGAGGATACAGTAGATGAGCAGAGAGGACCCTGCCCGCGAGGGCTCATAGTCTACAAGGGATGGGTGAGGATACAGTAGGTGAGGAGAAAGGACCCTGCCTATATGGGCTCACAGTCTACAAGAGATGCGTGAGGACACAGGGGTGGAGGGGAGATGTCCCTGCCCATGAGAGCTCACAATCTACAAAGAATGGGTGAAGATACATTAGTTGAGGAGAGAGGATCCTTCCTGCGAGGGCTCATAGTCTACAAGGCATGGATCAGGATACAGTAGATGAGCAGAGGGGACCCTGCCCGCGAGGGCTCATAGTCTACAAGGGATGGATGAGGATACAGTAGGTGAGGAGAGAGGACCCTGCCCACGAGGGCTCATAGTCTACAAGGGATGGATGAGGATACAGTAGGTGAGGAGAGAGGACCCTGCCCGCGAGGGCTCATAGTCTACAAGGGATGGGTGAGGATACAGTAGGTGAGGAGAGAGGACCCTGCCCACGAGGGCTCACAGTCTACAAGGGATGGGTGAGGATACAGTAGGTGAGGAGAGAGTACCCTGCCCACGAGGGCTCACAGCCTACAAGGAATGAGTGAAGATACAGTAGGTGAGGAGAGAGGACCCTGCCCATGAAGGCTCACAGCCTACAAGTAATGGGTGAGGATACAGTAGCAGAGGATAGAGCTGGTTGTGCGGTGGTTCAGTGGACTGAGGCTCACAGCAGGTTGTAGGCTTGTCAGAAGAGGTGGGTCTGCAGGTTCCTTTTGAAGGTTTCCCCGGTAGGTGAGAGTCTGATGTGTTGGAGCAGAGAGTTCCATAGTATGGGGGAAGCACGGGAGAAGTCTTGTATGTAGTTGTGGAAAGAAGAGATAGAGGGGAGTAGAGGAAGAGATCTTGAGAGGATCGCAGATTGCGTGAGGGTAGGTATCGGGAGACCATGCCACAGATGTACAGAGGAGACAGATTGTGGACAGCTTTGTCCATCATGGTTAGGGTTTTGAACCAGGGCCTCAGATAAATGGGGAGCCAGAAAAGGGCTTGCCAGACAGGAGAGACTGGGAAGTTACATTTTTTACTAAAACACACCAAATATGAAAACTTTTTTTTTTTTAAACACACTAATGGTACCTTTACACGCCGCCACGGCAGGCTGGATACATCCCGCTACAGGCTACAAATGTAGCTTGTAGCGCCAATGTAGCCGGTCGTAGCGGCGTCTGAAGACGCGACGCTACAGCCGGCGACAGATACATCTGTTTATGGGCTCTGCTCGAAAACAGATGGCTATATCGCCGATGGTAGCGAGCTGTATCGGCGTGTAAAGAAGCAACGGAAGGGAACTCTGGACACCCGGGGCTGTAGCTGCAATGTAGCTAAGGCGTGACCTCGGCTCCATGTTACCGCGCCCCATGTGCGATCATTGGTGGAAGCTGCTGCATGACGATTGGTAGTCGCTGCATAGGGAGGCATATTTAAGGAGCTGACCAGTCACACTACACAATCGCTCGAGCGTGCTGTATTACTCAGCCTCCTGCGATGCCTGCCCAATCATGATGTTATTGCTTCGTCCTATCAGCGTACGGACGGCTCGTAATCCACAATTGTGGCACGCCTATGTGCTGTCCCTGCTGCACCAGGTCCGCCCATAGTAGCTGGTTGTAGCGGTGTGTAAATGAGCAACAGCTGGCTACTTGAGACACCCGGCGATGTAGCTAGCTATAGATGTAGCGTGGCGTAGCGAACCTTGTGGCGGCGTGTAAAGAGGGTGCGTTGACCGTTTGTAGCCGTTTGAGCGTGCTCGTGCACGTGAAGTAGCGGGATGTATCCAGCCTGCCGTGGCGGCGTGTAAAGGTACCATAAGGGTGGTTTCACATTAGCATATTTCTGAAACTGCACCAAAAACAGATCAACAGAAAACGGATTCTGTGTGAATGAGGCCTAATGTGAATTAACCATTTTTTTCTCTATTTCAGGTAAACTGTCCCTTGAAGAATTCATCAAAGGTGCCAAGAGTGATCCTTCAATTGTGCGATTGTTACAATGTGACCCCAGCAGCACAAGTCAGTTCTGATTCTTTTCCTTCCCATACGAACAGTCACAACTACACCCTGTCTTACAGCCCGAGCCTTGCCTGCAGGTGAAGAACGTCTTCTCAGTCATTCCTCTACTCTTAGTGGATAACAACCTCCTGCCAGAATGTTTTCTATATATGACCGGAAAAAAGAAAGCCTTGCGCCCAATTCGTTTCCTGTATAAAGACATTAACCTCCTATACATTACATCCACCGTCAAGTATGTTTACTTAAGGATACAATGAACGTTGGGGCCTTGGACTATCACTATGGAATATTCCATATCATCATGTTATGACAACACTATACTGGACTCGGTCATACTAATAACATAGGTAGCCGTTTTATTCTGCAACCAAATGTCGGCATGGATGTATGGACAATGTTGAAAGCACAAGGATATCTATGTATAAATATATATTTTTCTTTAATGCAAATGGCTTGAAATTCTGTATTGAATGAAATGTAATTCTGCATATATTTATGTATGTACAGACACACACTAATTACACATATATCTATAGAAAGGAAAAGTAGCTAAATCAAGGGTGTATGTGCTATTAATACAGGCCATGCTGCTGCTATGGGGCCCTTAGAGCGACAGGGGCCCAGACCCGCTTGGTCCCATATCCTATCCATTTAGGCGGTGAGAACCCCCTATACAAAAACAGCATTGTTTGCAAATTAGGAGGATGGGAAATGACCTAAAGGGCAAAACCTTACATCATTATGGGTGACTGTATAAACTTTGACATGGGTCATCTCTTTTTCTTTTCCACAGCCCTAAGCAAAGTTCCTTTAGGGCAGAGACACACTTATGTAAGATGCATGCGAGTATCTGGCATGCATCTCGCATGAGTCACCCAGCTCAGCTCCTGTCTCTCTGAACATGCAGCATCGAGCTCCATAGAAACGCAATCAGCTCCACGCTCTTGTTCGGAAAGACAGGAGCCGAGCCGGGTGACTCATGCGAGATGAATGCAAGATACCCGTATGCAGCTCGCATAGTGTGTCTCTACCCTTATTCTGGTATTAGCAGGAACTGAAAGGCCTTAGATTACACAATATTCTGGATTACTGGTCTATTATTTGTTTAAGCAGAAGATTCTAAAATGAATCTCTACTGCTATCATTCTTATCTTTTTTAGGTCCAAAATTTAGAGCTGAGTATGTTTAATATATGATGAGAGAATCATCAGAGCTTGGCCTAATGTTAGTGTTAAATGATAAAATGCTGACTGCCTGTATTCACCACCAGGGGGAGCTAATCATATACTGTGTTATTACTATTGAGTTCAATGTACGGTGTGGTGACATTCTGCTTCAGAACATCTTTCAATTCTCTCCTGTATAGTACTGGACAATCCGAATTTCTGAACTTTTTTTGCTGGATTAAAGGACTAATTTAATTTGTGTATACTGACCTCTGTGTATATTTTACTGTATATCTCTCATGCTGTGAATAAATATATGTATATATATATTAGACTTGTGCAAAAAGATTTACTAGGCCGTAGTTTAGTAGTCATGTTGGTAGTCGATACAGGGCTGCTTCTAAGAATTTTGGGGCCCCTTACTAGCAAAATTTTGGGGCCCCTCTGAGACTCCACCCCAACTCCGCCTCCACCAAGCTCCACCTCCATCCAGGCTCCACCTCCACCTTGTGCAGGGGTGGGGAAACGTTTTCCTGCCATTTGGACATTTGGAAACTTCTACCGTCATTCAGGGGACGCACATCACCATGCAAATCACATGGCTACATTTAATTAATTCACCTAATTTGATGGCTGCAGCTGCTTCTCTGTGTCCTGCGATGTTCGGTGATCTCTGATCTTCCAGGTTTGTGTTGGTCTGGAGCGCCGTCGACTCTGTTATAATAAGTTTTGTAAATCAAATACATCACATAGGAGACTGCAATATATACAATATACAGGACAAAGAGCATATACAGCACTGCAGAGGGCTGGGGGACACAGACTGGGGGTGAGCTGAGATCTGCAGGAGCCACAGGGATGTATGATCTCTCCCCGGGCCCCCACCCATTGACGGGGTGAGCTCAGTTCTGGAGCCAGGGGTCACAAGCTTCCAGAAAATGGCGGCGGATATCGATTATAATTATAATTATTTATTATTATCAGAGAGTGGGACCGGCATCCGCAGGGGGCAACCACTGGTACATATACCTTGTATGCACGCGGCTCCGCTCCATACACCTCGTGCACACTCGGCTCCGCTCCGTACACCTCGTACACACTTGGCTCCACTCTCTATACCTCATACACACTCAGCTCCGCTCTGTACACCTCGTACACACACGGCTCTGCTCCGTACACCTCATACACACACGGCTCTGCTCCGTACACCTCGTACACACGGCTCTGCTCCGAAAACCTCACACACACATGGCTCCTCTCCTACATCTCGTACACACGGCTCCGCTCCATACACCTCGTGCACACTCGGCTCCGCTCTGTACACCTTGTACACACTCGGCTCCACTCTGTACACCTCGTACACACTCGGCTCAGCTCCGTACACCTTGTACACACTCGGCTCCACTCCGTACACCTCGTACACACACAGCTCCACTCCGCACACCTCGTACACACTCTGCTCCACTCCATACACCTCGTACACACTCTGCTCCACTCCATACACCTCGTACACACACAGCTCCACTCCATACGCCTCGTACACACTCTGCTCCACTCCGCACACCTCGTACACACTCTGCTCCACTCCATACACCTCGTACACACACAGCTCCACTCCATACGCCTCGTACACACTCTGCTCCACTCCGTACACCTCGTACACACTCTGCTCCACTCCATACACCTCGTACACACACAGCTCCACTCCGTACACCTTGTACACACGCGGCTCCGCTCTGTACACCTCGTACACACTCTGCTCCGCTCCGTACACCTTGTACACACTCGGCTCCGCTCCGTACACCTTGTACACACTCGGCTCCGCTCCGTACAACTCATACACACTCGGTTCCACTCCGTACACCTCGTACACACACAGCTCCACTCCGTACACCTCGTACGCATGCGACTCCACTCCATACACCTCGTACACACTCTGCTCCGCTCCATACACCTCGTACACACTCTGCTCCACTCCATACACCTCGTACACACTCTGCTCCACTCCATACACCTCGTACACACACAGCTCCACTCCATACACCTCGTACACACTCTGCTCCACTCCGCACACCTCGTACACACGCGACTCCACTCCATACACCTTATACACACACAGCTCCACTCCACACACTTCGTACACACGCGACTCCACTCCATACACCTCATACACACACAGCTCCACTCCACACACCTCGTACACACGCGACTCCACTCCATACACCTCGTACACACTCTGCTCCGCTCCGTACACCTTGTACACACACAGCTTCACTCCGCACACCTCGTATACACCCGACTTCACTCCATACACCTCGTACACACTCGGCTCCGCTCTGAACACCTCGTACATACTCGGCTCCGCTCCATACACCTCGTACACATGCAGCTCTGCTCCATACACCTCGTACACACACAGCTCCACTCCGCGCACCTCGTACACAGGCGGCTCCGCTCCATACACTCCACTCCGTACACCTCGTACACACGCGACTCCACTCCATACACCTCGTACACACTCGGCTCCGCTCCGTACACCTCGTACACACGGCTCTGCTCCGTACACCTCGTACACACACACGGCTCCGCTCCATACATCTTGTACACACACACACGGCTCCACTCCGCGCACCTCGTACACAGGTGGCTCCGCTCCATACACTCCACTCCGTACACCTTGTACAGACTTGGCTCCGCCCTGTACACCTCGTACACACTCGGCTCTGCTACATCCACACTGTAAATCCCTTTTGACCCCACAGATAAAGTTTACCTCATCCAGCATGGCTTGCTTCACTGAGGCGCTGATCATGTGACCCGTGACTCCTCCCCTCCATGTGACAAAGCAGCTATGTAGCGTGCTTCTGCTCTGCAGATGGAGAACAATAGGGGAGGCAACCTTGGGCACTGCTGCAGGATGGGGGGGGCGGCGGCACCCCCATACACGGGCCCCAGACTGCCACCGCTTCTGTCCGGCAACTGTCTTCGGCTTACCGCCGAAGCCGAGTGGGGTGGGCGTGGCCGGGTGCACTGGTCGAGCCCCGGACCCCCTGAGCCCCTATAGTCTCTCTGAGTCTGAGTGAGAGCGGGTGGGCTGGGCCGGCCGCTCTGAGTCCCGGGCCCCCCCCTCTGTGCACAGACTCTCAGACTGCAGTGCAGCATAGCCACACCGTCAGAGACTCGATGCTGGCCGGGGGGCGTGCCCTGCTCGCTCCATGATGCACGCAGCCTGAGCCAAGCCCCCTACAGTCATGGCCAGGCCCCCCTCTCCCTCAAGAAAATGGCCACACCCCCTGCAGGGAAGCCCGGGGCCCCTGACTGGAGGCAGACGCGTCACCCCCTGATGGCGGGGGTGAGTCCATGACTGCTGGACCAGAGACCTCTGAACTTCTTCTTTCCTGCTGGCATTGTTGGCACCTCTTCTGCTTAGCTGGCTCGGATGACATCATTATGACATCACTTTGGGTCTGAAAATTAGAAGAAACACCAGGGTTGCCAGCAGAAAACAAAAGATTTGCAAGACTACCAACACGACCACTAGACCGAGGTCCGGCAAACCTTATCGCTCAACTTTAATAAATATATGTGTTTATGTCTGTATGCAGCGAGTGAAATATATATTGAACGCGTCACCAATTTTCCAGGTAGATATATTTCTAAAAGTTCCATTTACATGAATTTCTCATCAGATGTCGGTAACAACCCACCAATCCACTCAGGCACAGAAATCAAACCATAGATGTCCATACATTTAGTGATGTGTGTAATGAGAAATGACACAGGAAAAAATATTGAACATACTTGTAGAAATTTAATAAATACTTTGTCCGAAAGCCTTTGTTGGTGATGACAGGTTTAAGACATCACCTGGTTGGAGAAACTAGTCACATGCATTGCTCAGGTGTGATTTTAGGCCATTCTTCCACACAAATTCTCCTCACATCCTGAAGGTCCTGTGAATCTCTGAAACCAATTGAGAGTTTCCTTGGCTGTGTTTGGGATCGTTGTCTTGCTGAAATGTCCACCCTCATTTCATCTTCATTATCCTGGTAGATGGAATCAGATTTTTATTAAGAATGTCTCGATACTTTGTTCATCTATCTTTATCTATATGAGTTTTGCCAGTGTCATATGCTGAATAACAGCTCCACACCATGATGTTCCCACCTCCAAACTTCACTGATGGTATGGTGTTTTGGGGGTGATATGCAGCAGAGCCTTTTGGCCTCCAAACATGGTGTATATTATGGCATCCAAGAGTTTTAATTTTAGTCTCATCTGACCAGACTATATTCTCAAAGGTTTGTCTAAATGTCGTTGAATAAACTCTAAAGCCTCTTGCACATACATTTTGTTCAGCAATGGAGTCTGGCGTTGTCAGCGTGCATACTGGCCATGGAGGTTGAAGACATAATTTATTGTTTACTTTGAAACAATTATACCTGCTGATTCCAGCTCTTTCTGTAGATCTCCACAGGTGCTTCTTGGTTCTTGGACTACTCTCCTGATAATTCTTTTCACTCCTCTGTGTGAAATGTTGCAGGGAGCTCCTGGTTATGGTCGGTTTATTGTGATGTTCTTTCCATTTCTGGATTATGACCCCAACAGTGCTCACTGGAACCTTCAGTAGTTTAGAAATTCTTCTGAAACCAATGCCGTCACTATGTTTTGCAACAATAAGGTTGTGAAGGCCTTGAGACAGCTCACTGGTTTTACCAATCATGAGATGTTTCTTGAGTGGCACCTTTTTATAGGCCATCCGTTGAAGCAGCTATTATTATTTTTCACTAAGTGGCAGGATTGCTTTCTAGTTAGTAATACTGGGGTCAGGACGTTCCAGGTCTTTTGCACCTCTCTTTCTTCATGTGGCCAATACTTTTTTCCTGTGTCATTACTTATGATTAACATCACTAATTTATGGACATCAGTGGTTTGATTTTTTTTGCCTGTGTGGATTGGATGGACTGTTATGACATCTGGTGACAAATTAATGCCAATAGCATCTTTAGACATATCTTTACTTAGAAAATTGGTGTATACAATACTTTATCACACTCTGTATATACAAATGTACTGTATAATATATATAATTATAGTATACACATTTGTTTGTATATATAGTTATATACTATATATCACATCCATTATTAATACATGTGTTGCTCATACATATATATACATGCATATACACTTTGCCATGTTATAGAGAGAGATAGCATGTGTTCAGACCATTTATAAGAGGACTGCATTATCTGTATCTGTAATTACTATGATTAACCATGAATGATATTACTTTGTGGCCATTTTACATTTAGTGGGGAAAAATGAATGCTGCATGACCAACTCTATTTTCACTAATTACTGAATGCAATTTTTTTCTTTTTTTAAGAGAGAAAGGTCTGTCTTTTGTGGATTGTTCCAGAGCTTATTGTGCTTTAAAAAAATAAAGATAAAAAGAATTTGAGAAATTATTATTATTATTATATTATTATTGCAATATTTGTCAGGGCATGTGTCACTATGTATACGCCCAACATAGGGTATCATAGATCCTCTGTTGGGCACAAAGGTCCAGTAGAAGACAACCTCATTTGGAGCCAGTCACTTACTGCTTGGTATAACTTGGTTTACGTTTATCTACTTACCTAATTATGAAGTGGGGTCTATCACCCACTTCCATCTGGTTGTCACCATATCACGGGCAGAGAGAGCGCACAGGGGGAGGGGCGACTGCACAGAGGGGAGGGGCAAGTGCACACAAGGGCGAGAGAGAGCACACATGGGGAAGAAAGAGCACAAGGGAGAGGGGCAAGCACACAGGGGGGAGAGACAGTGCACAGAGAGGAGACAACTCAAAGGAGAGTGTACAAGAGGGGTGAAGACAACACAGGGTGGAGAGAGACAGCATATAAAGGGACACAGCTCAAAGGATAGAGCACAGAGGGGAGAAGACAGCATGGGGGGAGAGAGATGGCATACAGGGGGAGAGAAAGAGTGAACAGGGGGAAGACAGCTCAAATGTAAGAGCACATGAGGTGAGAAGACAGCACAGGGTGAGAAGACAGCACACAGCAGGGAAAGAGCACACAGGGGGAGACAGTCAAAGGAGAGAGCACAGAGGGTGAAGAGCACGGGAGAGAGACCGCATACAGGGGGAGATAGAGAGCGCACAGGGGAAGACAGCTCAAAGGAGAGAACCCATGGGGTGAGTAGATAGCATGGAGTGAAAAGACAACACACAAGGGGGAGAGCACACAGTGAGGAGACAGTCAAAGGAGAGAGCACAGAGGGGAGAAGACAGCACAGGGGGGAGAGAGACTGCATACAGGGAGAGAGAGCGCAAAGGGGAAAGACAGCTCAAAGGTGAGCACATGATGTAAGCCAACAGCACAGAGGGAGTGAAACCACATGGGGGAGAGAGAGCGCGGACAGTGGGAATATGGCTCAAAGGAGACAGCACATAAGGTGAGAAGACCGCACACAGGGGAGAGAGACCACATACAGGGGATGTGAGAGAGCACACAGGGGGGAGACAGTCAAAGGAGAGAGCACACAGAAGTAAACAGCACAGGGGGAGCGAGACCACATACAGGGGGAGAGAGCACACAGGGGAATACACATCAAAGGAGAGAGCACAGGGGGAGAAGATTGCTCAGAGGAGAGAGCTCACGGAGTGAGACAGGTCAAAGAGAGAGCAAAAGGGGAGAAGACAGCACAGGGGGAGAAGACCGCATCAGGGGGTAGAGAGAGAGCGAACAGGATGGAGTGACAGCCACCGTCCTCAACGCCACAGAGCTCGCCTGAAACATGACTCCACCACACCTCCCAATGTGAAAGCATTGGACTCCAATCGTATGTCATAAATCATTAGTAGGAATCACTGCACACGTACAAGGCAAATATGCATGAGGTGAAAGTTTATTTATAGTGCTTGTTTTTTGCGACAGGAAATGACGTTTCGGCCCATGAGGGCCTTGATCACACAGTCGCTGCAAAAATAGGAAAAATATACACAGTTAAACTTTGTTTAGGACTTTTTACATCATATATACAATACATGTACAACTCATATATACAAGTAAAGGTTTTGTAGGAAACCATGTTATCCGTTTATCAGATTATTAGTACTGGTCAAGGAACCAAAATATTGTGCGAATAGACAAGTGAATGGAATAAGGTTGGAAAATACATGGCTGGTTTGTGTAGGGTCAGAAGCAAAGATTTAGGATGTTAGTGTGTAAGGCGGCCGTCACACGGTTCAATTTAATGCACGATATCGTTTAAGTGATCTGCTTTTTGATCGCTTAAGCGATATCGTTTGTGCATCGCTGCGTGCGATCAAGCGATTTTACAATGTAAAATCGCTTGATCGTAACATCGCAGATATGAGAGCCGGAGCTCATGTCAAGCGATCATCGCTTGTTCAATCTGCTTCATCGTGGTGTGTGACACCATGATGAACGATCTCCCAGCAGCAGAGCCTATGCTGGGAGATGGTATCTATGGTAAACGTCGGGTTACTAAGCGCCGCGCGGCGCCTAGTAACCCGATGTGTACCATAGTTACCAGCGATTTCGCTGCCCCACATCGCTGGTGAGTCTGTCTGTGTGACAGCTCACCAACGATGTGAACGATATTGTTAGCGATCGCGCGTGCACATGATCGCTTACAATATCGCTCACGATATTGTAGCGTGTGACGGCCGCCTAACAGAGAGAGAAAGGCTAAAGAGGTGTAAATAAGAGCCTAACCTGGGTTGAAATGCATCCAATATGCAAAAGTGACCCTTGGAGAATGGTCAGCTGATGGTCGATGTTGGAGGATAATTCCTAGAGAAAAGTTTGGTAGGTGGATTTGGATTAGGATTAACCAATAATATCAGTGTACCCTTTCCAGTACTTATTAGAATGCATAAATGTTATGGAGAAGTACTGAGGAAGACATCCTGTGGACTTGAGCAGTGCTAAGCTCGTCCCGGGATAGCAGAAACCAAGCTTGAGGGACCCGTAAGCAAGGGTCTGAGGGAGTCGAGGAGAGCTTGGGGAGTGGAGCGGTATCGAGCTCACCTCAGCGCAGAGCGCCAGAGCCAGACACCGGAGTCCATGGCTGTGCAGGACCTAACGTCCCAGCAGCCAATACCAGAGGGTGGGTGTCACGCGTTTAGTTGGCGCTGACATTGCTGGATGCTGCTGTGTATGTTGGTTATCTTTAAGACCTGCATGGTTTATAGTTGTCAAGGTCTTTGCCTCCTGTGTTGTGCTCCAGATCTGCATTCACGAATATATTCAGCTGCTGGTTGAGGGGTTAATGTGGGACTCACCTGGAATCCCCTCCCCTGGCTTTAAATAGCTTTCCCTCTCCTCTGTCAGGTGCTGCTGATAGATATTTGCTCTAGGTATTGGTGCTGTGCTGATGCTTGCTGCTGGACTAAGGCCCCTTTCACATCTAATGCAGGGCCTGCATTTTGCTTCATTTGTGTTTCTATGCGTTTTTACCGCAAAAAAACGCATCAAAACGCATGCGATTTTGCCCCCATTGATTTTAATGGAAATGCATGTAAAAATGCATGCAAAAACGCATGTGCAATTTCAAAAACACAAAACACATGCGTTTTTGCAAACTTAGACCAAAACGTCACAAGCAATGTTTGGTCTGCATTTGCAAAAACGCATGCATTTTGCGTTTTTGAAAATACACATGCGTTTTTACGTGCATTTCCATTAAAATCAATGGAGGCAAAAAACGCATGCGTTTTGATGCATTTTTAGCGGTAAAACGCATAGAAACGCAAATGAAGCAAAACGCAGCCTTGCATTAGATGTGAAAGGAGCCTAAGTCTTTCCTTGGGAGAAGCTGTGATCCCTGACCCATGGGGTGGAGGAGTTTTAGGGTACAGGGTGTAGGCTCGGAACTCCTCACCATCAGAGGTACCTCCGAAATCGATGCGAGCCGGTGACCCCAGCATCAGGGTCAGATTAGGCTCTCCTGACCCCTCTTGCCCATTTCACCTATCTGTTACCTGATTCCCTTACCTTTCAAGCGTGACATTATTAGCAGCCCATTACCATTTATTTTTCTCTGAGCCATTATTTCTCAGACATCCTCTGCAGATGCCTTCTCACAACTGATGCAGACCATCTCAGCTGAGGTCACTGGTCTGCAGACGCAGGTGGTGCAGCAGCTGCAGCAGGTTGTGGGGTATCTGGCCTCTGCTCACGCCCAGGCCATACCTGAACCCAAGATATCTCTTCGGCGGCCGTCACACGCTACAATATCGTGAGCGATATCGTTAGTGATCACGTGCACGCGCGATCTCTAACGATATCGCTCACATCGCTGGTGAGCTGTCACACAGACAGACTCACCAGCGATGTGGGCCAGCGAGATCGCTGGTAACTATGGTACACATCGGGTTACTAGGCGCCGCGCGGAGCTTAGTAACCCGACGTTTACCATAGTTACCATCTCCCAGCATAGGCTCTGCCGCTGGGAGATCGTTCATCGTGGTGTCATACACCACGATGAAGCAGATTGAACAAGCGATCATCGCTTGATATGAGCTCCGGCTCTCATATCTGCGATGTACCAATCAAGCGATTTTACATTGTAAAATCGCTTGATTACATGCAGCGATGCACAAACGATATCGCTTAAGCGATCAAAAAGCAGATCACTTAAACGATATCGTGCATTAAATTGAACCGTGTGACGGCCGCCTTCCAGATAGGTTTTCTGGGGGAAGAGATCAATTCTTGGTGTTCAAAGAGGCCTGTAAACTTTATTTCAGGCTTTGGCCCTGTTCATCTGGGAGCGAGGAACATCAGACGGGGATTATAATCTCCCTTCTTAAGGGGGATCCCCAGACCTGGGCCTTCTCCCTTCCGACCGACTCACCATCGCTGCGGTCGGTGGACGGGTTTTTTGCTGCTCTGGCTCAGGTGTATGGTGAACCAGATAGGGTGACTCTTGCTGAGTCAAACCTCCATAAACTCAAGCAGGGGTCCCGAGCAGTGGAGGAGTACTGCTCGGAGTTTCGGAGGTGGGCATCTGACACCCTGTGGAATGACCCTGTCCAAGCACGTCAGGTGGAGGCGTGCTACTGGGGCTCCAGGTTCCGGGATTGTAGGGCCTTTTCGGGTATCGACCATTTGCAATCCTGTGCTGTACCGCCTTGACCTACCCCCAGGTTTGGCAACCCGTAATGTCTTTCATATCTCATCACTCAGGAGTTGTGGCCTTATTTCGGATGTGTCGTAGTCGAGTCCGGAGGCCTCTCTTAAAAGAGGGGGTACTGTCCCGCACTTAGTTGGCGCTGACATTGCTGGATGCTGCTGTGTATGTTGTTTGTCTTTAAAAACTGCATGGTTTATAGTTGTCAAGGTCTTTACCTCCTGTGTTGTGCTCCAGACCTTTATTCAACTGCTGGTTGAGGGGTTAATGTGTGACTCACCTGGAATCCCCTCCCCCTGGCTTCAAATAGCCTTAACTCTCCTCTGTCAGGTGCTGCTGATAGCTATTTGCTCTAGGTCTTGGTGCTGTGCTGATGATTGCTGCTGGGCTAAGTCTTTCCTTGGGAGAAGCTGTGATCCCTAACCCATGGGTGAAGGTAGGGGCCCTCAGCCTAGGGCTAATCAGGTGTTTTAGGGTACAGGGTGGCGGCTCGGAACTCCTCACCATCAGAGGTACCTCCGAGATCAGGGCGAGCCAGGGACCCAAGCATCAGGGTCAGATTAGGCTCTCCTCACCCCTCTTGCCCATTTCACCTATCTGTTACCTGATTCCCTTACCTTCCAAGCGTGACAGTGGGAGATTCCAAGTCTCCCAGCCACACCACAGTGTCTGTAGGCAAAGCAGCATAAGGAGTCCATGAGCAGCTGCCAGAGAAGTGAGGCTGGAGAAGGGCTGAAGCTGCCTGCCATACCTGCACAACGCAGGAAGAGAGGGCCGCAGCTCAGCTTTAGGCAGCAGCAGGGACCAGCTGAAGGTGTGCAGCAAAGAGGCCCCAGAACTTGCAGGGTGAGAAGAACCCCGACTTGCTTCCAGGTTGCACGGACTCCAGTACCATCACCTGAGAGTGTCCCAGCTTGTACCTGCACCACCAGTAAAGAACCTGAGGAAACAACAACCATGAGTCTGTTACTTTGCGCCCTCCATCCTACTTTCCAACAGCCTTCCAACGCCATAGACTTTTCCGGTTGGGGATATGCTCCACCCGTGGACAGCGATACCACCATAGCTGCCCATCCATCATCCCCAGTGGTATCGTCTAGTAGCGTCGGCCCAACTAGCCAAACACCGCGGGTGATGTCACAATCTTTTATCCCTAAATCATCTCCCTCGAATTTTTAGCGACTCCGCATGGCCACGGAGCCGTGTGTCCCCGAAGAGACCGAACTAGCCCAGTTCCGAGTACCCTATGGCCCTGGGGGCGAGTCACACACAGTCTGAGGTATACAGCACATGGGTGGTACACAGGGCCACAGGTATACTGCACATGGGTACATGAGACCAGAGGTACACTTCATATGGGTACACAGGGCCAGAGGTATACAGCTCTTGGGTACATGGAGCAAGAGGTACACAACACATGGGTAAATGGGGCCAGAGGTATACTGCACATGGGTGCACGGGGACAGAGGTACACTCCTCATGGGTACAAAGGGCCAGAGGTATAGCGCTCATGGGTACACAGGGAAAGAAGTATATTGCATATGGGTAGACGGGGCGAGAAGTATACAGCACATAGGTACATGGGGCCAGAGCTATACAGCACATGGGTACACATGGCCAGAGATACACTTAATATGGGTACATGGAGCCAGAGGTATACTGCACATGGGTACTCGAGGCCAGAGGTATACTGCACATGACTACACTGGGCCAGAGGTATACAGAACATGGGTACACGGGGCCAGAGGTATACAGCACATGGGGTCACAGAGCCAGAGGAACACAGCACTTGGGTACATGGGGCCAGAGATACACTACATATGGGTACATGGAGCCAGAGGTACACTGCACATGGGTACATGGGGCCAGAGGTATAAATCACATGGGTACACATGGCCAGAGGTATACAGCACATGGGTACACAGGGCCTGAGGTATACAGCACATGGGTACACGGGGGTTAGAGGTATACAGCCTATGGGTACACGGGGGTTAGAGGTATACAGCACATGGGTTCACTGGCCCACAGATATACAGCACATGGGTACATGGGGACAGAGGTATACAGAACATAGGGCCAGAGGTATACAGCACATGGGATCACCGGGCCAGAGCTATACAGCACATGGTTACACAGGGCAACAGGTATACAGCACATTGGCATATGGGGCCAAAGGCATACTTTACATGGGTACATGGAGTTTGAGGCATACTGCATATGGGAGTACACAGAACCTGAGGTACACTGCACATGGGTACATGGAGCCTGAGCAAAAAGAAGATGCATCCAACAACACATGCAAGGGAAGGTAGATCAAAATCAATATGGTCATATATGATTTTAATATGGCTTAACATGATTTTTATCTTCCTCCCTTAGCTGTGCAGCTGGATGCATCTCCTTTTTGCTACTGACAGCCCTCATCCCTGCAGGGCCAGAGATCATTATTCAGCACAGTACAGATAGCTTTAATTTTATTTACAGTATTTTGTCACCTATATGTTAACTGACCTAGGAGGAGGTGGAAGGACTTGTGCCTATGCAGCGGATTGATTGCACATTTCAGTGGGATTAGCAGGACAGCTGAGCGCAGCAGTTCCTCCCATACAGAATCTACACATTGGCAATGTTGCATGTCGGAATAAAGCTGCGCACACCTCTGAAGGTACCTTGCACGCCGCCACTATCCCTGCAACCGGTATCAAGCGTAGTGTATGCGCACGTTTTTAACGGTTGCTAACGATCGCCGATACCGCATGTACACGCCACCACTTAGTAGCAATTTCAAGGAAACAGTCACAAAAATCCCCATTGCCAGCAGTTGCTAACACGCTATGGCAGCGTGTAAAGGTACCCTGAGGAATTAAAGGGTCCCTGTTGTACCGTCTCAGAGGAGGGCATACCATTGGCGCTCCACCACTTCTGTACAGTCTCAAAGCAGGGCATACCGTCGGTGCTATATATGCGGACACATAAGCGGCCAAGAAATAAGGGGGTTTACTTGAACCTCTAAGCTGTGGAATTGTGCATAATGATGGAGCTGTTGAAATGCACAGCACCAATATACTGTTTTTACACAGGGGCCCTCATCTGTCTTTTACAACACATGCACTGGCTAGGGTCACATTTCCGTTTTGTTTGCAAATCCTGATCGGTTTTGAACTTTAAAAAAGCTCAAAACCGGACCAGGAAACGCTCCTGATAGGAGCCTATGCAAAACACCGATGGCTTCACAAGCCATCCGGTGGCCGGATCCGGCACTGCTGCCTGCGTTTAAAATCATGCAGGCAGCAGTTTTCGCAGCGTTTGCCGGGACCGCACTGCGGTCACCGGATGGCTCAGGATGTGTAATCCCTGAGCCATCCGGTAACTGCATAGGTTGCGGTTCCCGGCTCAGCAAACGTAGTAAAGAGTTAAATTGATTACTAAAGTACTGTTTGAGGTCTGTAGGGGGGCTTAGACCCCCCTACAGACCGGCCGCCCACTTCGGTGGCCTCCTAATACAATATCCCGCTGGCACGGGCTTCTCCGAGCCCGTGCAAGTCCCACACCCCCAGCCCCCCGAATTACTATACAGGGGTGCCTGCACCCCTCTTGTATCCTTATTCCTGTATGGGGGGGAAAATGATATATTACAGTCTTGGTGAAAGTACATATTTACGTGTCTTCTGCTCCAATGTGGTGACGAATCCATGGGCGGGGCTGTTTGCGGCAGCCTCCGCCCCATCATTTCTTATGGCCGCCCCCTCTGTGCCTCAGCCATTGATGTGAGGCCGGCCGCGTCATGAAAGGGGCGGGCCGAACACGTCACACCGTGCGCCCCACCCCTTTCATGACGCGGCCGGCCTCACATTAATGGCTGAGGCACAGAGGGGGCGGCCATAAGAAATGATGGGGCGGAGGCTGCCGCAAACAGCCCCGCCCATGGATTCGTCACCACATTGGAGCAGAAGACACGTAAATATGTACTTTCACCAAGACTGTAATATATCATTTTCCCCCCCATACAGGAATAAGGATACAAGAGGGGTGCAGGCACCCCTGTATAGTAATTCGGGGGGCTGGGGGTGTGGGGACTTGCACGGGCTCGGAGAAGCCCGTGCCAGCGGGGATATTGTATTAGGAGGCCACCGAAGTGGGCGGCCGGTCTGTAGGGGGGTCTAAGCCCCCTACAGACCTCAAACAGTACTTTAGTAATCAATTTAACTCTTTACTAGGTTTGCTGAGCCGGGAACCGCAACCTATGCAGTTACCGGATGGCTCAGGATTACACATCCTGAGCCATCCGGTGACCGCAGTGCGGTATTCAGCACACATTTTTGTAAAAAAATGTGTGTGCCCGGCATTGCGTTCACCGCATCCGGATCCGGATGCGGTGAATGCAATTTAGGTTTGCAATGTGACCCTACCCACTGTCTGATTTTGTCCAACCAGAGCTGATAAAGGCTAGGGTCACATTTCCGTTTTGTTTGCAAAATCCTGATCCGGTTTTGAACTTTAAAAAAGCTCAAAACCGGACCAGGAAACGCTCCTGATAGGAGCCTATGCAAAACACCGGATGGCTTCACAAGCCATCCGGTGGCCGGATCCGGCACTGCTGCCTGCGTTTAAAATCATGCAGGCAGCAGTTTTCGCAGCGTTTGCCGGGACCGCACTGCGGTCACCGGATGGCTCAGGATGTGTAATCCCTGAGCCATCCGGTAACTGCATAGGTTGCGGTTCCCGGCTCAGCAAACCTAGTAAAGAGTTAAATTGATTACTAAAGTACTGTTTGAGGTCTGTAGGGGGGCTTAGACCCCCCTACAGACCGGCCGCCCACTTCGGTGGCCTCCTAATACAATATCCCCGCTGGCACGGGCTTCTCCAAGCCCGTGCAAGTCCCACACCCCCAGCCCCCCGAATTACTATACAGGGGTGCCTGCACCCCTCTTGTATCCTTATTCCTGTATGGGGGGGAAAATGATATATTTCAGTCTTGGTGAAAGTACATATTTACGTGTCTTCTGCTCCAATGTGGTGACGAATCCATGGGCGGGGCTGTTTGCGGCAGCCTCCGCCCCATCATTTCTTATGGCCGCCCCCTCTGTGCCTCAGCCATTGATGTGAGGCCGGCCGCGTCATGAAAGGGGCGGGCCGAACACGTCACACCGTGCGCCCCGCCCCTTTCATGACGCGGCCGGCCTCACATTAATGGCTGAGGCACAGAGGGGGCGGCCATAAGAAATGATGGGGCGGAGGCTGCCGCAAACAGCCCCGCCCATGGATTCGTCACCACATTGGAGCAGAAGACACGTAAATATGTACTTTCACCAAGACTGTAATATATCATTTTCCCCCCCATACAGGAATAAGGATACAAGAGGGGTGCAGGCACCCCTGTATAGTAATTCGGGGGGCTGGGGTTGTGGGGACTTGCACGGGCTCGGAGAAGCCCGTGCCAGCGGGGATATTGTATTAGGAGGCCACCGAAGTGGGCGGCCGGTCTTTAGGGGGGTCTAAGCCCCCCTACAGACCTCAAACAGTACTTTAGTAATCAATTTAACTCTTTACTAGGTTTGCTGAGCCGGGAACCGCAACCTATGCAGTTACCGGATGGCTCAGGGATTACACATCCTGAGCCATCCGGTGACCGCAGTGCGGTATTCAGCACACATTTTTGTAAAAAAATGTGTGTGCCCGGCATTGCGTTCACCGCATCCGGATCCGGATGCGGTGAATGCAATTTAGGTTTGCAATGTGACCCTACCCAAAGTCAGACTGCAGATACACACCAGAGGTAGGAACCAATTGTGAGTTTATACGAGGGTTGAATGAAAAGTAATGCCTCCACTTTTGTAACTTGGGTTTTGATGGGAATATTAAAATGAATAAAACAAAGAAATAATCCTTAGAATGTGCTCTTTAATTATCAATAATCACTCTTCTAAATAATCACCAGACAATAGAATACACTTCTCTCATCGATGAACAAGTCTTCTGAAGCCATCACGGAAGAATTCAACACTCTGTTTGCGCATCCAGCCTCTCACAGTTCTCTTATCTTCTTCACTGGGTGCATGGTGATGTCCCCACAGATCTTATTTAATTATCTGGAACAGATAAAAGTCAGACGGTGCAAATTCTGGACTGTATGGAGGATGCCGTAAGGTGGCAAGCTTCAGTCTCTGAAGTTCTGCTGTGGTGGCATGTGAAGTGTGTGGTCTGGCATTGTCATGCTGGAAGAAAACATAACTCCTTTCTTTTCAGACACTTGTTAGTCGTAGTTTCAAAGTTTGCAGCGTTGTGATGCGGCGTTCTGAATTCATTGTTGTTCCACATGCATTGACCAACTGTCTGCACAGGGTTCATTCTTTACATTGTAATAACACAACCAATCATTGCTAAGGCTTCCCACCAACTGGCCAACTGGAGTTGTAGAGGAGAGTCTACTAAACAGTCCAGTACCTGCCGCATACGAGTGCTGCCATCTGCTGAGGAGTTACGAAGGTGGAGGGATTACTTTTCATTCAACCCTTGTATATGTCCTGGAAGAATTACAGAGGAACAGCACAACGCAAAGTTATGAGCAAATCTGCTCCAGAAAAATAATTAAATGTGCAATATATAGGTATTTACTAAAATGGACATGTCAGGAGAGGTGACATGACCTTTGTAAGGCTGCATCTCTAGGATACTCATTATTCTGAATACATAACTATGGCGCCGTAGACCGTATTTCTATTTGCGATGTGTGAACGGAGCCTTATAAGGATTTATATTTTAAGACTCCGAAATTTGTTTAAAAATTAAATGTTAGCAAATAAAAGTTGAGACATTTGAGATAAGGAGGGTGAGAAAGAGAACTATTATACGTCTGGTCACATCTGTGGTTATAGATATCTTCGTTGATGATGTAGTCAGGAAAAATGATGTTCTCGATGTTTGGTTGCAGAACACCCCAATTTAAGAATGGGCATGTATTACAAATCTGCTGGTCTGTCTATAGTTCCCATACAGATCTAGGTGTCTCCAGGGTTTCAGACCACAAAAGGAGATGTGTATAAGTAGAACACTGCTATCATGTGTTGCTTTATTCTCTAACTTCCCCTTATTTTAAATAGAGGTTTAGCAAAAAGAGGAGGTAAAGGAAGTGAGGTAACACATGACATAAGGACTAATTCTCACAAATTTCTTAAGAAGCCAAAATAAATTAAAACTATAATTACAACCCTTTGCATCTAGAGAAGATTATAGTGCTCATGGACACCCCATACTCTGGAAAATTTGCCTATGTTTTTTTAATATTAACATAGGTCAAGCAGTGTCCCCATTGTGGTGCCAAATTTTGGCATCCAGAACAGAAGGGCCTGGTGTTGGACCCAGGTGCCAAGGAAAGAGGCATGGAGGGGTAGCAATTCCATCCTTTGTGTTAATAAGGGAACGTTCTTGTTATGAGGCCCTCCTCCGCGTCTCTTAAAAGGGGCATCGGAGTCAGGGCCGGCGTCAGCACCCGGCGTACCCGGGCAAGTGCCGGGGCCCGACTGCTTGGAGGGGGCCCACCGGGCCCCTGAGGGCTAGGGTCACACTTGTGTTGTGACCCTAGCCTGACGCAAGTATTGTCTGCTGCAGCGCAGAGCGTTTAACGCTATGCGCTGCCAGCAACTGAGCCCATAGAAACCCGACGTTTACATTGACAACCAGCGGTTGTCATGGTAAACGTCGGGTTTCTATGGGCTGCCTCCAGCGCTATGCGCTGCAACATACTATACTTGCATAAGGCTAGGGTCACAATGCAAGTGTGACCCTAGCCTCAGGGGCCCCTGAGCACTGCCCCCACAGCCAGAGGCCAGAGCCATATCCAGGGGGCAGCTGGGGGGTCATTTTCAGGCTCCTGCTGCCTGCAGCACCGGAGGTCTCCCTCCTCCCCCCTCCACGGGAGCCGACAGAGCTGCACACACACACTGTGCTTACAGGACCTGTGATGATGTCAATGGATGGGGAGGAGTCAGGGGTCTCATGATCAGCTCCTCAGTGTATCCAGGACTGTGCTGGCCATCAATGATGCTCAAATAAGGTGAAGTTTGTGTGTGGTCAGGAGGCATTTACAGTGTGAATGTAGCAGAGGTGAGTGTGTACTAGGTGTTTGGCAATTAGGTGAAGGTTATGTGTGGGGTCAGGAGGGATTTACAGTGTGAATGTAGCAGAGGCGAGTGTGTACTAGGTGTACGGAGCAGAGCCATGTGTGTACGAGGTGTACGGAGCGGAGCAGCGTGTGTACGAGGTGTACGGAGCAGAGCCGAGTGTGTACGAGGTGTACGGAGCGAAGCCGAGTGTGTACGAGGTGTACGGAGCAGAGCCATGTGTGTACGAGGTGTACGGAGCGGAGCCATGTGTGTACGAGGTGTACGGAGCGGAGCCGAGTGTGTGCGAGGTGTACGGAGCAGAGCCGAGTGTGTGCGAGGTGTACGGAGCAGAGCCGAGTGTGTGCGAGGTGTACGGAGCAGAGCCGAGTGTGTGCGAGGTGTACGGAGCAGAGCCCTGTGTGTGCGAGGTGTACGGAGCAGAGCCACGTGTGTACCAGGTGTACGGAGCAGAGCCACGTGTGTACGAGGTGTACGGAGCAGAGCCCTGTGTGTGCGAGGTGTACGGAGCAGAGCCGAGTGCGTGCGAGGTGTACGGAGCAGAGCCGAGTGCGTGCGAGGTGTACGGAGCAGAGCCGAGTACTTGCGAGGTGTACGGAGCAGAGCCGAGTGCGTACGAGGTGTACGGAGCAGAGCCGAGTGCGTACGAGATGTACGGAGCAGAGCCGAGTGCGTACGAGGTGTACGGAGCAGAGCCGGGTGCGTACGAGGTGTACGGAGCAGAGCCGAGTGCGTACGAGGTGTACGGAGCAGAGCCGCGTGCGAACGAGGTGTACGGAGCAGAGCCGAGTGCGTATGAGGTGTACGGAGCAGAGCCGAGTGCGTACGAGGTGTACGGAGCAGAGCCGCGTGCGTACGAGGTGTACAGAGCAGAGCCGCGTGCGAGGTGTACGGAGCAGAGCCGAGTGCGTGCGAGGTATGTGTACCAGTGGTAGCCCCCCGCGGATTCCGCTCCTATAGTCCCAGCCACCTTTGCCAGCAGCATTCATCTCCAGAGGCAATATATATTTTATATATATATATATATATATATATAATTATATAGTCCGCGATATGTACTTAAAGGGGGCCCACTGAGACCTTTTCGCCCGGGGCCCACAGAAACCTGGAGCCGGCCCTGATCGGAGTGCCTCCCAATTTTTGGCAGCCTGCATAGGGCAACACTCTGGAAGACCCACTTCCTAATAATGGGAACATTATTTAATGAGGCCCTCCTCCATGTGTCTTCAAAAGGGCATCGGAGTACCTCCCAATTTTTGGCAGTCGGCATAGGACAACACTATGAAAGATCCACTTCCTAATAATGGGAACATTATTTAAAGAGGCCCTCCACGTCTCTTAAAAGGGGCATCGGAGTGCCTCCCAATGTTTGGCAGCCCTGCATAGGGCAACACTATGGCAGACCACTTCCTAATAATGGGAACATACAATATTTAATGAGGCCCTCCTCCACGTCTCTTAAAAAAAGCATCGGAGTGCTTCCCAATTTTTCTTTAAAAAATCTTTAATGTAATAAAAAAATATATAATACACCAACACTGTCTCACAAGTAAGAATGAGCCCTCAACGTTTTCCCCAGGAAAATCCATTTTGGTATCGTTTTTGGACGTCTTATTGTGAGTCCGTAAAAGTGGCGTAATACTCAGACAACATTGTTCATAGCAGTGACCTAGGAGTCAGAAATGCTTAAAGGAGTCTTGCCCGTGCTGTTCCTATGTCATTAGACCACTGTTCTTATACATTTGTGACCTTTTTGTGGTTTATTCAGGCTGCGGGGGGTGCCGCCGGAAAAATGCTTGGGTTTCCCATAGGTTAACATTGGGCTCGGTGCTCTAGTCGAGCACCCGAGCATCTCAATATGCTCGATCCAAGTATCGAGCACACGAGCATTTTAATGCTTGCTCATCACTCTAAGGGAACACTCAGGAATCTCATAGCATGACGTAGTTGATTCAACTAAACGAGGTTACAATGAGAAAGTCTGTATTTTACACACATGATAGAAAACAAACGTGGCGTGCAGCAAGTGAGCAAAGTTCATAAAATAGTTCATCCACAGTAATGCTGGTGATGTGCCCCAGGGCCGTAGGGTACTCGGAAAGGGCTGTGGTGGTTCTGGGGAGTCACAGGGGTCGAGACTCGGTTCCATGACCCTGGGTTCAGTGTTAAAGAGTTCTTGGGGAAAATTATAAAGGTATTTGTGACGCCACCTGTGGTTTGTGGCTCTGAATGGCCATCGCTGCTGCAGAACCTCTGGGGACGGTGAACAGCAGCTGGGATGGATTGGCTCCCCACATGTGGAGCGGATCCCCAGGGCAGTGGATATTGAAGGGTGTAGGGTCAAGGATGGAGGGTGCACATTAACAGACAGACTCACGGTTTATTGGTTCCTCAAGTCCTTTACTGGCAATACCCGTTCAACCACAGGTGATGTTGCTGTGAGTCCATGTAACCTGGGAGCAACTCAGGGTTCCCCACACCTGGCATAATCTGAGGCTCCTGCTGTGCTTTCTCTTCAAGTCCCTGTTGCTGCTTAAGGCTGAGCTGCGGCCCTCTCCTGCGTGTGCCAGTATGACAGGCAGCTTGAGTCCTTCTTTAGCCCCACTTCACGGGCGGCTGCTCCTGGGTTCTTAACGCTGCTTTGCCTGTGGGCATTTGTGTGGCTGAGGAACCTGGAATTCCCAGGCCTCTGGCATTGGCTGCCGGGTCATTAGGCCCTGCACAGTTTCAGACTCCAGTGTCTGGTTCTTGGCGCTTACTCCTCTGGGGTGAGCTCAACACTGCTCTGCTACCCAGGCTCTCCTTCACTTCCTCAGACCCTTGCCTACGGGTCCCTCAAGTGTGGCTTTAGCTTTCCTGGAGCGAGCTTAGCACTGCTCCAGCCCACAGGATGTCTTCCTCAGTACTGCTCCGTACTGAACTGACTAACTCTGCCCCAGACCAGAATTTATAGGGAAGCTGCCCTGAAACCGGGTTTTAGATCTCCCCCTTCAGGCCTGGAGGCAGAAAGGTGTTGTGTGCTTTGGTTTTGCTTGTTGCTCTCAGGTATGACACTACCCCCTGAGGGACATAGTGGCATCCAAACTCTGGGGGTGCCACATTCCCCCCTAGTGAAGTTTAGTACTCCGGGACTGAGAAACCTTTTTGTAAAGCATAACAATAACAATGATAAATACAATGAAAAGTGTACAAAGTCTCAAAATTCAAAAAGTACAAAAAACAATAAAAATGAATGAAAAAGCAGTCACATTGGTGATTAGTCCTTCCACCATTGGCTGATGAAGTATATTTACACAAAGTCTTTGCCACAACCAATCCTATGACTTAATGGTCCATGTTTAATAAATAAAAGTTCAAGAATGCTCATAAGTTCTTACAGTAAAGTCCTGTAGGCACGTACGCTTGGTGGTTTCTTAGTTACGTATTTAGACTTTTACATACAAGCAGGAAAACATATTTACATTTTCAACTTGACTAAACTGTACTATTAATCCCTGTAACGTGCTGGGATCTGACCCAGAGTGGTGCGTTGTGACCTTCTTACTACAGGGCTTTCTACAGACATGTCTGGTGTATCTACTACAGGTGTAGTGAGCACTATGCTATGTGTAGTTCTGTACAGTGCTGGTGTCTCTGAGTCTGGTCTTAGTCTTACCACAAGACTGACACGTTTACTGTTAGCAGGGGATTGTTCTTCCTGTTCTTCTACAGGTGCGGCTTCTGATACCTCAGCTTGCTGTTCTTCATGTTCTGCTGGTACTAGTACCACTGTTTGGGGAAAACCTAACATAGGAACAACAACTGCTCCATTGTTCTGTGTTCACGTCTTAGGAAAGTCTCCGAGTACTGTATCACTTCTTCTTCTTTAGGTGTCACTGGTAACGGTACTTCTTGAACTTTTTCTTGGTACTTCAATGTGTCAGAACATACCTTCAGATGATCTCTGGAAACTGCTGCTAATGTTTTTTCGATATCTTTACTAACAAGGTGTTGCAGAGTGCAGCTTCTGAATCCCCACCAATGCAGTAGAAACTTCTTTCTTAGTAACATGAGATACAGGATAAGAGCACAATCACACCTTGCTGCTGAAACACTAAAAATGAAAGTACAAAATACAAGTACAATAGAGATTCCCTCCCCCACAACACAGCAAGTATAGAACTTTACACAATATCTCCATCTACTGTCAGGCCAGTATAAAGTTCTCCTTTACTCAGATTAAGTCCACATACCGTGTTTCCCCGAAAGTAAGACCCTGTCTTACATTTTTTTGGGGGCCAAAAGTGGCCCCCGGTCTTACTTTCGGGGTGGCCTTACATTGGGTGCCCCAGCAGTGTGGCCTACAGGCCCCCTACTGCTGGGACACTGAGGGAGCGGGTCGCACGTCACGTGTGCCCGCTCATTACATATGCACTGCATCCCCCTGTCAATCAGCGACAGGGGGAGCAGTGCATTATACTGTATATATGGGCCCCCTATTGCTGGCACACTACCCCCCTGTTCTGAGGCCCCCACCGCTGCTGCTGCTGCAGAGATCTTACCCTCCAGGGTCTTCTTGCAGCAGCCAGCGCGTCCGTCCTATGTCCTCGGCTGTCTTCCGGATCATGTGACCGGCCGGTCGCAGTCGCGATGACGTCATGCGCTGCGACCGGTCACATGATCCGGAAGACAGCCGAGGACAGAGGACGGATGCGCTGGCTGCTGCAAGAAGACCCTGGAGGGTAAGATCTCTGCAGCAGCAGCGGTGGGGGCCTCAGAACAGGGGGGTAGTGTGCCAGCAATAGGGGGCCCATATATACAGTATAATGCACTGCTCCCCCTGTCGCTGATTGACAGGGGGATGCAGTGCATATGTAATGAGCGGGCGCACGTGACGACGGCGACCCGCTCCCGCTCCCCCCCCCTCCGCTAGGGGCCTTACATTGGCCCCCCCGGTTGTAAGGCCTTATAATCGGGGGAGGCCTTACATTAGCAGGCCCCCCCTTTACCCCTAGGCGGCCTTACAATCGGGGGGGCCTTACTATCGGGGAAACACGGTATGTTAACACCATTTCTCAACAGTAAGGATTTAGTCAATCAAGCCCAATATCTTTATTAGTTGTTGATGTTTTTCAACATTCAATGCCTTCGTAAAAATGTGTGCTGTCATTTCTTCAGTAGGACAATATTCCAGTTTCAAGATTCTTTGTTCCTGATGATATCTCAAAAATGAAATTTCACATCAATGTGCTTGGTTCTTGGATTAACTCTTTCCATTTGAGCAAGAACAAGACATCCTTGATTGTCCTCATTCAGTTTTGTTGGTTCCAACTGTGGTTGTTCTGGGTCTGTTAACAATTGTCTTAACCATAGAACTTCTTGACTTGCATGTGCTGCTGCAACATATTCTCCTTCTGTTGAAGACAGCGTTACAATTGACTGTTTCTTACTTGGCCAATTTATTGGTCCGCCTGAGAGAAAGAAAATATAACCACTGGTAGATTTTCTGTCAGTTGGATCTCCAGCCCAATCTGCATCAAAGTATCCAGTTAAAATGTGTTTATCACTTGTAGGTAGTTTCAGTTTAACGTTGCTAGTTCCTTTCAAATAACGTATTATTCTCTTCACGGCATTCCAATTAGCTTTATTTGGCTTGGATACTTTTATACTCAGAATTCCTAATGCCGCTGCGATATCTGGTCTTCAATCGCTAGATACAGTAATTTTCCTATTGCCATTCTGTACTCTTCATTATTTGGTAACATGTTTTTCTCACTATTCATCTCTTTAAGGGCCACGTCACACACACAGATATCTGTGCAGATATTGTTCACAGATCTCAGGTTGCAGTGAAATCATGGACACATTGCTCCATTTTGTGGCTGTGTACAAATGGATTAATGTGTCCATGGTTTCACTGCAACCAGAGATCTGTGAACAATATCTGCACAGATATCTGTGTGTGTGACGTGGCCCTAAGACAATTAGATTCCATTGGAGATCTTGCTAGTTTTGAATCATTCAATCCAAATTTTTCGGTTATGTCTTGAATCATGTGTTTTTGATTAAGTAGAAAACTTCCATCTTCTTCTCTTTCTACCTGTATTCCTAGGTATTGTTTCACATTTCCCAAGTCTTTGATCTCGAAATGTTGATTCAGGGTTTTTAGAATGTCTTCTTTATCCCTTTCTTTTTCAAAACAAATCAAAATGTCATCAACATATATGAGTACATAGATCCATCAATTCATTAGTCTTTGTGTATAGACATGGATCAGCTTTGCTTCTTTGAAATTTGTCATTCGTGAGCACTTCCATGCTTTAGCTGCTTGTTTCAAACCATATATACTTTTCTGCAATTTGCACACCATGGTTGGGTTACTTTTATCTTTGAATCCAGGTGGTTGTTCCATGTAAATATCTTCTGTTAAATGTCCATGCAAAAATGATGTCTTTACATCCAGATGTATCATCTCCATTTGTTTCATTGCTGCAACTGCAAACAAAGTTCTTATTGTAGTATGTTTGACAACTGGTGCAAACGTTTTATCATAGTCTGCTCCATATTTTTGATAACATCCTTTAGCTACGAGTCTTGCTTGGTATCTTTTAGGTGTGCCATCTGTTTGGTATTTTACTTTAAAAATCCATTTACATTCTATGGATTTTCTTCCTTCTGGTAATTCTGTTAATGTCCATGTCTTTGAGTCATGCACGGATTTTATTTCTTTTTTTGTTGCTTCTATCCATTTATTAGCTTCTTCTTCAGGGAATTGAGATATGTCTTCCCATGAGGTAGTCTCATAAATTTTACTTGTACTTGCCTTGTACGAGAGACGTTTTGGTGGTTTTCTCTTGTTTTCTCTCATTGAATGTGTTGGTTCTCTGTCTGTTTGTAGTTGTATTTCTTCACTTTCAGTGTTCTGTACTTTATCAATTTCAACTACTTTCTCATCAGATATTTCTTCAGTTATGTCATTACTGTTTTTCTCATTTTTTGTTTCAATTGAAATCATAGTATCTTCATTTAAATCTTCAATGAATGTCACACTGTTACTCACCATGACTCAGTTTTGGGATCTAGGATTCTGTATAGATTTCTAATTTATGAGTAAACAGCAAAAAGAACCAAATTTATTTATCATATATCAGTAAATTGGTGAAATGAAAACTTAACCTTTACTAGAATGTTAAAATAGGCTCATAATCAAGTCAGATAAGACAAACTAAAAAAAAAATGTGTCAATAAGGTGCTTGTGCAAAACAGTGTCAATAAACATATACTAAAGCAGCAGATATGTCTTATTTAATGTAAGATATAAGGATGAAAAATTGTTTCTAGTAATTGCACTAACAAACATCAAGTTCTAATGGGACCATGCTAGACCAATCAGCCGGAGAAGGGGGTTATCAAAGCCACACAATATTCCTTTGCTCTGGTTGCATTAGGTGTCCCGCCGTGCTCCTGAATTCCCTACGCATTTCGTCAAAAATGACTCGTCAGGGGAGCAGAAATTCTATAGAGCATCAGCATAATATCATATCCGTGTGCTTGCATCAAGCATTGGCACCTTTTGCACGTGCACCTTATTGACACATTGTTTATTTTTGTTTGTCTTATCTGATTTCTAATTTATCAGCACTAATCCGGTGGCTACCTTAGGCTGATGGCACGATGAATGAGAAACGACTATTAATGCTTACTTTTTTATTAATTGCCTTCCTTTTGAAATTCAAGTCAATAAACCAGTAAGAGACAAAGAGTGTCACTACATAGACTTATATAGGCCTGTATTATTGTCATTCTGGCAAAGAAAATTATAAGGATCTCTACTCAAGTGCTATTTATCCTTTGTCATCTAGGAGCTCGGTAGGATGCAAAACACCCATCAGCTTTGAAGACATTTATTATTGGGGATGTCGAATTCTTAAGTGTTCAATTACTACAATCAAGCTGAGCAGAATAGCATGCTTTTACACTGTGTGCACAATTATTAGGCAATTTGTATTTTGGAGGATGACTTTTATAAATGAACAACTGCAGCACTGTCGGTCAGTTCAAAAGGTTAATAAGTCTGAATATTTAAAGTAAAAGTGAGGGTTTGAGTTTCTCAGAATATCTCTGTACACAGAAGTATTGGGCAACAATTAGGGATGGGCAAATCTAAACTGTAAAGTTTGGGGTCTGTACCAAACACCTAGTGTTAGTGTACGTGACACGCTCACTCCAGGGTCGGGTTACTTGGGAACTGGGCAGCTCGTTGTTCTTCATATCTCAGTTCTTTTGACGGGAACAGAAGGGGGCCGAGAACTGGTCTCGTGACCCTGGCGGTGTCATTGTAATTAAAAAGGGGTACATGACAGGGAATGACTAAGGAATGGGGTATTCATGATGCCACCAGTGGTATGCGGCCAGGCGGCCGCTGATGCTTCGAACCTCTGGGGACGATGACCGGCAGCTGAGATGGTTCCGCTCCCCGAGGGTGGAGGTGGTCCCCAGGGCAATAGGGTAGAAGAGTCAGTTCATACCTTGGCAGATGTTCATTAGGTCATCAGTACCCCGGTGTCTCATGCAGCCTCTGTGGCCAGTGGTTGCCGCTAAAGAAAGTCTCACACACCACAGTTCAGCATGGCCGCCGGGTACTTCCCTTGCCAACCTCCGGTTCAGCGTTGTCTCTAGAACCTAGATCAGTGCAGTCAAGCCTTGGTTGGTGTCCCTCTCTCTCTCTCTCGCTAGGTGTTTCCGTGTCTGGTAGTTCCCTCATGCTATAAGCTCATCTCGCCGCTCCTCACTTAGCGCCTCCACAGCACAGAGCTCAGGTAGCGACAGCCACGAGTGTTTATTTGTACCCCCTCCCGCGGCACTGCTCTCTAGTCAGCCCCTTCCCCAAGTTGTGTCGGGTGTTTGGCCACAACTCCTGTTAGAAGCTTGGGCCCTCCGTTCAACGGTTCGGGCTTGAAGCATTCGCACCGTTTCAGGCCAGGCCCTGTGTCGTCCACCAGCCCCTCTGTCTCACCAAATACGGGCGTAGGGGATCTACATCTCGTACCGTACACCAAGGGCTCCTTTCCTCTTCTACACCTGTTGGTTTTTCCCTCCCAAGGCAAGCGTGGTCATGCTCCAGCCCGCATGAGTCGGCAACACACCACCCCTACACTTCTGACTTCCACTCCTCTCCAATGGTCTCTCCACTCTTTTCTCTTTACTACTCTCTTGTTCTCTTCATGCACTTCCCTATTTCCCTCCTTGCTACTCTTGGGTCCTCCCTCTGTGTCCACCCACCGTCCTGTGGTCCTAAATGTGTGTGTGTGTGTGTGTGTGTGTGTGTGAAGCTCAACTGCACCTTCCCAGTACCTGGAGACCAGAGGCACAACTCTCCCTCTAATGAAGGAGTGCAGTACCTCTGGTGGGCTGGTCCCTACCATGTGGGGCGTACCACCATTACAGATCCTAAAGAGGGACTTCCTGTTTGGGTTGTTGGGGGTGGGGAAGAAACTGTATAAAGAAATTTAAAAACATTGATTAAACAAAACAGCATAAAATTACTTACCGGGGTTCCGCGCGCTTGTATTGTCCGGGGCCGCTCAATAGCAGCCCGCAGCCACCCCAGAAATTGGAGCATTCATTAAAAGTGAAAATTTGTAGCACTTTACCCTGGCTCTTCCAGATGCCCTGGTGCATATGCACTGGGGTGATAGACAACTGAGTATTAACAGCTTGTCATTAAGCCTGATCATGTCAACCTCTATGAGACCCGCCCATTATTAATTCTGTGAGAAAATAGTTAAAAAAACAAGACACAGAGAAAAATCCTTTATTTGAAATAAATTCCAATTTATTACCCTACACATACCCTCCGACGATAATCCACAATGATGGTCCCACGAAGCACACGATCCTGGCTCTACTTCATCCAGAGTCTGCAGCAAGAGAAAAAAAAAACATCGTTTCCCTGCAGACTCTGCAGAGTTTGTAAACCCTCTGGTGACTGCAGGCCTCTGACTTCTCACAGTGCATGATCTGCACATTTCTCTCTGGAACTGCACAACCTAATTCCGCCCCAGCACCTGTATTTATACGGGATCTTGCTTAAAGGCAGCAAGTTGAGCTCCCCCTACAGGCCTGGGGTGGAAGGTGTTGAGTGTTCAGGTTACCTGTTGTGGAAATCCCTCCATGCCCTAGGTGTTCCTGTGGCTACCTGTACCGCAGGGTGAAACATTCCCCCCTATTCAAACTTAGTACTCCTGGACTGAAGAAACAATTTTTCAACAAGTAACAGTAACAGGTATAATAAAAGAGTCTTAAAAATGAAAAATTTACAAAAACACTGAAAAATGTGAAAACAAGGTGCAGTCCATATGCGCTAATCCATTCCACCGCAGGCTGTAAAATGTTTGTTTGTCACAGCCAGTCCTGTGACTTTGGTCCATTTTTAAATAAAGTGGGGAAAATCCAGGGAAAATGTTAAGAGTCTATACAATAAAGTCTCTGCAAGCTCTGGGGTTTCAAACAGGTTTAAGTCCTTGCAAAAAGTTCAATTAATTATAAAATATGGTAAACATTTTCCCTATGTGTGTCTTGGCTTAGGAGACCTGTACCTCTTCTCCACCCAAGGCACTTTCTTTTCCTAACTTAATGTGCATGGGGCTGGGCCCAGTTCTTCCACCCTTCTGTACACTAATATTCACATTTAATGTACACTTCAGACACATATTTATACTTCACAATTTTTCTTCACCTTACTCTCTATACCTGAGTGGTAGTTGACCAAAATTACTACGGGTAGACCTGCGTAGTACTTTTGTGTCAGTATTATCTACTTCTAGTGTAGTGTTTGTATTTTCAACTAGTCTGCGAGTAGATCTACATGTTTCTGGAATGTTGTAGTATTGTCTCAGTCTTTCTATGAGACTGGCAAATACACCTATTGCAGGATTCTCTGGTTCTGCTACAATGGGTGGTTCTTCTTGATTCTGGACTGGTTCTTCTGTTCCTCTTGGTTCTGGTGGTTGAAAGAAATGTATTACAGGTACCATTACTGCTCCTTCATATTGAGGCCAGTCTTCTGGAAAGTCTCCTAGTACTGTATGAATTACCATTCCTTCATTTTCTTCTTCTGGGAATTCAGAAGACATTTCTCTTCCTTGAGGTTTCAATTGCTCTGGGCATATTTTGAGATGGTCTCTTGAGATTGTTGCAGTGGTTTTACCTCCACCTTTGCTTATGATGCAAGTTTTACTGTTATCAAGGTTGGACTGTAACACAGTATAGGGTTCTTGTTCCCACTGATCATCCAATTTATGGGTTCTTTGTTTTCTTTTTAATACGATCTTTCCAGGTGTTAAAGGTTCTGCTTGAGCATTCTTATTGTAATTTCTTTCTTGCTTTTCTCTGATTGGTCCTAATCTGGTTGCTACACAAGTATTTTACCTTTTTGTATTGTTCTTGGCGTTGGGTATTCCAGTCCGTTTCATATGAGTCTGCCTCTGGTATGACAGTTCCCATTTCAAGATCTACAGGTAATCTTGCTGGTCTTGCTCTCATAAGGTATGCCGGTGTACAGTTAGTGGAACTGACAGGTATATTGTTATACATGTCTACTAAGTCAGGCAACTTCTCTGGCCATTGAGTTCTTTCTTCTAACGGCAAAATCTTCAGCATATCTATGACAATGTTGTTCATTTTCTCAGACATACCATTGGTTTGAGGATGGTAAGATGTGGTTCTGATCTTTTTACATCCGTATAGGTTACAAAACTCTTGAAAGATTTCAGCTTTGAATTACGAACCTTGATCAGTCAATATTCATTCTGGGTAACCATGCGGCCTACAGAAATAGGTTTGGAAGGTTTTTGCTGCTGTCTTGGCAGTTAAGTCCTTTACTGGAGCTACCACGAGAAATCTGGAGAAGTGGTCCACCATGGTTAGGGCATAGGTGTAACCTGACCTGCTGGGCGTAAGCTTCACATGGTCCAATGCTATTATCTCCAGTGGCTGTGTAGTTACAATTGGTTGTAAGGGAGCTCTCTGACTTTCCCGATCTTTTCTCCTCAAGCTGCATGGTCCACATTGTTTACACCATTGCTCTATGGTTCCCTCTCATGCCAACCCAGTAGAATCGATCTCTCAGCAACATTTCAAGCTTCTTCCATCCAAAGTGTCCTGCTTGGTTGTGATAAGCATCTAACACCATTTTGACATCTTTCTTTGGAATCACTATCTGCCAGACCATGTCATGAGTTCTGGGATTGATGTATCGTCTACACAACCTGTCTTGATAGATGAACAATTTACTTCTCTCATTCCACAGGTGTCTTGCTTCTGATGGAGCATCTGGATTGAGACGGGAACATTCTTGGGTAATCAGTCCTTTGACTAAACTGATTGCAGGGTCACTGTCCTGTGTCTCTTTCCATCCATGGTGAGGTAACGGGTTGATGTTCACCTCCCCACATTTTCTGCTTGCTTGATGACATTGAGATATACTGTGATGGTGGAAAGCAGGTAACTCTACCTCTTCCAGTTCATCTACATCTTCTCCTGCATCTGGTAGGTGAGGCATTCTGGACAAGGCATCTAGCTGCATTGGCGTTCTTGTGGCCTGCCCGATATTTAGTGGTAAACTGGTAATTGGACAACCTGGCCATCCAGCGTTGCTCCATGGCACCCAGTTTGGCAGTTTCTAGGTCTGTGAGAGGGTTATTGTCTGTGAAGGCGGTGAACTTGGTGGACGCTAGGTAAGGCTTAAACCTCTCTGCGATGGCCCAGACCAAGGCCAGGAAATCCAGCTTAAAGGAACTGTAGTTTTCAGGATTCCTTTCTGTGGGACGGAGTCTTCTACTGGGGTAGGCAATCACCTTCTCCTTGCCTTGCTGTCTCTGGGATAAGACAGCTTCAAACCCCACATTGCTGGCATCTGTATACAACAGGAACGGTAGGTTGTAGTCAGGATATGCTAAGATCTCTTCTCCGGTTAGGGCATCTTTCATTTGGTTGATGGACTCTTCTTGTTCCTTGCCCCATTCAAATGAAGGACCTTTGGACTTGCCTCTCTTGGTCTGGCCTACCAGGAGATCTTGCAAGGGTGCTGCCATTTTAGTGAAGCCTTTGATGAATCTTCTGTAGTACCTTACCAGGCCCAAGAACTGACATACTTCCTGACTGTTGGTTGGTGCTGGCCATTCCTTGATGACAGTAACTTTGTCTGGATCTGGTGCCACGCCTTCAGAGCTAACTACGTGTCCAAGGTACTGAACCTTTGGCTTCAGCAAATGACATTTGGACGATTTCAACTTCATCCCGAATTTAGACAGTGCTGTAAACACTTTGGCCAGGTATGTCAGGTGCTCTTCATAGGTTTTTGAATACACTATGACATCATCCAAATAGAGTATCACGGTTTCGAAATTTCAGTGTCCCAGACAACACTCCATCAATCTTTGGAACATTCCGGGTGCGTTACAGAGTCCGAATGGCATGGTGTTGAACTCACATAAGCCTATAGGGGTTGTGAACACCATCTTATCAAGGTCTTCTGGTGCAACGGAGACCTGCCAGTACCCACTAGTAAGATCTAAAGTGGAAAAGTAGTTAGCAGACTTCAGTGCAGCAAGTGACTCGATTATGCGATTGAGTAGATAGGCATCCTTATGTATTATGCGATTGACCTGTCTGTAATCTACACACATTCTCATGCTGCTGTCTTTTTTTTTGACTAAGACTAGTGGATCTGCCCAGGGACTACAACTATCTCTTATGACCCCTGCGTCCTTCATGTCCTTTAACATCTCTTTGGCACGCTGATAATGAGCTGGTGGAATAGGCCTATATCGCTCTTTGATGGGAGGATGGTTTCCTGTGGGTATGTGGTGTTTTAACCCCTTTATCCTCCCAAAATCAAGTGGATGCTTACTGAACACTGTTTCATACTCCTGTACCACCAGGGAAAGACATCATTCTTTTGATGTGAAGGGGTGCGATCAGTTTTTACATGGAGCTCTTGACACAAATCCTTCAACTGCCCTTTGGAACGGTTATCCTCCACTGAGTCAGGCGGGGTCAAAGGTTCCACTACATGTATGGCATTGTTGTCTACGGTGTATAATTTGGCAATGGTAGAGTATCTGGGTAATTTGACTTCGTCCTCCTCACAGTTCAAGATGCGTATGGGTACCCTTCCCTTGCGTACATCAACCACCCCTCTGGCTGCCAGTTTTGTAGGCCTACTTTCTGAGCTTATGGGTTCTACTGCTGCCTGGTAGTCTTGCCCTCTGTAGCCTGTTGCTGCTCGACACCAGATTAACATTTCACTCATTGGTGGTACTGTCGTGCCCACTGGGACGGAGTACTCGGTGCCAGACCGGGTTTGCTACTGGGGATGTCACGGGTGGTCCTGGTCCGGACCGTGTCCCGGGCCTGGCAGTGAAAAGGTGAATATTTACAGGGGATAATGTCAGTCGTGACGCCACCCACGGTTTGTGGTCAATATTGGGGACCACCGCTGCTGCAGAACCTCCGGGAATGATGTTATAGCAGCTTGGGATGGTATAGTTCTTTGCGGGTAGAACTTGGCTCCCCGGGGCAGTGATGATAAAGTCTATGGTGTAGTGTGTGGTGCAGGCTTGTGCTGGGTGCAGTGCACTTACTGTCCTGATGCTGCAGAAATCCTCCTTCAGCGTTCAGAGCTGACAGACTGTGGCTCCTCAGGTTGTGATCTTCTACAGACCTGTTTGGAGGGACTCATGTGCACGCAGAATCATGCAAGGGAGTCAGAGTCAGGGTTCACCATGTTTACTTCTTAACCTTCTCTCAGTTACAGTTCACAGTCACAGTTCACAGTCTTTACACAGGCATAACTCTCCCCTCCGGGTTCCTTTACTCCCTGCAGCCAGATTGTTCCTTCTATGACCCCTCACTCTTTCTCTGTCCTTTCCAGGCTTTGACTCTCTCTTGTTCACTTGGTGTGTGTGACTCCGGACAGTATGGCGGTGGCTCTGACCCCTGCGGGTTCTCCGGGTTGCCACTGACCTGCCTGTCCTTTGGGGTGGGAATCCTAACGTGTAGCTAGAGTCCCCCGTCGGTTGTCTGGGGATACCGGGTGGATCAACGGTCCCCTTCAGAGCCGACACTATGCTGCTAGCCTAGCCTCCAATAGTCCTCCTGGGTGAGGCTCTACCAGGCTCCTTCTAACCGTGTCTTTGGGTTCAATAGGAGGGCTACTCCGCCTGCAGTCTGCCGTCTCAGCCGTGTTTCTAGGACCCAGTGCTACTGGTCCTCTCGTCCCTCACACTCCTGGGGTGCTGGCTCCGGATGGGCTTTCTCTCTGTGGCTCACACTGGCTCTCCAGATTCTGCGCTCCTTCCACCCCACTCTTCCAGGACATGTGCTTCTGTCTTTGCATCTCAGCCTACACCGGCCTACTGACTCCTTTCTCCTCCCCCTGCTCTATATCTACCCTCTGTCACCTGACCTGCTTGCTGGCCCACCTACTGTCTCTAAACCCACCACCCCTTGCCCGCCTAGAGTTCCAGGCTCCAGGTTGGGTGCTGCTGCTCTCTAGTGGTTGTGTGGTCTATCTGTGAGGGTGTTGGCGTGCAACTGTCTTTCCTACCTTCCTGGCTGCAGTTCCCTTTGTGGCCTCCTGATCGCAGAGGCGCCACAGTACCACAATGGGAATCGGGTCTGTTACCCATACACTACCAATTTCTCCACTGGTCAGTTTTACCTGTTGTTGGTGCTGAAGGACTCTGAATTCCTTCTTAAGCACTCTCCTCAGCCAGGGATTGGCAGTATCTGCGATCTGTTGGAGTAAGAACAACTCTTCACCCAAGCAATTACCAATCACATTTGTACCAAGAATTATGTATGGATCCTTTACACTAGGGTGTGTTTCAACCACTATGAGCCCTTGGTCTTGTAATTCCACCCTCCCCACCTTTATTGGTACCTGTCTAACCCCTAATAATTTAAGTGGCAAACCATTAGAAGCAGTTATTACAAGGTTGGGGTCTGGTGGTTCCAGTTCTGCATCAGACCAGAATCTTTTGTAAAGGATATGCAGTATGGTGGTTACCTGTCTGCGAACCCATGTCCAGCAAGGCAGGTGTAGGTATACCATCTAAGGTGATTGACAAGTATGGTCGTCCACCGATATACCCGTCATACCAGTCTGGTGGGCCTGATGAGTTAACTCCTGGGGGTTGGCCCGTGGTCCCAGGGGTTGCTGGTTTAAAGGACAAAACTTTACATAGTGGCCTTGCTTGCCACAACGGCATCAGAAGAGCCAGAGCGATCGTTGGTTCTCCCACGGAGCGACATGTTCCTCCTTCCTTTCATCCACGGAACGTCCTCTGGGCTGTCAGCTAGCAAGATCTTGTCAGATGGCTTGGTCTCTGTTTTAAGCTGTAAGGCTTTCATGACGGAGGCCATGTCTCTGCTCAGCTGGCGCACCTCCTAGCACAGGATGTCAAACCTGCTTGGTGTTACAGTTTGCGCATTTACCCCTGCAGCAGATGAAGAAGGTGGCTCTGGTGCCGGGGAAGGGTTATTCTGCCATTGTTGAGGTGCAGGGTCAGGGACTGCGAAGGGTTGCAGCCCTCTGATGGCTAGGTCTTTAACAGTAGCAAAGTCTGCATCAGGGTGATCAAGGGCCCACCAGCGCACTGTTCTGCTGTCCTCTGGTGACCTCAATCCCCTAATAAATTGTTTAACCAACATTCTGTTTTCATCCTGTACACTGGCTGGGTTGACCTGTTTGAGGGCCCGCAGCACCTCTTGTAGGCGCAAAGCATAGTCTCTGATGGTATCTGTCAGCCTCTGCTTACAGTCATAAAACCTCATCCTTAAATCAGCCTCAAAAACAGATTTAAGTTTATCAAATATAACAGTGACGGATTCCTGATCCTCCTCCGACCAGGTTTCTACTTCCAGCTCTGCGGCACCCGTTAACTGTCCTAGTACCACAGAGGCTCACTGTTTACCAGTCGTTGCATACATGTCTAGTACGCTACATATTTTTCTTCTGAATCCAGCCAGGGCGTCCGGCCATCATACTGGGGCAACCATTTAGCCCCCGAAACGTACACTAGAGAGATGGGCATGATCGGTGCCACAGGCAATGGTGCTGCGGCGGCTCCACCGGTTGAGGTTCCGGCTGCGGTACTGGCTCGAAGTGCATTGTTAGGGGGATTTGGGCTAGAAACTGCTGCCTCCTCCGGTGCATCCATTTTCTCTCCCCCCTAGTGAATCACGGTCAATCTGTTTAATACGAAGCAAGCTGTGGCTCCTCAGGCAGGGAGCTGAGCACTCAGGAGTTTCTGGATCGGGTCGTGGTGCTTCGGAAGTTGTTGGCAGAGCATCAGACGGGACCTGTCTTTGCGCCCTTTCGACCGTTACGCCCCCCTTCTTCCTTCCCTGTGGTGCAGTGATGGCGACCCGATTTCAACAATTCACAAAACACTGTCAATACACGGCACACAGTACCTGGTAATACCGGGCATGGGATCCTGTTTGTGACGCTCACCCAGGCAGGGGTACTCAGATCTCGGATGTTGATTTGGGGTGTTGTCACAGGTGGTTGATGCCCGAGTCTGTGGCCCTGGTGGTCACTGAAAAAGTGTGGAAATAAAATAATAGAATCGATTGAATTGTTTGTGATGTCTGGTGAAGGCGACAGACCTCCGGGGGTGATAGATGGGCAGCTGGGCTTTGTAGCTGCCCGTAGGTGGAGCAGGGCCCCCAGGGCAGTGATGAGGGAACGGAACGTGGGTACAGGGTTGTGGCTCAGCAGGCAGGCGGTATTTACAGTCTCTGGACGGGACGGGATCAGGGCGGTAATAACAGCTACACACCCTGGACGTAGTTCTCCGTACCTTTACTGATGACAAACCGGCACTGTCCAGGGCACACTCCAAGTGGTATTGGAGACACTTTGGGATTTCCACAGCGAGTTATTTATAAGGCCTCCTCGTTCCTGTCTTACTTTGTTTTGAAGCCCTAACCTGCTTTTAACCTGTACAATGCTATGCTGCACTCGATCCTGTCTATGAAGGTGCTAACTAAACACAATTCTATTTCAAATATAATAGTTGCACTCAACATAGACATATTTCTAAATAGAGACAAAATGATAATGAAAAAGTAGAGATACTTAGTATTATGGAAATGGCCAAATCGATAATTCACCCAGTTGCCACGTTGAGGCGATCTCTATTAACTGGGTCCTAACACTGATGTAACTGCCTGATGTCGTTCTCGGCTTTTCCTCATCGGCTGATACCAGAGAACAATGGATTTGCAGTCTTATAACTTAAGACAGGTGCTTTGAATATCTAATTGGTGCCTTGGGAAAAGAGGTTAACCCCTTAGGCGTGCTAGAGACTGATACCAGAGGGCAATAGCTTATCTTTGACAACTAGAGCGTGGAAAGTGCTAGCATACGTTGCAGACCCATGTCATACCTATACAATGCTATGCTGCACTCAATCCTGTCTATGAAGGTGCTAACTAAACACAATTCTATTTCAAATAAAATAGTTGCACTCGACATAGACATATTTCTAAATAGAGACAAGTGATAATGAAAAAGTAGAGATACTTAGTATTATGGAAATGGCCAAATCGATAATTCACCCAGTTGCCACGTTGAGGCGATCTCTATTAACTGTCTTTTAACCTGGTCGTCCTGAGCTTTCCCACGTGATAGAAATCCTGGATTGCCGTTACTAAGGGTGATTTCTATGTGCCCTCTGGTTGAAAAGAGGCTGTTAACCTATGGGTGCGCTAGAGACTATTATATTTGAAACTGCTTTTAACCTGGTCTGGCCTCCTGCACGTCTTTCCCTCCTGTAGTAGTTGGTGAGAACCTTCTCTGGATTGCCGCTACCACAGGGGATTTCTGTGGGTCCTGGCCCTCGGGTTGGTTGCTGTTACAGGGGTCCGGGAGACTAGAATCTCCTCGGAAAACTGGTGTTTTCTGCTGGGCTCCTTAGTAGACTCGGACTCCGGTGTCCGGGTTGCTTTCTGGGGTGAGCCGGTATGGCTCCTCTGCCCCCAGTCTGCTCTGGTCTTTGTTGCTTCCTCGCCTTGCTTTCGACCCTCACTCTAGGGTTCCTGACACTAGCTAGGCGGTACTCTGGCTCAGGCCTAGCGTGGCTCCGACAGCAGACGTTCTTTATAGTACTGCTCCATGCTGCACGGACTGACTCTTCACAGTCCTCTCTGGAACTGTACTGCCTGACTCCGCCTCAAGCACCTGTATTTATAGGGGATCTTGCTTAAAGGCAGCAAGTAGAGCTCCCCTTACAGGCCTGGGGTGGAAGGTGTTGAGTGTGTAGGTTACCTGTTGTGGAAATCCCTCCAAGTCCTAGATGTTCTGTGGCTACCTGTACTGCAGGGTGCCACACTGTGCCCATGAATAAATAATTGCTCCTCCTCACTGTTCCCTGCACAAAGTATGATGTACACACTATCCCTCTTCTCATACATGTCCTCCACACTGCCCTCTCACTTTCCATACTGGGACCCCTCATCAGACTATTCTCTAACACTGTGTCTCCCCATAATGCCCATTCTCTATACTGTTCTCTGTCATCAAACTTCCCTCCTCTGCCTAGTATCCACTCCTAGCTATGGCCTCACACTGTCTCCACACATGATGACCTCTCTCCATACAGCCACACACTACTCAGTCTCTATTCTGTACCCCCTTACATTTTTCTCATCCCCTGTTTTCTTACTACCTCATCCCCCCCACTACTCCATATACTGTGCCAGCAGCCATCTGACCCTGACTCCATATAATGTGCTCACACCCATCCCCCTCACTCCGCACACTGTGTTTACACCCATTTCCCCACCTCACTCCCCATATGGTGTTGGCCACCATCCCCCCTCTCTCCACATACTGTTCCACAGCCAACTCCCCCTCACTCTTCATACTATACTGTCCTCCGCATACTGTGTCCATACCCTTCAACCCTCTCTCGATATTCTGTGTCCTCAAATTCCCCCCATTTGCTCCCCATGACTCACCGTGGCCGGGACTCCGGTTTAGACAGGCGATGCTTCCTTCCTCCTTGTCATGGGTGGACCGCGCCTGCCGGTAGTGGGGCCCGGTTGAGTGCAGATCAAAAGTTGAAGACGTCTTGTAAGGAACAGATTAAAGGGGTTTAATTTATTCGTGACGCCACCTATGAGTAGTTTCGGTAATCGTTACCAACGCTGCGGAACCTCCGGGGGATGGACAGCAGCAAGATGGAACGCTCCCCACAGACTGAGCGGTGATCCCCGGAGGCTGGAGCTGCTTAAGATGTTGTGCGGCAGCTGCGGTTACCTTGTAATGCGGACGGACAGTTCATAAGGAAGCACGGACACAGAAAGTCTCTGCAACGGGTCTTTACTGTAACCAGCAGGCAGTACATGGTATACAGTTAACAGGTAGTGGACCGGGTGGACTCAGCAGTGATAGTGTCCCTCAGAGATCCGCAAGTGTTCCTCCATTCTAACTAAGTGATTGCCAGTGTCGCCCAGGAATACCAGGTCGGGTACGGGGAGGCTGCTTCAATGCCCTATCCAAGTTGTACGTTGTGGATGTTTTGGGGAGCCTTGGATCCCTCGGTGGGTACACCGCTGGTTAGACGACTGGAAGTTGGCTGGTGGTGGGGTGCTCCTGTGAAGCTGCTCCTCCACGCTTCTGGTTCGCGTAGCAGAGGTGAACTGCTGCCAGCTTCGTTACCAGTGAACCGGCTGTGAATTGTGGGCACGGGAGTCTTTTGGGAACCCGTGGTAATGATGCCCGATCCCGGTTGTTGAGGCCTCAGGTGCTGACACCCGACCGGTGACGGCCCGGGGGCTGCACGGGGTGCGGAGCCCCCGCTCCTACTCCAAGTTCTAGACTGCTCAGGTCAAGTTCTAGACTCCTTCTCTATGACTAAAGAGTCAGTTTCTCCTACACACTTCCCTAGCACTCCGCCCACCAGGACCCTGGATTGGTCCTCTGTTCTAGGTGATGCATGCAGGGTTGGATCTCAAAGTTAACTAGATCACTGCTGTGTCAGAGAATATTGCGGCTGCATTTATGGCTGCAATACCCTCTTGTGACGCACTCGTTGCGGGGCGCCACACTCCCCCTTGGTTGAATACGCTTGTCCCCAAGCGTCACACTACCCACATTACAGAGGTTTTATATTTTATAACAGGTAATACACTTTTATTAATAACGAAAAACAGGTAAAGATATGCTTGGTTGGTATAAAGCAAAGTAAACAGGTGAAACACTTTGTGCGGACCCAGCGGGCGATTGACTGTCCTTAGGTAAAAGTTCAGGCTGTGACCGCAAGATCACACAGTCAGTGCTTAACAGGAACAGAGTCATTGAGTGAGTCCAAGTCTTAAAGTCACTGGCGCGGAGAATGATGGCGCACCCGGATAGCGAACCACCCATCTGGACAAGCATAGCGTTCATAGGTGATTATATCGCCCCGGTATAGGTCGCGATCGGGATGTCCTCTGGGCAAGTGTGACTCAACGTCCCGGCGCCCAACAAACACCTCCTCATTCAAACCCACCTCCCAAGTGAACCCCCACCCGGTATGTAAGTTAAAGGTGGAAATTCTACCTTCGCGGCGGAGTTCATCAGGCAGCGGCGGTTGGCGGCGAGCCTCGGCACAGGCCTGCATGTTGGCGCGTTCACGGGCTTGCCACTCCTCTTGTCGTCGCTGGCGTACATCTCCGTCGGCACGGCTCGGGGTGTAAAGATGAGCGATGGAGCTGGTGGTTTGGCGGGAAACTTGGACTTGGCGGGCAGTCTGGGCTGGCACCCGCTGGAACGGCACAGGGGAAGGTGTCGGCGTTGCACCCGACCAGTGTACCCGAGTTGTATGCCCAGTAGGAAGTTCCTCGGTGTCTCCCCAAGTGAACCCGGTGTCGAGATCCTCAGCGATGCTACGGGTCTCGTCGTCATCCTCCTCGACCTCTCCTTTGATGACTACATCAGGCTGCTCGATGGCTGGAGATGTTGAAGCTGGTTCCTCTGTACAACAGGGCGGTGGTGCTGCGGAGCCTTCTAGGCTGCCTGCCTCTTCATCTGTAACTGTAGGTAGAGTGGTCTCAATCCCGGTTACCAGGTAGGCCTCGGCAATAGCGAAGGAAGCCTCCGGTATGGGGACAAAACAGGCAACAGTCTCTGTAGTTGTGAAACACGTCGCGGGTTCCTCGGTGGGAACCTAGTAAAGATCAAGTTCTTCCGTGGAGCGTATTATAAGCTCCGGCTCAGGAACGGGGTCGGCTGCGGTATTAATCGCGGGAACGAGCTGAGCTGTGGCCTCCACTGGAATGATGCAGTCAATTGGCTCGGGTGACGAAGCAGGACAGGTGGTGGGCGACGGTGAGGCGGTTGAGAAGCTGGCGACGTCGTCTGGGCCTGGAGTAGCGGTACCCGGTCGGCTCTGCTGCATCGCATGGTGTAGTCGTCTGCCTAGGGTCGCGCTCCAGCTGCGAATCGTCCATTCTACAGTCTCAAGCAACCGCACCCAGAGGTCTTGCAGAGCCTCTAGCCAGAAGTCGGGGCTGCCATCAATGGTAAAGGCAGGACCCGGACCCGGTTGGCCTATGGCTGCTCTGGCCTCCGCCTCGACCTCCCGCATTAGGTCTTGGAGTCTCGTGCTGGCCATTCTCTTCTTTTGGAGGGAAACCACACCCGTTCAACCGGTAACCGTTCTGGTAGAGAGCTGGTGAAGAAGGTCTGTGACACTCCCATTTCCTCTGGGCTTTTGTAGTCCAATGGTGGGAAAAGTCTTTGGGGTCCGCCCCCATGGTTGATTCGAGCAATCAGGGTGGACAAAGAGTTTGGCGCCTTTTGTCTTTAGCCCTCCCACGATGAGGGGGGGTTCACTCACTCCTGGGCTTGCACGTGGCGGATTCTTGTGGCGGGAACGCCATCTTGGGCGCCATCTTGGCCCAACGGTAAAAAGGCGGGAAAGTTCTTTTAGGGATGAACAAAGTCCAAATTGTAGACAATAAAGTCATTTTTAAGCACATTATACCCGTTAGGGAACGGGCCTGCTCGTATCCTGTTCGTGACGCCATTTTCTGACTCACCGTGGCCGGGACTCCGGTTTAGACAGGCGATGCTTCCTTCCTCCTTGTCACGGGTGGACCGCGCCTGCCGGTAGTGGGGCCCGGTTGAGTGCAGATCAAAAGTTGAAGACGTCTTGTAAGGAACAGATTAAAGGGGTTTAATTTATTCGTGACGCCACCTATGAGTAGTTTCGGTAATCGTTACCGACGCTGCGGAACCTCTGGGGGATGGACAGCAGCAAGATGGAACGCTCCTCACAGGCTGAGCGGTGATCCCCGGAGGCTGGAGCTGCTTCAGATGTTGTGCGGCAGCTGCGGTTACCTTGTAATGCGGACGGACAGTTCATAAGGAAGCACGGACACAGAAAGTCTCTGCAACGGGTCTTTACTGTAACCAGCAGGCAGTACATGGTATACAGTTAACAGGTAGTGGACCGGGTGGACTCAGCAGTGATAGTGTCCCTCAGAGATCCGCAAGTGTTCCTCCATTCTAACTAAGTGATTGCCAGTGTCGCCCAGGAATACCAGGTCGGGTACGGGGAGGCTGCTTCAATGCCCTATCCAAGTTGTACGTTGTGGATGTTTTGGGGAGCCTTGGATCCCTCGGTGGGTACACCGCTGGTTAGACGACTGGAAGTTGGCTGGTGGTGGGGTGCTCCTGTGAAGCTGCTCCTCCACGCTTCTGGTTCGCGTAGCAGAGGTGAACTGCTGCCAGCTTCGTTACCAGTGAACCGGCTGTGAATTGTGGGCACGGGAGTCTTTTGGGAACCCGTGGTAATGATGCCCGATCCCGGTTGTTGAGGCCTCAGGTGCTGACACCCGACCGGTGACGGCCCGGGGGCTGCACGGGGTGCGGAGCCCCCGCTCCTACTTTAAGTTCTAGACTGCTCAGGTCAAGTTCTAGACTCCTTCTCTATGACTAAAGAGTCAGTTCTCCTACACACTTCCCTAGCACTCCACCCACCAGGACCCTGGATTGGTCCTCTGTTCTAGGTGATGCATGCAGGGTTGGATCTCAAAGTTAACTAGATCACTGCTGTGTCAGAGAATATTGCGGCTGCATTTATGGCTGCAATACCCTCTTGTAACGCACTCGTTGCGGGGCGCCACATCCACATACACACACCCACCCTCTTCCCCATTTACTCCTCATACATCCCTAACTTCTACCATATTTGCTCCTCATACACTCCCACCCTCTCTCCCTCACTTGATCATCATACACTCCCCACCCTCTCTCCCTTCCCCTAATTACATGAAACCTTTGGTGACTTCAGCTTCTGCAGAGCACTTATCACCAGCCCTCTGTGTCAGCAGTGTGATCATCTGATCTGATCATGCAGCTGATGTCGCCCTTACCCAGAAGTGCCAGGAATCATGGTTTCAAGTGTATTCACGTCTGTACAGAGTCAGCGCACTACAGTTTCTTTGAGCCGATGTTAGCTTGACAACGCTTAGAGAATAGCCGGTGCACTCCACGAGGGAGGCGCAAAATACAGCTGCCGAGGAGAAACTCAGACTGCAATGTCTTGCAGGTTGACAATGACCTCCTGCCTACTACACCCAGGGAAAATGCCACGCAAGGCCCCCCTTATATACGCCTCCGGTTTGCCAAGTTAGTAATAGGGGTGTCTGATAGACACCTATTCATTACTAACATCAGGGCTTGATGCCAGCTGTCAATTCACAGCTGACATCAACCCCATTAACCTATCACCCAGATTTCCAATGCACCAAGGCAATTGAGAAGAGCCAGTTAAAGCGCCACAATTGACACATCTAATGCATTATGTCACTTCTGGGGCAGCTTGGGGCTGGTATGTTAAGCCTGGGAAGTGCCAAATAACTATGGCCCTTCCCACCCTGATAATACCAGACCCCGGCTGTCTGCTTTACCATTGCTGATTATCAAAAGTAGGGGGAGCGCACACGGTTTTTCTTAAATAATTTCTTTAAATACCTTTAAAAAAATGGCATGAGATCCGCACTATTTTTGATAACCAGCTTCGGTAAAGCAGACAGCTGAAGGTTGCACCCCGCAGCTGTCTGTTTTAATTACACTTGTTATCAAAAATAGGTGGGGGCCAATGTCTTTTTTTTTTTATTTACTCTATTTCCACATGTTTGTGTGGCGCCTCTGTGGATCTAGTCGCCACAGAGGTACTGCACCACAGCCAGAGGTGTAGTACCACACTCTCGGTTAAGTGGGGGACACTGACCGATATCCAGATACCCAGGCCAACACTACACTCCTAAGGAAGAGCACAGTTCATGTTCCTGTCTGGAGAGGAGGAACCAAGGTAGAAGGGATTGATGGAGAACAGAGTTTGGCGGAGCACCAAGGTAGGACACACGTTAGTAATGTGGAACACGTGATGGACGATTGGGTGGCTGGAAAGAGCTGAAGGAGTCTGTGAGGGCCAGAGTGTCTGTCAGAGAGGGACAACATCTAGAAAGATCAATAAAAAAGAGGAGGGGGAACAAGAGGCACAATAGTGCCTTATCACTAGTGACACCAATGTCAAGGTGATGTATAGGGGTTCCACTCACCTATGCCAGTTGTGAGACCCACAACTGGTTTGAAGGCATGTAATCATGTACTGATGGCTGCCGCTGGACTTCCACCGTCCACTCACTCGTGGAGACACATCAGAGGAAGGTGCCAGGAGGGCACCGAAACGCGTCGGAGAGAATAAAGGAGAACTGTTTGAACATCACCAACACGTGTGTTCTTTGGAGTCTCGTCTTAACCTGGCAGCGCGGACCGTTTAACACCCTTTTTCCCAGCAACATCTTAACATCTAGAAAGAGACGTCCAGGGGACTGGAGACAGTGGGAGCTCTTCCCAAGACCTGGGAGAAGCAAGACCAGACAGAGGAGAGTGAGAGAGGGTGCTCCAAAAGATGGAAGGGGTCCCAGGGGACTGGGTAGTGAGCAATCCACCCTGGAATGCCTGCATCCACAGTGACCGAAACCGTGTGGAGGGACCAGGCTGCAGAGTTAGGGTACCTTTACACGCCGCTACGGCAGGATGGATGCATCCCGCTACAGGCTACAAATGTAGCTTGTAGCGCCAATATAGCCCGTCGTAGCGGCGTCTGAAGACGTGACGATACAGCCGGCAACAGATACATCTGTTTACGACCTCTGCTCGAAAACAGAGAGCTACAAAGCCGATGGTAGCAAGATGCATCGGCGTGTAAAGACGTTACGGAAGGGAACTCTGGACACCCTGCGATGTAGCTGCAATGTAGCTAAGGCGTGACCCTGGCTCCGTGTTACCGCGCCCCATGTGCGATCATTGGTGGAAGCTGCTGCATGACGATTGGTAGTCGCTGCATAGGGAGGCATATTTAAGGAGCTGACCAGTCACACTACACAATCGCTCGAGCGTGCTGTATTAATCAGCCTCCTGCGATGCCTGCCCAATCAGGATGTTATTGCTTTGTCCTATCAGCGTACGGACGGCTCGTAATCCACAATTGTGGCACGCCTATGTGCTGTCCCTGCTGCACCAGGTACGCCCATAGTAGCTGGTTATAGCGGTGTGTAAATGAGCTACAGATGGCTACTTGAGACACCCGGCGATGTATCTAGCTATAGATGTCACGTAGCGTAGCGCACCTTATGGCGGCGTGTAAAGGTGATGCGTTGAGCGTTTGTAACCGTTTGAGCGTGCTCGTGCACGTGAAGTAGCGGGATGCATCCATCCTGCCGTAGCGGTGTGTAAAGGTACCCTAAGGGGTACCAGGCCCCAGACTAGTGGAGAACAACCAGGCTCAGCTAGCTACCCAGAGGCTGCGGTATCACCAAGTAGGGTCTTGTAGGGTCAAGGGACTGGCACTGAAATAACCCTACGAAGGCCTGTGGCCACTGGCTCGGGGCACTGTGTGTGAGGCGCAGGGCAGGAGGGTGAAGCAAGCACAGAAGAAGAGACGACCGTGAAAGGACAGTAAAAGAAGGTAACAGTTGAGTGCCACCACGTTACCCTGGAGTTAGCTGGATCCCCTTCTCCACCTCCAAGGACTTAGATCTCCGTGAGTTGTTGCGACAATGATGACTGCTGTAACCAGGAACTACAAAGCTGTGAGTAAACATCTTGAGACTCCACCCCGCTGTGTCTGTTACTTTCTTGCAGCGCTATTAACCCTGCGCTGTAACATCGGCACCAACTCACTTACAAACATCTGCTGCCATGGGGTCAGCCCTATTTGTGGAGGGCTTTCCAACCAAGCAGCTTTTTCACCGACCCCAGAGGAACTGTGTAGCAGCAGCGGCCACAACCCGTTGGTGGCATCATGTGAACAAGCATCCCCAGGTCTAGTAACCCCTTTCCTGAGAAGCCACCTTCCCTCCTCACTAATCCCCGAAGCAGAGTCCCCTTCCACTTTTTTTGGCAGCTCCGGGGCCACGGACTGGGTCACGTCACCGTGACATCCCTAGCAACAACACCGTCAGGACCCGGCTCTGAGTACCCCACGACCCCCACCGGGTGAGTCATTTGCATGGCAATTGACTCCATTTTGCTTCCTCTTCCAGCCCCCTAGCCACAGAAGTTCTGGTCCCCTTTGATTTGTATGGAGTTCGGAGTCTGGGGTCAAGTTCGGGTCAAGTCCCGAACCAAACTTTCTTTTAAGGTCCGTCTGAATCCAGCAAACATTCATGGGTCCACTCATCACAAATTATTACATGTAACTTAATTCATAGAAATCTCTGGATTGATTGCCAACATCTGGTGGTGAGAAATTCATGTCAATATTACCTTTAGAAATACGGTTACTTATAAAATTGTGCTAATTTCATCCATTGTATATGTCCTATAAATGGAGTCTACACCTATATAGATGTGGTATTGTCTGTCCCATCATAGTTCCCACTTCCACGATTGGATGGCTAGCTTATAATTATACCTGGTTAATTAAAACATAGTCAAATGGAAAGGTCAGAGCAGTGAATGTTATTAGTTCCCGGTCTGCAATTTCTTATATCACCGGAGCTGTCTCAGGCAGCCAAATCTGAAAATGTCACATTATCCATTATCACTTTCAATTTCTAAGGTTCAAATTGGAAAAAGTAGATCGAAAGTGATATCCTTTGACAACCTGCTTAATGGAAATACATTGCTAGCTTGTCAAACCGCTACAATATTATTTAATGTACTCTATAAATTAACTATACGGTATATATTAACTATATATATATGTATAATCAGTAATATCATCGAACTGGAGATGTCATATGTCACTACCAGAGGAAGACCCATTCTATCCACTTTTTTGGTTTCCTTATCACTTTGTATTCCCTCATCATTTTTCTTTCTTTGCAAATTTTCAGTATATTGTTACTAATGAGCATATTCTGGCGCCCTTGTGGTCTTGCTGCTATAGATGGTATTTCTTCACAATCAATTGTAATGACATGTCTGAAGGGAATTGGAGCTCCCACTGCTGGAAGTCTGAAGCATTCACACAGCCTGAACTCTAACCAGGAGACTGAGCACTGGATGCCTTATTTGGGCAATGACTCACTCACTGGTGAGGTGAAACGGTTAGTGTCATTTCAGTGTTTTAGTACGACTGAGAAGAGTGAAGGAGAGAGATCCTGTCTAGAGGGAGCTGAGAAGCACTACAGATGGATCAGCTGCAGAATACCAGTCCCTAGGCTACTCAGGGATTACAAAGCCTGAGGGCAGAAGCTGGAAGCTAGTGAGTTCCATGCTCACCAGCCACTTAAGTTGAGCTTCCTGGGGCATCAGCAATACAAAGGGCTGGAGAACTGCTGAAAGGTACACTTAACCACAAACCTTGCATTGCTAAGCCCGGCTGGTGGTGACTCACAGCAACTAAGAGGGAGTAAACGACAGCTTAAAGGCACTTAGAAATCTATTAAACCACTGGAGTCAGTAGGAAAGCTATGTGAAAAGAAACATAAAAAAGCGCAACAATGAACAGCAGCCAGTGGTGTAGTGGGATAGATTAACCCATCTGGGGGTTTTCTGCACACCTGGGTGAGTTGTGCACCACTGCACAACCCCGGTGATGTGTGTTGTCTGTGGACAGATGACTCAGATGACTCTTCAGGCCGCTCACGTGACCGCGACGTCAGCAGAAACACGTCATCACAGGTCCTTAGTTTTGGAAGCGGTGGCTATAGCCCTGTGCTGCTCCTGCTGCAAACCCTCGGATGGAAATATGATAATTGCGGGGTTAAAAAGCGGTCAAATAAGGAGCACTGGTGCATATAGACCACACTGGTGTAAAGGATGGTTAGAAACATTTACTATACCACTACGCGTTTTGGCGGTGGACTGCTGTCTTCTTGCCATTTAAAATGCAGCCATTCACTACATCACACTGCCCAATACTGCCATCAGTGTTGGGTAGTGTGATGTAGTGAATGGCTGCATTTTAAATGGCAAGAAGGCAGCAGTCTGCCGCCGAAACGCGTAGTGGTATAATAAAGGTTTCTAACCATCTTTGTTGCCAGTGTGGTCTATATGCCCCAGTGTTCCTTATTTGACTACTATTTTTCTCCCATAAGTAGGAAAGCTATATCTCTCACCCAGCATAGCAGACTACAGTTCATCACACTGGCCAGACCACATACCTGTTGGAAGTGGTACTACTCTGGAACTGCTTTAACATTTTCAGTAAATGGTAAAGCAAAAGACTGTTTCCTGCTGCTTATTTCTCTGCTACCCTGCATCCCATCATTCCTACTACTTCCATCATCATCCCCTAGGAGCCAGCCCAGTTTGGGTAGCGTTTAACACTTACACTACCACTCCATCTATCTCCCAGGGGTTATCTGCAATGTCTGCCACCGAAAGACTGAAAATCCCAACTGGCGTCACAAACATATGATTTTCTTATTATTTTTATTTCTCTATTTTTCCATGTGAGCCATTTTACTGTATATAAGAGGCTGTGGGGTACATCTTACTTTATATTGGGCTGTTGAGGCCTCATACTGTGTATTATAAGAAACTGTGAGGAGATTATCTTGTATATTGGGACTCCATACTATATATAGGAGAATGTGGGGGACATACTGCATATAGGGAGCTGTAGGGCCATCATACTTTATACAGCAGGTTGTGGGTCCCACACTGAATATAGGGGTTGTAAAGACACCATTCTGTATAAGGGAATTATGAACACCATGATACTATATATAGGGCACCAGTGGGGAACATCATACTGTATATAGGGAGCTGTGGGGCATACTGTGTGGAGCAATGGGGCGATTATACTGTATACAGATAACTGTGGGGGAATATACTGTATATAGGGAACGTTGGGGAACATTATAATGTATATAGGGAAGCTGTGGGGAACTTCATGTTGTGTATAGGGGGCTGTTATGGCAATAGTGGACATCATTACATTTTAGGGGCACTTATAGAATATTAAATGTTAACGTTAACATGGCATCAGATTTGTCACATATAAGCTGTCGCCACCCCTTGTAAGCCCGTATATACAGCATTCTGGAATATCATATATATAAAACCCGAAGGCCACTTCCTGTGGAATCTGGCCAACTTCCGTGACGGCCTGCGCCCTGTGTCACAGACCGGAACCGGAAGTTCCAGACCCACCGCTCACCGCGAGCCGCTGTCAAACCTGCATAGCGGCTCGCAGTGGGCGCTAAAGCGCCACCGCCACCCCCACACAGAGCCGTGTGCTCCCACCCAGGGCCGCACCGTCCACTGGACAGTGTGAGCCCTGAGTCCAGAGCGCCGGCAGCCAGGGGGAGCGGCATCACATAAGGGGGCGGCGCCACCAACATCAGCGGCGGCCTCAGCACAGACGGACGCTGTAAGAGGGCGCGCGCCCTGTGGCACTGTAGGCTGCAGGGCGGCGGCGCCGAGCGGACGCTGCAGGGCCGGCGGGGCTGACACCGGCCTCCGATCGGCTCAGGCGGCAGGGTGGCTACATGCACCCTCCCACCAACATCCGGGAACCGGCCCGCCCCACACTCCGATGTGCGGCCTCCGCCGGCACCGCCCACTCTCCTCCTCCATCAGGGACCACACAGCCCCGCCGACAGCCCGGTGCGTGTTCTGCCTCCCCTCTCCTATGCCCCCCCAGCCTCCCCTCTCCTGTGCCCCCCAGCCTCCCCTCTCCTGTGCCCCCCCATCCTCCCCTTTCCTGTGCCCCCCCATCCTCCCCTTTCCTGTGCACCCCCAGCCTCCCCTTTCCTGTGCCCCCCAGCCTCCCCTTTCCTGTGCCCCCCAGCCTCCCCTCTCCTGTGCCCCCAGCCTCTGCTCTCCTGTGCCCCCCAAGCCTCCCCTTTCCTGTGCCCCCCAGCCTCCCCTTTCCTGTGCCCCCCAGCCTCCCCTTTCCTGTGCCCCCCAGCCTCCACTTTCCTGTGCCCCCCAGCCTCCACTTTCCTGTGCCCCCCAGCCTCCCCTCTCCTGTGCCCCCCCCAGCCTCCCCTCTCCTGTGCCCCCCCAGCCTCCCCTCTTCTGTGCCCCCCAGCCTCTCCTCTGCCTCCGCTCTTCTCCAGCCTCCGCTCTCCTCTGCCTCCGCTCTTCTCCAGCCTCCGCTCTTCTCCAGCCTCCGCTCTCCCCTGCCTCCGCTCTCCCCTGCCTCCGCTCCCCTCTGCCCTCCAGCCTCCGCTCTCCTCTGCCCTCCAGCCTCCGCTCGCCTCCGCTCGCCTCCGCTCTCCTTTGCCCTCCAGCCTCCGCTCTCCTCTGCCTCCGCTCTCCTCTGCCTCCGCTCTCCTCTGCCCTCCAGCCTCCGCTCTCCTCTGCCCTCCAGCCTCCGCTCTCCTCTGCCCTCCAGCCTCCGCTCTCCTCCAGCCTCCGCTCTTCTCCTGCCTCCGCTCTTCTCCTGCCTCCGCTCTTCTCCTGCCTCCGCTCTTCTCCTGCCTCCGCTCTCCCCCTCTCCCCTGCCTCCGCTCTCCCCTGCCTCCGCTCTCCCCTGCCTCCGCTCTTCTCCAGCCTCCGCTCTTCTCCAGCCTCCGCTCTCCCCTGCCTCCGCTCTCCCCTGCCTCCACTCTCCCCTGCCTCCACTCTCCCCTGCCTCCGCTCTCCCCTGCCCTCCAGCCTCCGCTCTCCCCTGCCTCCGCTCTCCCCTGCCTCCGCTCTCCCCTGCCTCCGCTCTCCCCTGCCTCCGTTCTCCCCTGCCTCCGCTCTTCTCCAGCCTCCGCTCTCCCTTGCCTCCGCTCTCCCCTAGCCTCCGCTCTTCTCCAGCCTCCGCTCTTCTCCAGCCTCCGCTCTTCCCTAGCCTCCGCTCTTCTCCTGCCTCCGCTCTTCTCCTGCCTCCGCTCTTCTCCTGCCTCCGCTCTTCTCCTGCCTCCGCTCTCCCCTCTCCCCTGCCTCCGCTCTCCCCTGCCTCCGCTCTCTCCCTGCCTCCGCTCACCCCTGCCTCCGCTCTTCTCCCTGCCCCTCCGCTCTCTCTCCAGCCTCCGCTCTCCCCTAGCCTCCGCTCTCCCCTGCCTCCGCTCTCCCCTGCCTCCGCTCTCCCCTGCCTCCGCTCTCTCCAGCCTCCGCTCTCTCCCCCAGCCTCCGCTCTCCCCAATGCCTCCGCTCTCCTCTGCCCCTCCAGCCTCCGCTCTCCCCTGCCTCCGCTCTCCCCTGCCTCCGCTCTCTCCCCTGCCTCCGCTCTCCTCTGCCCTCCAGCCTCCGCTCTCCCCCTGCCTCCGCTCTCCCTCTGCCCTCCACCTCCGCTCTCCCCTGCCTCCGCTCTCCCCTGTCTCCGCTCTCCCCTGCCTCCGCTCTCCCCTGCCTCCGCTCTCCCCTGCCTCCGCTCTCCTCTGCCCTCCACCTCCGCTCTCCCTGCCTCCGCTCTCCCCTGCCTCCTGCTCTCCCCTGCCTCCGTTCTCCCCTGACCCCTTCCTCCTCTAACCCCTCAGTTTCTGCCTCCTCCGTCCTCTGCCTCCTCCCTCCTCTGCCCCCTCCAGCCTCTGCCCCTCCACGCCTCTGCACTCACTCCTGTGACCACTGAGCCACCGCTCTCACTGCTGACCACTGAGCCACCGCACTCACTGCTGACCACTGAGCCACCGCACTCACTGCTGACACTGAGCCACCGCACTCACTGCTGACCACTGAGCCACCGCACTCATTGCTGACCACTGAGCCGCCTGTATACACACAATTAATTTCACAGCACTCCCCTATTACTAAATAAACTATATATAGATTCTAGACTACCCGATTCTTTAGAATCGGGCCACCATCTAGTCATATATAAGTCACCATGACAATCTGTATAACATAAAAAAACAGCTTTTATTACACTTACCCGGGGTTGGTCCAGTCCGATGGGTGTCAATGGTCTTTGTCCGACATCTTCTTTCTTCCTGTGATTGCCGTCCTCTTCTCTGGTTCTAGTGGGTGACGCGTCCCACATCATCCACACAGTCCCCTCCATTGTGTTCCTGTGCACTTCTATCTGCCCTGCTAAGGACAAAGTATTGTAATGCGTAGGAGCAGGGAATGGTCAAAGAACAACCGCGCATGTACACTACGTGGGCATTCTTTGACTTTTCCCCACCCCCGCGCATTACAGTAATTTGCTCTGCCCACTGTAGGGCAGAGAGAAGTACACGAGGGAAGAAACAAAAGTCGCCAGCACTGATGGAAACAGACAAAATCTGACGTTGCACGGCAAAGTGGTGGTTAGCCACTAGGCCACTAGATCATTCCAAGTGAAATAACAAAAGGCCCAGCGCTGCCAGAAAACATATTACAATAAAAATTGTGTAAATACACTTATTGCTTCCAAACTGTAAAAAATTTGAGACATTTGGCAAAAGATTAAATAATCTTTTGAGCCACCCTGCCAATGTGAATGCATTCTCAGATAGGGTGGTCCTACTCTATAATTTTTAATTTTTATTGTGTCATAAGACCTCAAACATGAACATAAAGTGGACCATATAGAGCTAGCACTCACCTTATGCATCTCATACCTGCTGCCAAGGTGCCTGTTCAGTACGAGTGAATTAAGATAACTTAGGCCCCTGCACCTGCAGCCTACACCACAAATGTCTGGGCTTTTCACAGTTAACCCTCACTGCAGGTGTAGGGGCCTGAGTTACCTTAATTCACTTGTCCTGACATGGCACCTTGAAAGGAGGTCTGAGTTGTATAAGGTGAGTGCAAGTTTTATATGGTCCACTTTATGTTCATGTTTGAGGTCTTATGACACAATAAAAATTACAAATTATAGAGTAGGACCACCCTATCTGAGATATGCCTTGACGTTGGCAGGGTGGCTCAAAAGATTACTTAATCTTTTGAAAATGTCTCATTTTTTACAGTATTGAAGTAATGTGTGTATTTACACAATTTATTTTTCAGTATTTTGTCTCGCTGTGCTCGCTTCTTTTGTTTTTCACTTGAGAAGTGCACGAGTGCAGGAGCATAATGGGGGAAATAAAAATTATGGATAAATACATGAGGTATTGCTCCAGGTTTTTGCCAATATTCATAAATTCGCAACCCACATCTTCTCAGCACTGTATAAGTGCACTGCACAGGACAGATACCCAAATACACTAATCCAACAATACAGGCCCTGGCTGCATCCTGCATTTTATACATCAATTTAATATTTTTAATGGACATTTTTCCATTTTTATGCAGGATGTAGCCCGGTCCTATAGTATTGGTTGGGTGAATTGAGGTGTGTGTCCTTGTGGGGTGCACTTATACAGTGCTGGGCAGCCCTGATCTAATTGTACAAGCATCATCAATAGGCTTTAAGCCAGACACTGTGCACCTCACGTACTGTGTGACTGGTGCCCTATGCAAGCCTCATCTGTGAGTATGTTTAATACTATGTAGCCCCCTCTTCCATGATTTGGTAGGCTGTGAGTGGTTGTTTCATCAGTATTTTGCACATGCTGCCCCACCTTTATCATGGGGGTCTCTGTTGCATCCTGTTAGTGTATTGGTGTCTTGGGTGTTTGTAATGGCTGTTTCTTTTTCTGTGAGATTTGTTTAATTTATGTCTTTTTCTTTGAGCCTTCTTTTGCTTTTAGTAATTAATTGATGATAAATAAGTTGGATTTCTCATAGGTGCTTAGTATTAGTAATGTAAAATTTATATTGAGCAGCATAATCATAGGTCTATGGTGCCATCTAGTGGACATGAGTATGTTGTCACCATTCTAATTATTTCATACATTGTATATATGGTTAGTGAGCTACTAATTCTGTCCTTTGTCAAATGATCATGTGCAAGGGCATTTGTTTAAAAGGTTGAGTTTTTTAGGGTTCCAGGTGAAAAGGAGATGGCATCTTTTTTTTTCTACTCTTGAATTTAGTGGGAGGTAGCGCCCCCCTTGGGACTCGCTTGGCAGCAGAATTGATGCAACCAGTCTTGCTCTTAAAACAACACAATGTCCAGCAGTTTATTAATAAATGTCATAAACAGCTTGTAATGCACAGTGCTCGTGGTAATACACAGTTCACACTTTAATGGAACAATTCCAGCCTTTTTCCAATGGCAGATGTGCCTGCCCGGAAGTGTTTGCGTAGCCCTTGCTATATGGGACACGTGAGACCCTCCCAGTCTCTCTCAATGGCAGTGTCCCCACATGGGCCATGACATCTAGTCCATGACAGTGCCACCATGCACACTGACCTTACTCCATCGGTTACAGAGGCTGCTGCCGCTACAGGCCACATGGACTCCAGCCTGATCCAGGCCCAGACCAGGTTCAAGCTTCCTGAGCTCCGGGTTACTCGAGGCATCTCCCAGGTCTCCTCACCATGTTCAGGAGCTCCAAACCCTCTGTCTGGCCACAAGCCTCTTCTCAACTCAGAGGAACAGGACCTGTGCTGACCTCACAGCCCATGTGACCAGGAGGGAGTCAGACTATGTCTGATCTGACATACCCACGGGAGGAACCCAGTTCTTCAGACACTCCCATGGCTTTTCCAACCTGAAGTCTAGCACATGTAATGCATTATCTGCACCTGTGGAAGCTCCAGTCCCAACATAGTTATTTGCAAGGCAGCCAGCCGCTTCACCACAATAGTTACAATATCAACTACTTTACTTGATATCTTACCGCTGATCCAGTGTGATTTCAATAAGTGGTCTGCAGAGATATTCCAGAGATGTAATATTTGGTATACATTTCCCACTGCTGTCATGCCCTGATCTGACAATACATCTTCTTGATTTCCAGGTATGACTTCATTGTACACCACTGTATCCCATCTTCCTGTATGTCATCTGTCCTACATGCCTTGCATACTGTCTGGACTGGCATTACATCTCTGCTTTGCATTCATTCCCTGCATATGTCTGTTATGGAATGTCTCCATTGTACACCATGGTATCCCATCCTTCCTGTATGTCATCTGTCCTATGTGCCTTGCATTCTGTCTGGACTGGTAGTACATCTCTGCATTGCATTCACTCCCTGCATATGTCTGTTATGGTATGTCATATTCCCCTATCTGCTGCGTAACTTACAAATATCCAAATTCCTTTTCTTCCTGCTTGTGCCTATCCCTCCTTACCCAGGATGATTGTGTCTTTGAAGCAATGACACTTCCCCTTCTGGCATGTGGCCATTGCATTTAGAGTGGGAGCTTCCATGATGTTGGTATGCTTCAAGAAGATCTTTCCTTTGAAGCTCCATTGTGAGGGAAGTAATTTTGGGCAACTCAAGCAATAGGCCTTGACATTGTAGTCTCCGGGTATGTGAACCGCTGAGATATTATGGAGGTTCTTCTCCGCCCAGAGAAAGATCTTGTGACATTCTGAAGCTAATAAGGGACTGTTGGTTCCATCTTGTTTGTGGATATAAACCACTGATGCTAGATTGTCAGATTGGACAGGAAATTGACAGACTTTAAAGAGTGCCGGTTGTCGGGCCCCACGGGACTGGGGTACTCGGTACCGGACCGGACGGTACTAGGGAAGTCACAGGTGGCTTGGTCCGGACCGTGTCCCTGGCTCGGCAATGAAAGGGAATTATTTACAAGGGGATTGTCACGGGTGACGCCACCCACTTGGTGCGGCCAGTGATGGGCCGCCGCTGCTGCAGAACCTCCGGGGGTGATGGAGTGGCAGCGAAGATGGTATAGTTCCAGTGGGAAGAACTGTATCCCCCGGAGCAGCAAGGAGTTAAGTCTCTGGTGTGTGTAGGTGTAGCACACTTACTTGCAGGCACTGCAGGGATCTCTCCTCCTGGCTGGTGCTGACAGGCTGGATCTGTATGAGGGAGAATGGGATGCAGCTAGAGGCAGACAAGAGAGGCAATTCAGGGTTTTCCAAAGCTTTACTCGTTGTTCTCTCTCAGCAGGTTACAAGTTATTTGCAGTTCTTACAGCACAGTTACAGTTCTCAATACACGGGTGCTTTCTACTTCTGCAGCCAGGCCTCTCTCCCTATGACCCCTCACACAGTCTTTAGTGTCCCTTTCCGGGCTGTTGCTTCTCTTTCTCTGTGTTGTGCGACACTGGACAGTATGGCGGTGACTCGGGCTTCTGTGAGTCCTAGTACGTCACTGAGCTGCCTGTCCTTTGGGTTAGGGACAGGGGCGTAACTACAATAGGTGCAGGGGTTGCGATCGCTCCCGGGCCCTGCAGCCTAGGGGGGCCCCAAACGTCCCTTTGGCCCATAGCAAAAGACTAATACTACTAAAGATTTGCAATAATTGGGGGCCCCGTTGGAGCTTTCGCATCGGGGCCCCGAGGCCTGAAGTTACGCCACTGGTTAGGGATCTCAATCTGGAACTCAGACCCCTCGTCGTGTTATCTGGGGATGCCGGGTGAACTACGGTCCCCTTTAGAGCCGACACTCTACTTTAGCCCAGCCTCCAGTAGTCCTCAGCACGAGGCCCTACCAGGCTCCTTCTCTCTGTTCCTTCTGGTATTATAGGAGGGCTTCTCCGCCTGCAGTTGGTTGCTTTAGCTGTGTTTCTAGGGCCCCGGGTTACACCGTCCCTCTCGGCTCTCTCACACTCCTGGGTATCTGACTCTGGATGGGCTTTTCTCTCTCCTCTGGCTCGCACTGGCTCAGTACAGATTCTGCGCTCCGTGTGTCTTCACTCTTCCAGGCAGTGTGACTCTCTACTGCTCAGCTTCAGCTCAACCTGCTGCTGTTCTCTGGCCTTTTCATCTCAGCTCACTCTGCTGCTCTTGGTCTTTACAGCTCAGCCTACTGTGGTCTACTGAACTCCTTCACTCCTCCCCCTTCCTATATACTGTCAGTCACCTGACCTCTGGTGTGCCCAACCCACTCCTCTGATCCACCACCCCTCCGATCTCATATAGTCTCTAATCTCAGGGCTGGATGTAACCTCTCTGACACGTGGGTTGTGTGGGCTGTGAGAGTGTTAGTGTTTAACAATGTCCTACCTGCCTGGCTGCAGTTCCCTTTGTGGCCTCCTGGACGCAGGGGCGCCACATTAGTCTTATTGCCCTCAACTTTGAGGTTGGATGATAAGCTGGTTACTTGCTCTGACCATGATCTCAGCACTGAACTGTCACTGAAGCACAAGATATTTGCTAGGAGAGCACAGGAGTGATGCTTGGTCCATGGCACTGCTTCTATGGATGATGACAGTATCCCCAAGACTCTCATAGCTGCTCTGACCAAGACTAGAGCCGAGCGAGCTAGATGAGACAGACTGATGTGAAGTTACTGAAGTCTTTTGCTGCTCAAATTCAGAGAAACAGTGAGAGTACATGACAAACCCGATGATCTTCGATCTCTTGTAAGGAACAAGCTGTGACTTTGGTCTCTTTATGAGGCATCTATGAGATGTTAGTAAACTCAGACTTCTGATGATAGCCCACTAGCTGGGGTTTGAAGAAGGCCTGTAGTGACCAGTCATCTAAATAGGGTTCTATGTAGATCCCCCCCAGAGACTGAGGGCAGCCATGAGTATCTCTGTTATTTGGTGAAGCTCCCTGGGGCTACAGAGGCCCAAAGGGGAGATAGGTGAATAGGAAGTGGTGTAACTAGAATTCCTCCATGACGGTTACCTGAAAGGACCTATGATGTGCTGGGAGAATAGGGACATGCAGACAGCATCCTGAAGATCTGTAGTTGATAACCAGTTGTCCCTCAGCACAACCGATAGTACTGATCAAGTGGTCTTCATTCTGAACTATTTCTTTATCAAGAAAGTGAGCTCTATTACTAGACGTCATCTCTCTCCAGATTTGGGGACTGGAGACAGAGGGAGGTACACTTCCAGCCCTCCTTGATGAGGTGGTACTTCTGCTAGTGCCCCTTTCTGTAGGAATTCTTGTACTATATTCCATACCATCGTATTCCCGTCCTGATTCTCCACCAGAGCTTTAAGGACATCTTCCAGTTGGGACTGAACAAACTTAAAGTCTGGAATGGTGGACTGCAGAAATACATCATCACTGGTCCATTATTTGATCCACAGCGCATTTCTGGAGGCGTTTGTAGCGACCAGAGATTTGAAGGCCCCTTTTAGTGTAATAAGTGAGGCATTGCAGAAAATGAATTATGTCTTATCGTGCGACCAGGGGTGCAACTACCACAGGCACAGGAGCCACAATTGCACCCGAGCCCTGGAGGACAGGGGGCCTCAAATGTCCCCTTGGCCTACAGAAAAAAAACACTGTCACTAAAGATCTGCAACAATTGGGGGCCCCGCCGGAGCCACTGTACCGGGGCCCATAAGCCCCAAGCCACGTCATTCCGTGCAACCTCTTTAGGAGGGGATCTGCTTTCCTGACTATAGAGTCTGTTAAGGAGAAATGACTTCTGCAGGAAAAAGTGACTTTTTATTTTTTTGGATAGCCTGGCTACAGCCAGATACTGTGGCGCCCCTGTAGTTTGGTCGCCACAGAGGTACTGCACCTGAGCCATAGGTGTGGTATCCCACTCCCAGGTAAGAAGGGACATAAACCCGAGACACACACCTACACCTAAGACGCATCCTAACTCTAGGCTTGGTGATCTTGGGCAGACCCCATTCAGTGAGGGCCCCATCTTCAGGCTGGAGGAGGGAGTAGGTAGAGGGGGTGATAACATAAGGTAGAAAAGGCAGAGAGCAAGAGGAGGAGAGATCAGTCCAGAGAGGAGTCCAGAGAGAGTAGTCCAGTAGCCTGGGAGTAGAAAGGAGAACACCTAGAAGAATGCAGCTCTAGGGAAAGCTCACGCCAGGGAAGTGGGACCGGGGAGAAGGTCGCCATGGAGCCCTGGCTGGAGGAACCCGATTTCCTAATCACCCGAGGTGGTTGCTGGGGGAGCTGGGTTGCAAAAGGGGACCGGCCCTGATCTAGCAACATACTTTAAGTTGGAGTTAGGAAACCGGAGGCCACTGCACCTGCATGGGCAGTGGCTACAGACAGGTGCATATTCTGCAAAACGGTGGCTATGTCTAGGGTCAGGGGACGTTTTGCCTTTTGTGAAGCCCCTGACCTGTGTGTAACTTGGCCTGGCCTCCTCTGCTCTTCTGTCAATTGTGTGTTGTAGTGGGAAACCTTCGTGTGGACTTCCGCTATATCCTCTCCTGCGGTGGGTGGCTCTCTTCTTGGTTGCTGTACAGGTGTTCGGGAGACTGGAGTCTCCACGGTGAACTTGTGTTTCTGCTGGGCTAACTGCTCTCCTGCAGACTCGGACTCCGGTGTCCGGGTGGCTTTCTGGGGTGAACCGGTATGGCTTCTCTGCCCCCAGTTTGCTGTTTCTCTGTTACTTTACACCTTGCCTTCGAGCTCACTCTTAGGCCCCTGCACTGGCTAGGTTGGTAACTGCTCAGTCGTCAACTGGCTCGGGCCTAGCGTGGCTCCGACACACTAGGACGTCTTCACAGTTCTCCTAGCGACTGCACACTCTGACTAACTCTGCTCCCAGCACCGGTATTTATAGGGGATCTTGCTTAAAGGTAGCAAGTGGGGCTCCCCCTATAGGTCTGGGGTGGAAGGTGTGGTATGTGTATGGGGTACCCACTGTGGAAATCCATCCATGTTTTAGGTAGGTCTGTGGTTACCTGTACTGGCAGTGCGCCACACACCCCAAAGACCACCACCATCCCATTAAACTGTCACACTAACCCTCGTGCCCTGTTCCACCTGTGAGGAATGATATAATCCCGGCTGCCACACCATCTACCCCAGTGGTCCAAATCTTCAGCGTCGGCCATCTCTGGCCGAATACCACAGGTGGCGTCACGAGAATCCCCTGTAAATATTACCCCCCTTTACTGCACGATCAGGGCCACGAAGACAGATCACAGCCACCGTGACCTCCCCAAGAAAGTATCATCTGCCCAGCTACCGAGTAGCCCTTGGCCCTTGCGGCCATTGCAATTCACCTAGGGAGGGTGCTCCAGGCCTGGACTTGTGAAGGATCAGCCCTATAGACAGTTCTGAGTCTGGTTCCCAGATCCAGGGTTTTCTCAGGTTCAAACCACTTATAATGCAGACATTCATTCAGTAGCAGGTGAACTGAGAAGTGTTCTCCTTTAAAGCATAGTATAAGCTCTGCTGTTTTGTTTTTTTTTGCTGCTGCTGTTGCGCCTCACTGGTCGGGACGTCACGTAGGGGTACTGCACCCAGATAAGAGTGTGTGGTATTCCTGTGACTAGGGAACTGGGATGGTAATTAAAGGACCCTCACAACACTCATTCACACACACCCTAAAGTAGGGGACCGTGGGTGAATCCGCTGTAAGGAGGACCCAGTCCCGTGGGAGGAGTGCAGGGTAGAAAGCTGTGTGAGTAGGAGGGCAGTGAGGACAGTCGAGAGCTCCGTTGGGGAATGAGGAGTGAAGGACGGTGGAGAAGTCGTCGTGGCAGGAGGGAGACCTTAAGGTACCGTTACACGCCACAACTGCGTGGTAGCAACTGCCTGACACTGGGGATTTTTGTGCCTGTTGCCTTGAAATTGCTACGAAATGGCGGCGTGTAAATTGGGAAAGTTATCGGGTTTCCTGCAGTTGACTCGGATACCTATTTCTGAGCCGTGCTCAAAAACCCAAGGCAACACAAAGGCACAATTACCATGGTAGTGGCGTCTAAACGGGGCACAGGGATGGAATTTGTGTCGCCTAGTGATTTCCCAGGGGGCGTGCCACAGCGTGCCGGATACCCCACCCCATCAGCGATGATTGGTGGGGGCTACTGTGTTTCCATTGGCTGTCCCTTCACAGGGCGCCATATTTAAAGAGCTGTCCATCCACACTCCACAATTGGAATGACGTCATGTATTAGCCAGCCTTCCTGCGCAGGCTGGCCAATCATGACACTATTGCGTTGTCCAATCAGCGTATTAGTGTCACGGAATACACAACTCTGTCTATGTACTTGCGGCGCGAAAGATGTACGCCCATATTCCTATGTGGATAGCGGCGTGTGAAGCGGCAAAGGTATTCAACAGGAAATAATCCACAGGATCTGTGGGAACTTCGGGGAACAAAGATACCTTCAGTTGTAATGGTGGCGTGTACATGCGGCATCGGCGATCGGTATCAACCATCAAAAACGTGAGCGTGCACGTGCGGTTGATACCTGTTGCTAGGCACAGTGGCGGCGTGTAAAGGTACCCTTAGGGGCACCAGGTATTGCGGTACGACTACCAACCGGAGGGGTCTGGTCCCGGGACAGAGGATCGGCTCTGAGCACAGTCGCGGAGTCTAACCCCGAGCAGTCGAACCGGAGTCCCTGAGCTTCAGAATGAAGTTGCGGCCAAAGACGCGACGTGGACCTCGAAAAGGCATACCGAACTAGGGTCAGGAGGACCTAAAGGGGAGTCCTCCACTGTAGATCCGTGGGAGCCGGCTCGAGGCTCTGCGCGCGAAGGCGCTGCACAGTAGAGGGAGAAAAGAGAGCTCTAGGAGGGACCAGAGAGGAACGGCAGGTACACCACCGAGGGTCCTGAGTAAAGCATCCTGGTTCTCCAGTGACTACCCAGGCCAGGGAGCGACCTGAAAGACTGTACCATTTGTCTGCTGCCTTGAGAACCTGAAGTAAACCCGTTCAGAGTTAAAGACTGTGTCGCGTACTTTATTTCTCCCGCCTGAAGGCCGCACAGTTGCTGCAGAAAAAAGACCTGTGACTGTGCCGTGTGGTAAGCCGCCTCCATAGACTGTTCTGCAATTCCCATACACTACAAATGCCCCAGGGTTCTCGCTCCACCTAAGGGGAGCGCAACCATTTTGCTGCCCTACCATCACCCTGGAGGTCTGACCTGCAGCATCGGTTACCATACTGGAACAGTAGGTGGCATCACAAACTATTTATGTTATTTTTATTGACTCTTTTCAGCGACCACCAGGGGCACGGGAACGGGCACAGGCCCCAGTGATATTCCCTGTGAATCAATGCCCGAAATTGGGTATCCCATGGCCCTGGGGCGGGCCACTGCCTTTAGTAGGGCAAGCTGCCCAGACAAACAAAACAACCATTTTTTTGATTGAAGCATCCTTCTGCTCACTGACCGGACCTCCAGAGACAGACACCTGTAACTCCTGGAACGTAGCTGACATCTGCCAAGGCAAGGATGGCTGCAGCCTCTGATTGTAGAGCAGGATTCATCTGTGGAGTTATACAGGAGGAACATACATCCTGCATTCATCAGAGAACAGGTGAGTGCAATTGGAGCAGAGGCTCTGCCTGGATGAACTTTTCTGAGGTACAGGCATCTGAAAGGTAAAGAAAGATTATAAACATAACGGCTACTAGAGGTAATCTGTCACAGGAGTGCACCAACACTTTAGAGCACAGATACCTCAGCTGCTTAGCAAAAGTGCAGAGACTTGCAGGAAATGCCAGTTTTATTTATTCATGTTTATAAACCAGCCTCCACAATGACATCACCTGCCGGTATTAGTCAGTGAACCAGTGTGCTCGCACGATGCAAGCAGAGCGCACATAGAGTACCTGCATGTGGCGGTGAACCTCAGTGCAAGGATGCTGCCAGCTCTCCTCCATGTCATATGTAAAGGTACCGTCACACAGGGAGAAATCGCCGACGATGTTGCCGGCAACTGAGGGGCGTGGCCAGGTTGCGGCGACATCGCCGGAGAGTTGCCTCGTGTGACAGGGCGATAATCAGGCGAAAAATCGCCTGAGTAACATCGCCAGGTTTCCCAACAATGTTGGGAAACCTGGCGATGTTGCTGAGGCGATCATGCCTGTTCGCCCTGTGTAACGCGGCAACCTGCAACGTTGCGGGCGACACCGCCTATCTCCAACATTGCGAGTTATCGCTCGCTGGGTTGCTGGGCAACCCAGCGAGCGATAGCCGCGGCAACTAGCCGGCGACAACGCCGGTAAGTTGCTCAGTCTGACATCTCCCCGGCGATGTTGTCAGGGATGCGCGCTCCCGCGATCGACGGCAACATCGCCGGCGATATCTCCCTGTGTGACGGTACCTTTAGAGAAGAAATGGAAACAGACATCTAAAATAGTAAAAGACATCAGTCTAATGACCTCATGCAAGCTTAGTCAGTCCCAGGAGCGCAGTGCAGACAGCTCAGCGGTTTAGCTAAAAAGCCAAGACTTACAAATCAGTGCTTTTTTTACATTTTTTTTGTAACCCAGCCTGCGCGATGACATTACCTGTTGGTATTAGACAGTGTTCCAGTGCGTTTACGCAATGTAAACAGAGCGTGTATAGTACCTGCATTCAGCGGTGAATCTCAGCAATGGGAATGCCGCCAGCTTTCTTCTCAATATCCATGCAGTGTGCAGCAGGCTATGTCTGGACTGATATATATGAGGCTGGGGGCTTCAGCGTCCGCACTGGAGTCTGCGCATACAGCTGTGAGTCCTCAGCTCCTCCAGCTGACTACCGGACCACGCCATCCCCCAACGTGGAGCACATGGAAGGAAAAAGGGGGTAATTTAGACTTAAGATATGCATAGCGGGCATCAGCAGCAATGTAGGCTTGCATAAATTCTTGGACCTGCCTGCAGCAGTAGGTCTTCTGGGCCAGCATCATGACTGAGGGGCAATACTCTCACTTTCAGTCACCCAGGGCTTCTATTATTATTTTTTATTTATATAGCACCATTAATTCTATGGTGCTGTACATGAGAAGGGGTTACATACAAAATTATAGATATAGTTTACAGTAAACAAATTAACGACAGACTGGTACAGAGGGGAGAAGACCCTGCCTTTGCGGACTTACATTCTACGGGATATTGGGGAAGAGACAGAAGGTCGGGGTCCAGCAGCTGCAGTGGCAGTGGGGCAGCAGCTCTGGTAGTGGTGAGGTGGTACAGTGGTCATTGCAGGCTGTAAGCTTTCCTGAAGAGATGGGATTTCAGGTTCTGTCTGAAGGTGGTGGATAATCGGACGTGTTGGGACGCAGAATTCCAGAGGATGGGGGATATTTGGGACAAATCTTGGAGGCGGTTGTGGAACGAATAAGTGTGGAGGAGAGGAGGAGGTCTTGGGAGGATCGAAGATTACGTGAGGGAAGATAGTGGGAGATTAGTTCAGAGATATAGGGAGGAGACAGGTTATGGATGGCTTTGTAGGTCAGTGTTAGTAGCTTGAACTGAATTCGTTGGGGAATTGGGAGCCAGTGAAGAAATTTGCAGAGGAGAAAAACAGGGGAGTAGCAAGGAGAAAGGTGGATTAGTCAAACAGCAGAGTTGAGGACAGACTGGAGTGGTGCAAGAGAGTTAGTGGGGAGGCCACAGAGGAGAATGTTGCAGTAATTGAGATGATGAGGGTGTGTACAAGAGATTTAATAGATTGAGGACTGAGGAAGGGACGAATTCTGGAAATATTTTTTGAGCTGGAGGCGACAGGAGGTGGCGAGAGTTTGAATGAGCGGTTTGAAAGACAGGGCAGAGTCGAGAGTTACTCCGAGGCAGCGGATTTCAGGTGCGGGAGAGAGTGTTATGCCATTTACCATAACAGATAGGTTGGGTAGGGAAGATGCATGAGATGAAGGAAAGATCATGAGTTCGGTTGTGCCTACATTGAGTTTTAGGAAGCGGGAGGTGAAGGAGGATATGGCTGATAGACACTCAGGGGTTCTGGACAGCAGAGAGGTGATGTCTGGGCCAGAGAGGTAGATCTGAGTGTCATCAGTGTACAGGTGGTACTGGAAGCCATGGGCTTTATCAGTTGTCCTAGGCCAAGGGTATAGATATAAAAAAGTAGGGGCCCCAGGATAGAGCCTTGTGGGACTCCAACAGAGAGAGGGCGGTATGAGGAGGTAGTGTGGGAATTGGAAATGCTAAATGTGTGGTTGGAAACGTATGAGGCAATCCAGCAGAGGGCAAGGTCTGTGATGCCAAGGGAAGAGAGGGTCTGTAGTAGTAGGGAGTGGTCGATTGTGTCAAAGGCAGAGGACAGGTCTAGAAGGAGGAGAATGGAGAACTGTTTGTTAGCTTTGGCAGTAAGTCATTAGTAATTTTGGTCAGGGCAGTTTCGGTGGAGTGGTGGGGGCAGAAGCCAGATTGGAGATTGTCAAGGAGTTAGATGAGAGGTGGGAGGACAGTTGAGCATGGACATGCTGCTTGAGGAGTTTTGAAGCAAACAATAGCAGCGATATGGGGCGATATCTGGGCATAGCAGTCGGGTCAAGGTTTGGCTTTTTTAGGGTGGGCATGATGGTGGCATGCTTGAAAGCAACGGGTAAGGTACTGGAAGATAGTATTACATTGAAGAGGTGGGTTAGGGCTGGAATGAGTGTGTTAGTGAGGTTGGGGAGGAGGTGAGAAGGGATGGGGTCAAATGCACAGGTGGTGAGGTGTGATTTGGATAGGAGACAAGTAAGCTCTCCTTCAGTGATGTTAGAGGGAGGTTATGAGGGAAGGGCAGAGGTCTGGTATGTAGAGTGGTTGGGGTGGTGTGAACAGTAAAGGGGATGTCACACGCGTCAATATCGCTGTCAATGTCGCTCGCACGTCACGGATTTTCAGTCGCTCGAGCGACATAAAAGTGACGCAGGAGCGACATTGAAGCGTGTGACCAAGCGATGCAACCAGCGACATGTCGCTGATCGCCGATCGCAGTTTTCACTGCCAGATGTAAAACCTGTCGCTCATCGCTCAGTAGACCTTGTGCATCGCTGCGTGTGACACTAAACTCAGCGACGTATTTTCTATTTTGACAACGTACAAGCGACTAAATAAAATCGCTCGCAAGATGGCGACATCATCGCATCGCTGGGTCATATTGACGCCTGTGACATCTTACCTGCGATAATTTCACATCGCTCAGGCGATTAATAATATGTGACGCATGAGCGATATTGCGGGCGACATTGACACGTGTGACAGGCCCTTAAAGGTTTGCCTTGTTTGGTCGATCCTATTTTTGAAGTATGTGGTGAAGTCCTCAGCAGAGATGAGGGACGTCGGAAGGGGCAGTGGGGGGCGGAGGAGAGAGTTGAATGTACTGAACAGCTGTTTGGGGTCGTAGGATGAGGAAGATACAAGATTTGTGAAGAAAGTCTGTTTAGCAGAGGTAAGGGCTGATTTAAAGGCAAGTGTAGCTTGTTTGAAGGCAGTGAAGTCGACTGGCAGGTGCGTTTTCTTCCAGCGCCGCTCCACGACCCTGGACACTTTTTGAAGTTTTTTGGTGAGATTGGTGTGCCAGGGTTGCCCATTGATTCATTGCACTTTGCCATGCGTGAGAAGGGCTACTGAGTTATGGCTTATGTGAGGGTGACATTGTAGAAAGTGTGGCACTGTCTGTGTCATGGAGTGAAGATATGGAGGACAGAGGTAGAAGAGAGTCTGAGAGTCTGTGAATGTCTAGGTGTGCAAGATTTCTGCAAGGATGAGCTAGTGGCTGGACATGGGGGGCCGGTGAGGAGGACAAGGGTGAGAAGGTGATTAGATGGTGGTCAGATAGGGGGAATGGAGAGCTTGTGAGATTAGATAGGGAACAGAGGCGGGTGAAGATGAGGTCTTGTGTATGTCCGCCTGTGTGGGTGGCTGTGGAGGACCACTGAGTAAGTCCAAAGGATGAGGTAAGTGAAAGGAGTTTGGAGGCTCCTGGCTGGCGGTGTCAATAGGGATATTAAAATCACTCATGATGATGGTGGGGATGTCAGCTGAGAGAAAGAAGCCAGGTGGAGAATTGGTCAATAAAGGCAGTGGCTGAGCCTGGTGGTTGGTATATGACAGCCATTTGAAGATTAGAGGGAGACTAGATACTGACAGAGTGAACCTCGAAAGAAAGGAGGATAAGGGAGGGTGGGGGGTGGATTGGGTTGAAGGAGCAGTTTGAAGAGAGAAGGAAACCCACTCCTCCGCCATGTCTTTTGCCAAGGCGAGGAGTGTGGGAAAAGTGAAGCTCACCATAACTCAGTACAGCAGGGGAGGCCATGTCAGGGGCCGTCAACCAGGTCTAAGTGAGGGCCAGAAAGGAGAGGTTGTGGGAAGTAGAGAGATTGTGGATCACATGGAGCTTGTTGCAGACGGAGCGGGCATTCCAAAGTGCTCCTGAGAGAGGAAGCAGGGGAGTTGGGGGGCAGTGGCACTGGTTTTACATGTGAGGGATTGCTGTAGTTTGTCTTAGTGTGAGAAAGATAGGGGTGAGGATTAGTGGGACATATGAGATGGGGGGGGGCACGATTGGGGGATATGTCACCAACAGTGAGAAGAAGCAGAGAAAGGGAAAGCAAGTGGGGCTTCTACCCCGAGAGGCAAGGTCCAGCCCTGTATACAGGGAGGTACATATATATATATACCGTCTGTATATATATGGCAGGGAGCTGAAGGACACATGAACACGTGTATACAGACCCCGAAATAGTATAATCCAGGTACAAGGAACCATCCCCCTTAGGGGAGCCGAGGGACATGTATTTAAACTATGTATACAGAACCCACAAGACCTGGACATGGAAATCTTCTGCTCCAAGTGAAAAGAAAGAAAATACATGGTGTGTGGTCTGTCTGCCCCTCCTTTATAGGAGGAGGAAGGAAGGAGGGGAGATGTCCAGCCAATCAAATGTCTGTGTGTATTGCTAATTAACATATCTTCTGTTCTGACTAGGGATTAAGAATTAACCCATTTGTGTGCTGCCATTGTATGATCAGGAAATAAAAGTATGCAGACATTACAGCCAGAGATCACAGAATATAAGAGTATACAGACATTATAGCCAGGGATCCCAGAATATAAGGGTTGTGGTGATGCAACCCATGGTCGTGTGCATCACACGGGTGGTCTGTGTGTAATACTGTGTTCAACCCCCACAGGCTTAAACAGAGGGGGGGAGGTATGTGGTGATGCGAACCATGGCCAGGTGCATCACACGGGTGGTCGGTATATGGCTCTGTTCACATGTATCTGACTCACCGTGGCCGGGGACTCCGGTTTAGACAGGCTGTAGCTCCTTCCTCCTTGTCACGGGTGGGCCGCGCCTGCCGGTAGTGAGGCCCGGTTGAGTGCAGATCAAAAGTCGAAGACGTCTTGTAGGAAAAGATTAAAGGGGTTAATTTGTTCGTGACGCCACCTATGAGTAGTTCGGTAAGTCCTACCGACGCTGCGGAACCTCCGGGGGATGGATAGCAGCAAGATGGAACGCTCCCCACAGGCTGAGCGGTGATCCCCGGAGGCTGGAGCTGCTTAAGATGTTGTGCGGCAGCTGCGGTTACCTTGTGTGCGGACGGATGCAATCATAAGGAACCACGGACACTGAAAGTCTCTGTAACGGGTCTTTACTGTAACCAGCAGGCAGTACATGGCATACAGTTAACGGGTAGTGGACCGGGTGGACTCAGCAGTGATCGGTGTCCCTCAGAGATCCGTAGTGTTCCTCCATTCTATCTAGGTATCTGCCATTGTTGCCCAGGAATACCAGGTCGGGTACGGGGAGGCTGCTTCAATCCCTATCCAAGATGTACGTTATGGATGTTTTGGGGAGCCTTGGGTCCCTCGGTGGGTACACCGCTGGTTAGACGACTGGAATTTGGCGGGTGGTGGGGTGCTCCTGTGAAGCTGCTCCTCCACGCTTCTGGTTCGCGTAGCAGAGGTGAACTGCTGCCAGCTTCGGTACCAGTGAACCGGCTGTGAGTTGGGCACGGAGGTCTTTTGGAACCCGAGGTTGGTGATGCCCGATCCCGGTGGTTCAGGCCTCAGGTGCTAACACCCGACCGGTGACGGCCCAGGGGCTGCACGGTGGTGCAGAGCCCCCGCTCCTACGTTGCTCCAAGTTCAAGTCTCTCAGACCAACAACCAACTACCTACTAACTAAGGTCTGTGTTTCTCCTAACCACTACCCTTGCACTCCGCCCACCAGGACCTTGGATTGGCCCTCTATGTTAAGTGATGCATGCAGGGTTTGGATCTCTAAGTTAACCAGATGACTGCTGGGTCGGAGAATATTGCCGCTGCATTTATGGCTGCAATACCCTCCTGTGACGCACTCATTGCGGGGCGCCACATATCCGGTTTTACTATGGATGTGCTGTGCTAAACCTACCCGGAACACAGTGAGTTAACAGCTGAGAGTGAGTGCTGTAATCCTGTCCAGTGCACAATAGGTTAATAGCCAGGATATTCATGAGCCTAATGAGTGGCTGGGAGCAATGGGTGCTGAGTGTGATAGCCCAGGTAAGTGTGTCAGGTGGGTGTGGCAGGCAAGATAATAGCTAGCCAGGTGTGAGATGTGGCAGACATCAGAGCAGACTGCAGAGGAGATCAGGCTGCAGAGGAGACATCAGACCAGATCAGATCAGGCTGCAGAGGAGATCAGACCAGAGACTGCAGAGTCCAGAGAAAGACCAAACATGATCCTCTGAGGGAGAGGACATGTTTCAGGGGGGTCCTGTCCCCGTTGGGGGATGAGGCAGGACGCCTGGCTCTCCATGCCGGAGACGCCGGCCCCTCTGAGCCATATGGAGCCTGTGGCCAGACCGAGAGGTTAGTGGAGCACCTGGGTGTAAGGGGGGGTCCTGGATGAACTTTTAGGGGGCTCACTCTGTCCATGGTGGTAAGGCTGTCATCCAGGATCTCTGCCTGTGTTGGTGGGGGCTTGGAGGCAGCTGAGCATCATGGGCAGGGTGAGGAGACCTTGGGGGGTGCTTTGACTGCCCTGAAGCTCAGGTGGCTCGCAACCTGGTCTGGGCCTAGAGGGCTGACGTCCATGCCGGACTGTGCTGGTGTGAGTGGTCTGGGCCTGACAAGGCTGATGTTCATACGAGTCCATGAGGGACTATGGAAGTGCATGACGGCCTAAGGAAAAGGGGCCGTGTATGACGTGGTCCGTGTGTGAGTGCATTGGCTTATCTAAAAAGGGTCATGGAAGCATATGACGGCTTAAGGAGGAGGGCCGTGTATGATGTGGGACCAGGAGGTCTGTGTGTGAATGGAGGCAGAGCAGAAGCCTCTGTGGGAGAGAGAAGACCAGGTCCCGTGAGAATGGAGCCGTGAGGCCAGACGACGGGTTGGTAGAGGACCGGGAGTTGGGAAGTGGGGCTGACCCTGGAGGGGCTCGCGAGGGCGTGTTTGGTGCAGCCGCTTGCCTGGAGGTCTGGCCCTGGTGATGGCAGACTTGGAAGCGGTTACGGAGTTCTTGGGCGCCTGACTTGCCCTGGAGTTCCGGTGACTACAACTAGGTGGGGCCTGGTTCAGAGCAGCCAGAGCGCTGTGTAGAGGGCTGGGAACAGTTGGCAGCCTGTGGGAAGGGACTGGACTCCTAAGGGGACACAGGGCCAAGGAAGGGCCTGGCATTCGGGCAGTAACCGTAAACAGGGGTGTACCGGCGGCGACCGAAACCCTGTAAGACGGCAACTGACCCGTGTACTCTGTGTTGGGTAACGGTACATTGAGGTTACCTGGGAGAAAGGATATGTGCAATATAATTTATGTACCGTGGAATGTAATGTGATGTTATTTGTATTTATTCTGTATGTATGTGAGAGGAGCAGTTTGAGATTAATAAACTGCCCCTGAATGTTTTAATGGTTAAAAACATGTGTTGGTGTAATTTACGCTGTCAAGCGAACCCCCAGGAGTACGCTACCTCACAGGGTATACAGACATTACAGCTGGGCATCACAGTTCATTCTTTCTGTAATGAAAAACATTTCATTTCCTGTTTAAAAACTTGTGTTACATCACAGAAAGAATAAGCTTTGATTCCCAGCTGTAATGTCTGTATACTCTTGTATTCTGTGATTCCCGGCAGTACTGTATCTGCCACTAGAGGGCGCTTAGGACCGTCCTTCATATCGTAGACAAATAGAGCGATATAGTTTGTCCACGTGGGATGGAAAAAAATTCCACAAATCCACCTATGACTTTCTCATTTGCAATGAAATCCATCATAGATTTCACCTGTCTACACTGAGGCATGAAAATTATATATGACGTGGATTTAAATGAGTTTACAGGAAGTTTTAGAAACAAAAAAATCTCCATAAATACTGGTTCCATGCTAAATGTAGACTGAAAGGTAAGACCATACCGTTATGGGTAGTTTTACTGTTGACTCGCGTAATGCAGATTTAATTATATTAGTATAATTTCTGGTAAATCAGATGATTGCTTGATAACCTCTTAAGCCCCCGTCACACGGGGCGACATCGCCGCCAATTACATTGGATGACGAGCGGGTGTGGCCTATCAGCGGCGGTCGCCTGGCTTCAAAGCAGTGCTCTGAAAGCAGGTGACCATCAAGGGGCGATGTGCACACATTGCCCCATGTAACCGGCCGCCGGCTGCATCGCCGCTGGGGTTTTCAGACACCCCGGCGGCGATGCCGTCTGTCAGCTCGCCGGCGCGGGGCTGGAGATGTCGCCCCGTGTAAATGGGGGACAGCGACGCTGGCGGGGCGCCAAAAACGTGCACGCACCGGCCAGTCGCCGCCCACATCCCCAGCCCCATCGCCAAGTGTGACGGGACCTTTAGGTTTATGGTGATAGGTAGCATATATATTTTTTATATACTAGTAAAAGGATATACTTTACGTCTTCCTGCCTCTGGGACCCTACACTAAGATTTTTGTTTATCGATACAAAACATTCTTTCAAGCTGGTTTTACACAATCCGTAAACCAGTGAGCGGAGCTGGTGGGTGGCCAGGTATTCAGATCTGAGAATGGTCTGTGCTTCATGGATATGTAACACCCGACCTAAGGCTTTTATTCACACATTCCTGTGAAACAGGCGGTTTCATTCTCCGGTGTCATCCTATTTGCATTTGTTTTTCTCATATATTTGTTTGTATTTTTTCCTTGAATAGGTATTTTTTTGTTCCCGAGCCCATAAAAAGCTCCCCTGGAACTTTTTTTTAATTTAATTTTAATTATGTTAAAATTGATCACTTAGCAATGTTCCTGTGAAACAAAGATGCAAAATGTAAGCAAATCTAAAGCATTCGAGTTTGCATCCATATTTCACATGTCCCCCATAACTTGTATGGCCGAGCCTGATCCAGAAAAACAGATTAGAATATGACTGGCTAAGCAGTGGTGATCTTTGAAGCTCATAAGCCCCAGTTATTCCAAATTTTTAATAGCAATAGTCTTTTTCTATAGGCCAAAGGAGTTTTATGGCCCTCCAGGCTCCAGGTACAATTGCAACCCTTGTACCTATTGTAGTTATGGCTCTGCTGCTAAGTTTCACTCTCAAAGAACTGTCACTCAGATCCATGTTTGTATGGATCCAATAAACTTTATGGGTCAGGGTGCTGTATGAGAAAAAATAAAATCGGACAGCAGACACTGCATACTTATGTGTGAATATAGCCTTCGGGGCATGTTATTTTTTTATTATTTACTAGTTGGGTGCCCAATGCAGATGCATCGGGATTCTAGAAGAGCGAGTCTCTGACTCGCAATGGCCGCTTCGCGGCCAATGCTTCGCGCTGCTAAGGCGACTCGCCATGCCCGCTGCGCGGGCATAGCGAGTCGCCTTAGAACTGCTCGCAATGGCCGCTGCGCGGCCAATGCTTCGGTCGTATCCACATGACCACGCTGACTCGCAGCGTGAGCGGTCTCAAAAGGGCAAAAAACCCATTCGTGATTATATAATAGATAGAGCACCATTAATTCCATGTATACATGGGAAGGGGTTACATACAAAATAAGGGTATATATTACAGTAGACCAGGGGTGGGCAATCCAGGCCTCAAGAGACGCACACAATGCATGTTTTCAATTATCACCTGTGCAGGGGCGGACCGTCACCCCCGGGGGCCCTGGTGCAGGTGAGGACCAGGGGAAGTGCTGCTGGGAGCCGCTTGGAAGCCGCGGGCGCGGTGCTCTCCTACCTGGTGAGCAGCGCCGGGCACTTGTAGGAGTCGGAGGGGCAGAGGAGGGGGGGCGGGATCAGGCAGGGAAGCAGGAAGCTCTCTGCTTCCCTTGCCTGATGCTCCTCTCCTTTGTCGGTGGCTTGCGGGGGTCGGCTGGGGGCCCCCTCCAGGCTTGAAGGGGCCCCTAGCCGGTCGGGGCCCTGGTGCAGCTGCACCAGCTGCACCACGGTAGTTCCGCCCCTGCACCTGTGCAATACTAAGGAAATCCTGAAAACCTGCAGTGTGTGTGGCTCTGGAGGCCTGAAGTTCCCTATCCCTGCAGTAGACAGACTGATACAGAGGGGAGAGGGCCCAGCCCTTATGGGCTTTAGTCTACAGAATGATGACAAAGGAGACAGCAGGCTATGGGGTTGCGGCAGCTCTGGAGCTGATGAAGCTTCATTGCAGGCTAGATGATTTCTTGCAGAGATGGGTTTTCAGGTTCCGAATATGACAGATCGGGACATATTGGGGCGCAGAATTCCAGAGGACAGGGGATATTCGGGAGACGTCTTGAGGCAAATTGGGTGAGGAATGTGTAAGGAGGATGACATTGGAGGATCAGAGATTATGTGTTGTGGGATTAGTTTGGAGATATACAGAGGAGACAGATTAAGGATCAGTTTTAGTAGTTTCAACTGGATACAGTGTGGAATTGTGAGCCAAAGGAGGGATTTGCAGAGAAGTGGAGGAGAGAGGTGGATTAGTTGGACAGCAGGAGTTGAAGGGGTTTTCCCCACAAAGTTACTTGTTAGAATTTATTTTAATTAATAGAACTTGGGATAATATTTTCACAATTGGACTAATTACAATATGTAAATAAAAAAAAAAAAAATCGCAAAAACAGGTCATAGCCAGCTCACCCAGTGCAGTGCAATCTGGATCCTGTCTGTCCCTGATAGAGGTAACCGCCAGGAGAAGGTGAAGGTCCACCTGCTAAAGGAATCAGGCATTAAGGAATGTGTATATCCAGCAGAAAAATATTTCAATCCAGTTTGGTTTTTTTTCTTAATTTTTTTTTTTAAGCAATCATTTAAAATCCAGTAAGTTACAGAAACTGGCACAGTTAGGTAGACCATGCCTAAATGACTATGCATTTTAGCAGTATGCCTTTTACAAGGTCTTGAAAGGTTTTTCTGCTAGATATAAAAGTTCCTTAATGCTGGTTTAAAAAAATGTTGTCGTGCTGAGATAATCTTATGTGTCCCTGCTATGTACTGTGTAATGGATGTGTCTGACCGGACAGGGACATGGGAACCATAACATTTTCTGCAGGAAGAGAGAGTGGGGAGCAAAGATGACAGCAGCCAGTTTTGCAGGACAATTCCTGGACCCATGGAAGCGGGCATTGTCCTGCAAAACGGCTGCATTCCATGGGTCCAGGAATTGTCCTGCGAAACGGCTGCCGTCATCTTTGCTCCCCACTCTCTCTCCCCGCAGAAAATGTCATGGTTCCCAAGTGACGAATAACTGAATTAGTCCTTACCGGTAATTCCTTTTCTTGGAGCCTTCCACGACAGCATTGGAGGATGTCGTCAGCCTATTGGGGGACAGGAACACAGAGAGGTTAAAAGCCCCTCCCCTTCCTCAGTACTCCAGTGTTTACCAAGATCACCCTTAGCCATGGATTACCTGATACAAACTGGAATCAAACACCAACAAGGGTGGAAAACTGATGCTGTCGTGGAAGGCTCCAAGAAAAGGAATTACCGGTAAAGACTAATTCAGTTTTCTCCATTCGCCTTCCACGACAACATTGGAGGATTGGAGGAATACCACCGATACTCCTCAGGGTGGGACTATTGCCTGTAGGACGTTCCTACCAAAGGACAGATCCCGACTGAAGGGCGAGAAAAAGTGAGGAGAGACTACCACGTAGCTGCTCTGTAAATCAGCTCCGATTAAGCTCCAGCCTGCTCCACCCAGGACGTAGAAGCAGCCCGAGTTGAAGGACCCTTCAACCCCATTGGAGGAGCAAGGACCAGAGCGACGTAGGCCTCACAGATCACCTTCGTGATCCAGGAAGCGATGGTAGCCTAGGAAGTCTTCTTCCCTGTATTTTTCCCAAAATGCTGAACAAAACAGGTTCTGATCTAACCTCCAGGAAGCAGTCTCTCGGAGGTAGTGGAGGACAGTCCGACGAACATCGAAGGAGTGAAACACGGCCTCAGCCGCATTAGCAGGAGAGTGACCAAATGAAGGTAGAACCACAACCTGGGACCGATGGAAAGCTGACACAACTTTCGGAAGAAAAGATGAATGCAACCGAAGTGTAATGCGAACAATGGACACCACGAGGCACGGAGCCCGAACAGAGAGCGCCTGCAGTTCTCCAACTCTGGAGCAGAAGTGATGGCCACCAAAAACGCCACCTTGTGAGAGAGACGTAAGAGATGCAGCCGACAAGGGTGCAAAGGGACTTCAAAAAAAACCTGTGGAGAACAATCTTCAAATCCCAGGGAGGGATAGAAGGCCGAACCGGGGACGCCGCCCCCAAGCAGAAGTAAAAAAACCACTTGAGCCATCAATGGGAAGCAAGATCCTGGGCAAAACTGCCCCAAGTGCCGACACATGGACTTAAAGAGTGCTCGGCCAAAACCCCAAATAGAAGCCACGCTGCAAAAATTCAAGAGTTGGGCCACATTAGGATGATGCATGGCCGGGATGGAAGGAGCACACCCACCAGGACAGGAACCGATTCCAGCCCTCCCGTAAATAGCGTGCGACACAGGCTGCCTGCCCTGCTGAAGCATGCGGATCACTGCCTGGGAGAGACCCTTGGTCCTCAGGATCCCGGCCGCAACAGCCAGGCCGCCAGATAGAGCCACTGAAGGCCCGGGTGAAAGAGGACCCTGGGACAGTAGGTCGAGACAGTGGGGCAACCTAATCAGTCCCACCAGGCCCAGGTCTCGGATGGCGTCATAACACGCCCGTTTGGGCCACAGGGGAGCCACCAGGATAGTCGACACCCCCGCCGGCCGAATTTTTTGCAACACCTTGGGAAGTAGCGGGATTGGAGGAAATGCATACACCAAACGGAAGGCCCGAGGATGGTCTGACCCAGTCAGGGAGAAAAAGGGCGGCACCTTTGTATTCGAGCCCGAAGCGAACAGGTCGATCAAAGGGACACCCCACCTGTCCGTAAGAGAGAGAAATACATCCAGATGGAGGCACCATTCTCCTGGGTGGACCTCCATGCAGCTCAAGAAATCTGCCTGTACATTGGCCATTCCCTTCAGATGAACTGCCGAGGAGAGAAGATCCAAAGGGTTAACAGAAAGTGCTGGGTTTCATAGATCCACCGCGCTGACCTCCAGTGAAGACAAACAGAGTGATGTATAAAACTCTGTTTAATGGGTAATTTGCCTACCGGTTTCGTGATTTCAGTTATCACTTCATCAGGAGAGAAGATGGCGTACTGCCCACAAAAAGATCAGTCTTGCCAGTACCTGCAAGTGCAAGCCTCGAGTACCGCCTTGGTGCCGCAAGAAGGCAACCATAGTCACGTTGTCCGACAGGATCTTAACATGATGACCCCGGAGACCGTGAGCTGCGCATGAAGCACGTCTTCCACTGCCAGAAGTTCCCGGAAGTTTAAAGACTGGCGACTGACCGAGCGACTCCAAACTCCAATGGAACCGTGTGCGATCCACCATCCCGCCCCAACCAGAACTGCTGGCAGCAGTGGGAATGGAAGTGTCCGGGATTCATCCAGGAAAGCGAGGCGACCATCGGCCCCGGGTTCCGGACCCGCGAGTTTTAGGAATCCTGACGTCTGACCCAGGAACTCAGTATGTGTTCCCGGAGCAGACTGGAAGGGGCCTGAGCCCATGCTACCGTGAATGCAGGCCGTCATGGCCTCTAACAGGGATATTGCTTCCCGCAAGTAGGGCGACCTCCTTGCCCGGAAGCAGGTCAGATGCACACAGCGCAGAAGCTGATGTGCCGCAGGAAGGAATGAGGCCTGTCTGGAGGAGGCCAGCAAGACTCCCAAAATTTGACGACGGGTTGCCGGCACCCATTCCGATTCCCAAAGAATGGCCACCCACCCCAGGGACTGAAGAATCTCCAACGTTTTGGAGACCAGTGTGCGCAGAACCACTGCCGAAGGAGCAACCACCAACCTGTCGTCTAAATAGGGAAGCACACATATCCCCTGGGTCTGGATGAATGCGATCACTTCCCACATGAGTTTGGTTAACTCTGGGGGCCTACGAAAACCCGAAGGGCAGCACATTAAACCGATAATGGACCGTCCCGCCTGCCCCGGAGATTGCGAATCGCAGAAAGCGCTTGTGGGACGGGTGAATGGGGCCATGATAATACGCGTTCTGGAGGTCCACAACAACCTGGAGTAACGCCCCTGGCCCTCCTCCCCAGGAGGAACCGGGGACCCCACACCCGAATCCAACAGGTCTCGCAGACCCGACAAGAAAAAATGTGCGAGAGTCCCCGAGGAAGCGATAGGACTCGAAGACACGGAGGGGCTGGCTCTCGAATTCCAAGTGCAGACCCTCCCAAATGGTCAAGAGGATCCAAGGGCACGAGGAGATTGCTTGCCACTGTGGCAGAAACCGCAGGAGCTGCCCCGCAATGGGGAAGGCGGCATTGTTTAGGGGGCGGCTGGTGATGCCGCTGCTGGGGGAGCAAGATATTACAGGTCTTGGCCCCTTTCTGGAATGCCCAACGACCAGACTTACCCTTCCCTTTAGACTGGGAGGGTTGGCTGCGCTCAGGCCGAAAGGACTGCCTCCGAAAGGGCTTCTGTTCCAGGAGACACATTTTCCGGTCTGACACCTTTCCCAGGATGTCATCCAATGCCGGACCAAAGACAAAAGACCTTTGAAAGGGGAGGCCACACAGCTGGAGCTTAAACGTGACCTACCCATTCCACAAAGTAAGCCACACTGCCCTGAGAGCTGTGTTAGCCAACACTGCGCACCTGGTGCCAATGCGGAACAACTCAGCAGAGGCATCGGTCAGAAAGCCCGTAGCACGTCTCAGAAGTGGAATGGAGTCCAAAGCTCCTCCCTGGGAGTACCCTGCAGGAGGAATTCTTCCAGCTGGGTGATCCACTTCAAGAGAGGCTTGGTTAAAAGCTTCGCCCAACGGCTAGTGGCCCACAGTCGCCAGAGCACGGGCCTGCCAGGGGGATAGCCTGCAGCCATCATGTGTCACCTATACATAATGCCTTGGATGATGTACAGCTCAGGATTGAACCCACAGCCACAGCTGGGTACATGAGGCATGGTGCAGGTGATTAACTGCTACATGGTTGCTGCCAGAGCAGCCCACACATGTAGAGGAAATGTTCACCTTTAAAGACATAGCTGCCGCCTCCCAGGAGTTTTTGAGGACACTCTCCATTTTACGATCAAGGGAGTCCTTCAACTAGGAGGAATCTTCAAAAGGCAACGCGGTCTTATACGCTACCTTGGCCACCTGGATGTCCCCTTCGGGACCTCCCAGACAAAGTCATCACCCTCCAGTCCACTTGGATGGGGTGAGCAGCCGATGTTTTGAAGACTCCCACTCCCGGCAGTTGAGAACCCGGATGGCCTCATGGATAGGGAAGCCCAACTGCCGCTTAGCCTTTAGGCCTCTGAACATTTAGTCCTGCACAGAAGAAGGGGGTTCCACCACCTCTACTCCCATGGTACTGTGGACAGTGTCCACCAATTCACCCATGGACTCCGTGGAAAAATAGTATTGTCCAGATTCTCGTGTCTGGACAGAGGCAACAGAGGCAATATCCTCGCCGTCCTCTGACACTGAGCTCTGGTCAGCCTATGAGATCCACAGAGTCACAATCCTGGAGCTTCCTCTCTTTCGGAGGGGAAGGCCTGGAAACTGCAGCAAAACCCGGCAGTGCCGAGATAGAAGCCTGCACCTCTTCCCTAATGGATTGGAGCTCCTCAAGCAGGGATGGGGAGTTCATCCTGACAACACTGTCAGTCATGGCCAACACCTTTTTGTAGGAAGAGGGAAGTTCTTGCCGCAGCCACATTTCCTGGACGGGTTTTTGTTCCCTTTCACAGGTGGCCCTTGTCTCCCTATAGTAAAAAAGGGAAGAGAAGGGAGTCCCAGTGGGAGTGCAGGGCCTAAATAACTCTACCCCTTGTGACCACCCTCAGAAACACTTACATGAGCTGGGGGAACGCTGGGCTCTGCAGAAGCAAAGGTGGAAGCCTGTCACCCTCCATGTTTCAGGGATCAGCCTTACCTGGGTGTAGCTTCCGGTGGGTACTTGTCCAGAAGTACCGTGCCCCCAACGAGGAACACCTGTTCCCTCCCTCCTCCTGGTCACCGGCCGCAGGCAGTAGCGCGCGATAGGCCTGCTGGGTTCCCTGGAGCTGCACCCAGTCTGTACAGGAGCCACTGCCTGAAACAGGAAGTGCCATCCAGGAACCTCTGATGCATGCCCCAGGAACCGCAGCTGGAGGAGGGAGACACCGGAGAGCTGAACAGGCCTCCAGCACTGCAATACACGGCCTGCTTTGCCCCGTAGGACGCAGGAAGGCCGGATGGTCCCACCACGGGAGCCCCGAGAAGGAGGAGGTGGCCACCCTTACGTCCATCCCTGGCCCGGCTGCAAGTACACCCCAATGCTGCCTCTGCCGGCCTGACAGCACTGGAACCTCTCCATGCCCCAAGGGGGACAGGAAGACACTGGAGTACTGAGGAAGGGGAGGGGCTTTTAACCTCTGTGTTCCTGTCCCCCAATAGGGTGTGGACGACATCCTCCAATGCTGTCGTGGAAGGCAAATGGAGAAAAAGGATCTTTGCAACCTGGGGATTACCGCCCTGCTTTTTCTACCTTCATAAACTTACTGAGGGCGTGCAACACTGCACCGAGGAATAATCCCTATGGCACACATGGTCATTGAAGAACTATAGCCTTTCTGGAAGGTGCCCGGAAGCCTCTCCCAATTTTTAAATCTTATATGTGTCCCTGGTATGTACTGTGTAATGGATGTGTCTGACTGTACAGGGACATTACAAAACAATCACTGATCTCAGGGAGACCAGTCAAAGAAAACACTGCAGGCAGCTGGCAAAAGTGCTCAAACAGTGAAATCCTAGGTGCATTGCCCCCTGGGAAATACAAATATGCAAATAAAACCAAATAGGATTCTATTTGCATATTTGTAAAGGGACATTGTCTAATCATACCACATCTCCTGGATTGAGGAAAGAAGGAAAAAAGTATACAGACACACAGTAGGGACACATGTAAGAAAAAAACAAAAAAAAACCTCAGTCTTAGGTAAACTCATCCAATTGTGGAGATTACAAGTTATGATTAAAACTGTAAAATTAACTCTGTCCTTGGGAAAATTCCTTTAAAGGAAGGATTGGAGAGTTAGCAGGGAGGCCACAGGGGAGGATATTGCAGTAGTCAGTGGAGGGAGATTGGGCAGGGCATGAACCACCATTTAGCAGGTTGAGGGTTGAAGGAAAAAAAAAAAAAAAAAAAAAGTTGTATGCAACAGATGAGCGCTTGGAAGTGCGGTTCTAAAAACCAAGGCTGAGCGTGAAGAGTAATGGTGCCGTCACACAGCACGATCTGGCCAGCGATGTCGGAAGCGATGCGCGGGTGCCCGCTCGGTTCCGACATCTCTGGCCAGCTGTCACAGCATCGCTGCGGCCGGCGACACCGCAGTGATGTGGGCGGTGACATCGCTCGCTGGGCTCACTCTGGCGATGTCACACGGCGCGATCCAGCCTTATCGCAGGTTGCCGGTTGACAGGTTTACAGTTCTTCCCATAAACCTGACAACCTGCGACCAGCAATAAAACGCGGTTGTGCCGCTCGTTTACACAGCACGACGTTGCTAGCGACGTGCCCATGTGTGACAGCACCATAAGGCTGGCTTCACACCACAGTTCTTTCAGGTCCAGGGCAAACACCAAACCCGATTTTACTGTAGTGCAGCCCTATGGGTCTGGATAGCAACTACCTGCCATGCAGTTTCCATCTGTCCAGGAGGATCTGGACGTTTCTCCCAGACCAAAAAAAAAAAAAAACTGCTTGCAGTATTTGTGTCCGGGAGAAAACTCCCCAAATTGGACCTTCCCGGATTCGGGGCAATCCGGCGCTCCCCAACAAGGGAGTCTATGGGGCCGGATTCTCCTGATCTGGGAACCAGCTGCGAAGTTCAGCATGAGCTACGCTGAACTTGAGCACCAGCGAGCTGTCCCCTGTGAAGCGGTTCAGCACCATTTTGTAGGGGACAGCTGAGCTCGGCTGCATCAGGTTATAAACAGGACCTGAGGGCATATTAGCCCTCCAGTTCATTTGCAAATCTGGTCTGGGGCTGTCAGGTTCACCCCTGACAGCCTCAGATCAGCTTTAACCGTGGTGTGAAGCTGGCCTATCCAAGCAGTGGACCCCAACCTCCCCCCCCCCCAAATCAATGAAACTCACCTTCTAAGCAACACAGTGCCATATTTCCCATTTGAGGATAGACAGCTTTTTAAGACTAAAAGGTGCTCTAAGTCTACATTTAATCACCTCAAAAACGCATTGCTGGTAGTGAATAGGCATCAGGCTGCTTTGGTACGCTCATTGAGTATCCTGAATGCTTGGATATTTTGTGTTTGTCTTTCACTACAAAGTAGCCAAAGCCCCAGTGAGCTTCTTGCAGTATCTGAATAGCCATCACTGAGGGCATGAGGGGTGGGGGGAAGGTGGGGAAAAAAAAAAAAAAAAAAGCCCACCCACCCCTGGAAATGCTCCATGTGGGCAGAGAGCTGTATGGTGCAATAATTGACATCCATTATACTTTTACTTGAGCCCATCAAGCGTCTGACCTCCTCAAGCATTGGTGCTCACTCATAACATTTATTGATGAACCCCTTTAAGCGAGTTTCAGGTATATTGATGCTCCATCCTTGGATCCCCTTCCGATACTGACCTAATACCCCACAACCAGTTAGCTACCAGCTGGATGTAACATCACCTTTCTCCAGCCATTGAGGCAGCTGTCAGGGCACCACATGATCACGGCCACTAACTAAACCTGTTCATGCCTTGGCCATTCTCAGTTCATTTTTCCTCCATTTAAAAAAGTCTTAACCTCTGTCACTATAGCCATGGGGGGGGTGGGGGGGGAGAAGGCTGTCAAGTGGGGCAATGCTTGCGGTCCTGGAGGTGGGGGTGTCACTGCAATGTACTGCAGGTGCTAATGTCACTTCTGGTAGGCAAATTACTGCAGAGGCTGTGCAGATTGAAGTTTTTTTTACTTCTTCCCATGTCACATTGTGCTCTGTTAGTACATGACAATTAGCAAGTTGGAGAAGTGATAAAAGGAGTCAGAATTTTTAAATATTCTTTATTTGTAAAATGGGTTAAAGAAGAGGACAGTCTGCCAGTACACAAGCTAAAAATGCTTGGTGACAGCAATGTCTCTTAATACAACTGAAAAACAATAAAAAAAAGAAACAAGTTTCCATAGGAACACAGATAATTGTGACCCCATCTCATAGTCATCCATTTTGTTGCATTAATGCTGAACATTAAAACACTACAAAAATAAAAAGTTAAGTTATGGTCCCAAATAACTACAGCTACATACATAACTAACCCTGCCTACAGCAGTTAAATAAAACTCTACACATTGACGCTTGCCGAGGTACAGGCTGCAGTACTCAGCTCCTTCCCACTCTCCCAGGCACAGGACACGTGAAGAGTGTTTGACTCTGGCACCTCAGGAACAATTCCATGTTCATTGATATCGTGCATCAGTTGCCTGAAGGGGTAAAACAAGGAGTTACTACCAGCAACATTATTAGGGCAGATAAAAGCGAAACACTTATTTGGAGAGAGGATTAGATATCCATTCTGCAAGGCTTGAGGTGAAGTCATGCAAGATGTGGATTTTGTAACATCCAGGTCTTACTTTCCCACAAACTATAGTCAGTGTTCTTGCACATTTCTTACCAGTATGGCCTTGACATCACATAGAAGAGTGATGGTCTCTGGAACCCATTGAATGTTGAAGCTGCAGCAACGGTGTAAGCTCCCATGTTCTCAAACAGCATCCAGTCTCCAACCTGCAACTCTGGGAGGTCGAATCGCTCAACAATACGATCCAGGCCATCACATGTTGGTCCCCAAATGCTGCTGGAGTAGTATTTTTCATCCATTTTAGGCTTCTGTAATGAGAGATCCGTTCAGGCCACAGAGTCTAAGTGCAGATCAAGCTCTCAAAAAGGCAATTGCTAACGTGACAAACTAAATTATATATAGCTTGGCATTAGCCTACTTAAATGGCCGGAGCTTTAATCCAGCCAGAATTTACGGCAGTAAATCCCTTTTGTGGATTACCCATTTAATAGGTTAGTCTAGTCATGTTTAGTCTGTTTCAGACCCATGTATTACAAGAGCAGGTAGTATTAGAGCAACCAATGTAATCACAACTGTTGTGATCCTGCAAGTCTAAAGGGAACCCAATATGAAGGTTTTATATCCCATACCAATACCTTGTATGTACAGGCCCTGACATGCTAATTAAAGCCACACTTCAGTTATGGAACACGTTAAAATCTTGCACAATTGATCTACAGGTGCTTTGGGGCACGATATTGCACCTTGCCACCTCCATTTAACATCTCCTGTGGCTCATGGTCACTTGTTACAACCCACTAGCAGGCTTCTCAACTCCAGTCCTCAGGACCCAACACTGCAGGTTTACCTTAGCATTACACAGGGGCTGGAATCACCACTAGTGCAGATGATTCCATTATCACCTGAGCAATATTAAGGAAATCCTCCACTGTTGGTGGGCCCTGAGGACTGGAGCCAAGAAACAGTGCTAGTGTGTGGAGAACAGGGAAGATGTCTGGAGACGTGCTACAAGTGCAAAGCCTATCCCAGAGCACTTGTAGGTCAATTAAATTGCTCAGAAAAATACAAAATGGATTTCTACAATTAAGGTACAGATTGCATCATGCATACTATATACCTAGCTCTGAAACAGCACCTTAGTTCACAGGATGTATCTGATACTGCAGCTTTTAAAAGATTACCTTCTGTAACATAGGCTTGACATGCGCATGGTCATACAAGATGCAGTTGAATGATCCGTAGACCCCATCATTGACATAATACATGAGAGTTTTGTCACAGGTCGAGTCATCTTCATCTGAAACGTTAAGAGATTAGGTCAACTTTGTGTCGGTTAGGAAGGAGGAACAAACCCACGTTCCCCACAACTAAATCTTCACACATACCATCAGAGCCAGTCTGTTCAGTCACCATAACCTTCTTTGCAATGATATTGACAGCAAGGGTGAAGGCCGAGGCCACATAGTATCTTCCGGCTCTGCAATGATTTGCACTTTGGAATCAACTGGGAAGTATTTGTCTAGAGCAGGGTTAATCACAGAGGTCACCTAAGAAGGAAGGTGGAAGCAGTCATGACCAAGAACAAAACAGAAGGGATAACACACTTTATATTTGACCTTTAATATGTCTATAGTGGAGCACAGACCATTGAATAAACTTGCAGTTATATAAACTTACCTCCTCAAACTTAAGCTTGGCATCTTCAGATCCAGGAAAGCCTCCACCAATGTCAAGCAAGTACATATTGAACCCAAGCTCTTCTCCCATATCAAAGACACACCGGGCATCAGAAACAGCTTGAACAAATGTCTGAGGGTCTGTGCACCCACTGCCAACATGGAAACTAGTTTGGAAAAGGCAGGATATTAGAGGTTACCTTCATTACTACACAAGTGACACTAATGAAAAAAACACTGGTGGCTCAACATAAGGGGCCAAATCCTATGTGCTCGACAGAGTAATTTTTATTTCATAAAATTAAGTGGCACATTGTTCTATGCAGTTTTAATAATGACTCCACGCTTACCTTACTCCAATGATCTCCACATTGAGCTCCTTTGCACGTTCCAGGAGAGTCCGAGATGTTTTCAAAGTGGCTCCAAACTTCACACTCAGTCGACACACTGCTTTGGAGTCATCTGTGGCTATCCGCAGAACAAGCCTGACCCAAGAAGAAGACACTTATACCAGACAGTAGGCCCATATAGCAACAGATGCAGAACAAAGGTGCTGGTGGCCAGAGACAAGCATTCTTAGGGCCACGTCACACGGATATCTGCAGATATTGTTCGCAGATCTCTGGTTGCAGTGAAATCATGGACACAGCCACAAAATGTGACAAACAGAACAATGTCCATGATTTCACTGCAACCAGAATCTGCCAACACTACCTGCACAGATATCTGTGTGACGTGGCCCTTAGTCTATTCTAGATGGCCACACAGTTGCTCTATAAGAGGAACACTGAAGTATTGTAGTGTGACACATACTATGATGGTACAATTCTGCTCGAGGGATTACTATACACTTACTTGGCATTGGGATGGTTTCTTGCTACTTTCATCAGTTCGACTTCACTGTCAAAGGTCATTTTCTCCACACCACTGCCAGCCGCATACTTGATCTGAGAAACTTGTTTGCAGGGGTTGGCATAGATAATTCTCTCAGGAGCAACACCAATACTTTGGACGAGTTGTATTTCAGTCTGAAAAAAAAAATAAAAATAAAGCAATATTAGGGTTGTGCAAAAAGCTTCAAATTAAGGGGTTTAGCAATACAACTGCCCCACCCTACTGTAAACAATAAAACAAAAAAAGTTATATACAACTCCCTTCAGTCCTTTGATCACCAGGCATTAGCTATGACTGACAGTTAAGACTTAGATGGTCAGTGAAAGGACTTGTCGTTTTAGACACATTGCTTGCAAGGAGTTTGTGGGTTTGGACAGCCTTAGAGGCAAGTCGGGCATGAACGAGGGTCAAGGCCATCACATCTACAGATAACTGCTGCTTGTATATGTGAGGCAGCAGTTATGCACCTGTCCTATACTGGATAAACCAAGAAGACCTCACTTGTGACATTAACTCATTCACTTCTTGATGTAGTAATAGGGAAGAATTGTCCTTAAAAATTTATAATCCAAGGATGTACTGGTTTGTAGTAAGCATGTGAGCAGGGCCCTCACCCCTCCTGTAACTGGTGAACTACATAATATTGTCTGTACATTGCTTTCCGATCAATAGTAGAAGTGCTACAGAATATGTTGCTATATAAAATGACTACATCTCACCTTGCTGGCACAGTCAAATCCAGCCCCCAAGATGGACAGGGTCTTCACAATGGCCTTACTATCATTGCATTTAACAGCATAAAACGGAGTTACACGAGGGAGTGCTTTGAACCAGCGAACATGCTTCTTCACAATATCACCGAGATCAGCCACATAAAAGGCATCCTTGTCGTCCTAAAAATATAAAGACAGGTTCAGCTGTACTGACATTACCGATTTCAGCATAAACCACCCCTTCATTCAAACACCCTACACACGTACAGATAACGACACTTCATTGATCTTCTGCTCCAGGACATCGCGAGCAGAGAAGCCTTCCTCAAGGAAGCTAAAGTCAAAGTCTTCGTTGCTGAAGGTGTTCATTGTCTCAACTATATAAAATCACAAGACGAGAATGCAACAAACTAAAAGAAAAAAAAAAAAAAAGAGACGGTACTTGTTAAAAACTCCAGACAATTTACTACTTTAATTTCTAAGCTCATCAGATCAGTCAGTCACTTACATGGACAAGTTAGAGATGGGGTTTATTACAAAGAGGGACTCAGCTTTGCACCCAAGGAGGCTCTCCGGTGAAATAGAAGCCCGGTAAGTATAAAACAAGCCCTACGCTCTCAAAGGAGCCGTTCTTAACTGCTGTGCTGCTGGCGTTCTGCAAGAGGAAGGAAAAAAAAGAAATCCATTAGTCATCACACATCTTCATATATACATAGTCAGTTACGATCAATGGAAAAAAAAAAATTGAAACCAGTCCCACTGTGTCATACACCCAACCCTTTCATGAATGGCCGAGAGGCCCCATCCGCCTTCATAGAAAGCTGCCTCGTGTCACTACCCGCAGCCAGGGAGGGCGCTCCGCTGCCCAATCAGCGCCCGTGCCGGCTCCTATCTTACCCATTGCCTATACCAAGCACTTGACAGCAATGGACAATCTAGTAGAAAAGGCCCAAGTCATCCAGAGCATGGTACGTCTCCAGATAGACGCAGTAAGGTGTTAAGAGGTGGCCCAGAAATAGAACATGGCTGCTCCCTCTATGGGTTATCTGACACTGCAAGTCTGCTCCATTCATTCCAGACTAAGTGATCATACAAAGCTCAACACATTGCAAATATAGCATAGGTCAATGAGACATTTAATTTAACATAAATGTAAGAGTCACCATCAACAGATATACAATATAGTCCTGGCCTCCACTTAAGCCCAATTAGCCATATGCTGACCCCTTAATTTAGGTCTTTGGTAACTCTGGACAGAAAAGGTCCACAAGGACTATTACAAGTCGTGATAGTCACGATACACGTGTTACCCATCCCCCACCTCATTCATACAGCCACGTGTGCTGCCACCTTCTATCACAAGCTTATTACATATAAACTACGGAACGCAAAAAGGAACAAGAGTGATCGATCTGCGAACCGCTAATATCTCCAGCCGTTATCATGGAGCCCCCCATCAGCCCCGGACCGTTAGACGCCCAACATGGGACACTTACCTTAAAAAGCATTTACGAAATCTGTACCCATCGAGGCACCAAATGCCCAGGAGAGAAGAAAAATTACCGCACGGAGGACCGACAACGAGGGAGAAAAGAACCCGCAACTCCTGACCGCCCGTGAGCCTGACACTGACTGTGACTGGAGGAGATGAGGCCGGCGCTCCGCCTTATATAGACGGGGCCGCGTTGTCATGGCGACGCGCCAGCTCAAACCAGCGCTGATCGGTTTACTCCGGGGCTCAGGCCGGCGCTCTGGCGCGAAGCCACTGCCTATTGTGACGTCACCGGCCGGGGATGAGGGGATGTGTGTACAAGTGTGTGTGTATATAGTATATACTGTGTGTACAAGTGTGTGTGTATATACTATATACTGTGTGTACAAGTGTGTGTGTATATAGTATATACTGTGTGTACAAGTGTGTGTGTATATACTATATACTGTGTGTACAAGTGTGTGTGTGTATATAGTATATACTGTGTGTACAAGTGTGTGTGTGTATATACTATATACTGTGTGTACAAGTGTGTGTGTATATAGTATATACTGTGTGTACAAGTGTGTGTGTATATAGTATATACTGTGTGTACAAGTGTGTGTGTATATAGTATATACTGTGTGTACAAGTGTGTGTGTATATAGTATATACTGTGTGTACAAGTGTGTGTGTATATACTGTGTGTACAAATGTGTGGTGTATATAGTATATACTGTGTGTACAAGTGTGTGTGTATATACTGTGTGTACAAGTGTGTGTGTATATAGTATATGCTGTGTGTACAAGTGTGTGTGTGTGTATATAGTATATACTGTGTGTACAAGTGTGTGTGTATATACTATATACTGTGTGTACAAGTGTGTGTGTGTATATAGTATATACTGTGTGCACAAGTGTGTGTGGGGTATATAGTATATACTGTGTGTACAAGTGTGTGTGTATATACTATATACTGTGTGTACAAGTGTGTGTGTGTATATAGTATATACTGTGTGTACAAGTGTGTGTGTATATACTATATACTGTGTGTACAAGTGTGTGTGTGTATATAGTATATACTGTGTGTACAAGTGTGTGTGTATATAGTATATACTGTGTGTACAAGTGTGTGTGTATATAGTATATACTGTGTGTACAAGTGTGTGTATGGTGTGTATACAGCGAGTGTGTGTACAAGTGTGTGTGTGTGTGTATGGTGTAAACAGCCAGTGTGTATGTATATAGTATATACTGTGTTTACAAGTGTGTGTGTGTATGGTGTGTACACAGCGAGTGTGTGTATATAGTATATACTGTGTGTACAAGTGTGTGTGTATATACTATATACTGTGTGTACAAGTGTGTGTGTATAGTATGTACTGTGCGTACAAGTGTGTGTATGGTGTGTACACAGCGAGTGTGTGTGTATATAGTATATACTGTGTCTACAAGTGTGTGTGTATATACTATACTAGCTGGGTGCCCGATGCACAATGCATCGGGATTCTAGCAGAGCGAGTCTCTGACTCGCAATGGCCGCTTCGCGGCCAATGCTTCGGTCGTATCCACATGACCACGCTGACTCGCAGCGTGAGCGGACTCAAAAGGGGCAAAAAACCCATTCGTGATTATATAATAGATACTGTGTGTAGAACTGTGTGTGTATATAGTATGTACTGTGTGTACAAGTGTGTGTATGGTGTGTACACAGCGAGTGTGTGTGTATAGAGTATATACTGTGTGTACAAGTGTGTGTGTATGGTGTGTACACAGCCAGTGTGTGTGTATATAGTATATACTGTGTGTACAAGTGTGTGTGTATGGTGTGTACACAGCGAGAGTGTGTTTTTATAGTATATACTGTGTGTACAAGTGTGTACACAGCAATTGTGTGTATATAGTATATACTGTGTGTACATAGTGTGTACACAGCAAGTGTGTATATAGTATATACTGTGTGTACATGGTGTGTACACAGCGAGTGTGTGTGTATATAGTATATACTGTGTGTACAAGTGTGTACATGGTGTGTACACAGTGAGTGTGTGTATAGATGGTGTATATATACATATGGTGTGTGCAAGTGTGTGCGTATGGTGTATACACAGCGAGAGTGTGTGTGTGTATATATATGGTGTATAATGTGTGTGTGTATAGTATATACTGTGTGTACAAGTGTGTGTATATGGTGGGTACACAGTGAGTGTGTGTATATGTATATGGTGTATAATGCGTGTGTGTATATATAGTATATACTGTGTGTATATGGTGTGTACATAGCGAGTGTGTGTATATGTATATGGTGTATAATGGGTGCGTATATATAGTATATACTGTGTGTACAAGTGTGTGTATATGGTGTGTACACAGCGAGCAGCGAGTGTGTGTATATATATGGTGTATAATGTGTGTATATATATATATATATATATATATACACTGTATGTATACCGAAGGGGGGGCCATGTGCCAACAGGGGGCCTCTGTATACCGATGGGGGGGCCGTGTGCCAGCAGGGGGCCTCTGTATACCGAAGGGGGGGCCGTGTGCCAGCAGGGGGCCTCTGTATACCGATGGGGGGGTTGTGTGCCAATAGGGGGGGCCTCTGTAAAATTTATACATAAATTTAAATGGATAAAAACCACTGTTGCCAGATATTACATGTACAATTGTTCGACAGAATTCCTTTTTAAATAGGATTTTAGCAAAAATATCAATCTTGGTTTTACGAAAAATCCTTACGTGATGGAAAAAAATGTAGGTCATTTTTGTAATCAGCCACCAAATTACATAAAAATCAGTGAAAACTTTTGTATTTTTTTCATCGCAGGCCTGTGAATTATGCTCCTGTGATGTAACCAATTACATTGTGTAACTTTCAGTAGTTTTGTCATTTCTGAAAAAACAGGAAAGAAAAAAGAAGTCCTTAGAACGACTGGAGATTGTTGTTCCGAGCACAGACCGCGGAGTTCAGAGGAGCCGCCGGTCACCTGACCCTCAGGAAGGTGACTGTGGATAGAGGAGCGCAATAGGGACTTATCCAACAAACATGCCAATGCAATGAGAAGCAGGCCCCTCATCATGACCAAAATAAGAGTCAGGGCTCAGCCACACAGCGGTTGTGCTCAGTGTTGATGCGTTTTTCATGCAGTTTCTGCACCAAAAACGGATCCTCTTTTTGCAAAAAAGCATCATCTGTTTGTGTATCTTTTTTGCTCTGTTTTGGGGGACATAGACACACACATACTTTATTACCATCCCACGGTGACGTCTTCCTTCCTAGCTTCGTCGAGACCTTCAGAGTACTTACAGGACCTAGCACTATGTGACTCCCAGGCTGAGTCATATGGACAGGT